>JAEQBH010003334.1:0-148243 GCA_016808115.1 Tetrastigma voinierianum | reverse complement strand
TGTTAGGACAACCTTGTTCATCCTCATGTTGTGAAGAAATTGAAGCACATATCTAATTTCATTCACTCCATGAAGAGAAATAAGTTAACACCACAAAGAGCTAAGAACTTGGTTTATGTCCATAACAATCTTCGGCTTACATCCAGGGAGATCTCAAACTATAATGGCTGAATCTAAAATGTGGGACATTGGAGAAATGGTTTTGACTCGTGGATATAGAGAATCTTGGAATTCTTGAGATTGCGGATCTTTCTCTTGATGAACTTTGAATGGAAGCCATTTTATTTGATTCGAGAAGGAAATGCTAGTCTTTTGGTTTATTATTACATGTTTTATGTTTGAATATTTGTAAAAACAATGCTTGACCCCTTGTTTTTATTTATCTAAATTTCTTTGGAGATGATAATTGTAAGGATAATTATTTTATTTTTATTTTATTATGTAGGTGTCGCTTGTATGAGTATCTGGTTTTGAAATTTGCCATGTCCGTGTCCCTTGCGTATCGTATCTCATGCGTATCCATTGTCATGGCAGCTGGCTGATATTCACAATGAATCAATGAAATATACAAGGAATTCATTCCTCGATTCTTTGGTCTTTCTTTTCTGAATCGCGAGACAACATTTTGCTTCTTCCTCTTCCATGAGATCGGTTCCTCCAAACAGACACAATATCACGAGTGGATACCACTATCTTGTAGATCGTCTTTTTGTTAGATGCAAAGCGTTGATTACAATATGTTCATTGTAGCATCTGGCGTTGCAGTCGGGGCTAGCATGGTGTATACATAATTGTGATGACTAACTATGAGAGATGACATATACTAACTCAAAATACTTAATGAATAAGCAATATCCAAGTGAGTTCTTTGTCGGATAATTGATTTAACTAGTCTTTTGTATCTCGAGGTCTTTGAATAGTTCTCCTTTAACCAATGATTTATGTACACATTAGGAGCCATAGTGGTAATATATGGTCTTTTGGAATTTTTTTAGAAGACTGAATGGTAAGACTTACTCTTCTGCATGTCAAGCACGAGGGCTTTGTTTCGAACCATACAAAGATTTTCGAAGACGACACACCTTCCCTATCTCCCCCTGAGGAACAAACCCCGGAGATTGCTCCATGTAAACTTCTTCTTGAAGATCTCCAAGTAGAAAGGTGTGGGAAATTATGTAAATCAGATTCATTCAATCAGGGACAATATTATGAGATTATAATTAGCTATGGGAGTGAATAATCAGATCCGAAAATTTAGGGAATTTAGTTATGGGAACTTCCTTTAGTGTCTGATATTGTAGCCTCGAGGTGTGTAACATAGGTAAAGATATTTAAGAAATTAACATAATTTCTAGCTCGGTTATATTTTTCTTGTCTAGTATTTTCTTGCATGGTATGAGGCCCTAGGGTTTCTAGGAATTTTTTTGTGTGCTTCCATTGCTATAGCGGATTTTTGTAGAATTTTAGGCGACCTACATTTGTTGTGCCAAATTTTTTCCGCATTCTTGAGCTTCTACGTGCCGGTTTTTCGCTTCTTTTCCAGCCTTCATTGCGAATACGACATTTGTTCCAACCTTAATTGTTGGTGTGATTCTCGGCCTTCATTGTGATTTTTACGCTCGAGCTCCCATTGTTCTTGATCTCCTTTATCTTTTCTTCTTTGTTTCGCCGGCGTCGGTCAAGGTCTGATGTTTTCAAAGGCGAAAGTGTAAGGCAAGGCGTTTTCATGTCTATAAGGTAAGGCGTAAGCCTTTTGTGATCACATTATATAATTAATAAATGTTTTATAATATATTAAAAACAATATATTAATAAAAAATAATAAATATAATTGAAATTTCTAGGAATACATAATAATATCCATTTTAAACTTATCGTCAAATAATTGTAAATTATGTTTCTTTTAAAATAATTTATTTGAATGATTATAATATAAAATAAATTATAATTTTGAAATATGGATAAAACGTTAATATCCATTTTGAAATAATCATTTAAAATAATTTTTCCAATATAAAATATTTGTATTTTATCAAAACTAATTTAAACTATTATATTTTAAAACTATTTTTTTAAAAACAAGTTAAATATAAAAATAGAATTATCCAATATATTATGATAAAAATACAATTATCTAATATAAAATATAATTATCTAATATAAAAAAATATTTATTTTTAAAAAATTAGCTATTCTTAAGGCTTGGAGCGTTTTGGGTGTCTCGCCTTGAGGGCGCGCCTCGGGGCATGCATCTGACACCTTTTAAACCACTTTGGTCATGGGACTCCATTTCTTCCCGTTGAAGAATATGAGTTGTTTGCGACCAAACTTTGCTTGAGTATTCCTTGACTTCTAGTTCTCAAGCATGAACTTCGTGTATGTGTTCATTGACTTTTTAAGGTGAGACTCTAATTTCTCTTGGATTAAATGCTTCACGTAATGAGTTTAAGAATGCTTGGATCTTTGATTACGGGTGCTAGTATTATGTGATATAATCCGAATCATTTTAAAACTTATTCACCTTGTGTTTCAATAGGAAAATTGTTGTTGTTGATGGAACTACCACCACCTTTAGTACATTAAGGGAGATGTTAGATTCTGCAGTGGTCCTTAAAAATGTTCTTCATGTCCCTCACCTATCCACTAATCTTGTTTCAATACAAAAACTTACCCAAGATCTAACTTGTCGTGTTATATTTGATGCCTCCTTTTGTGAATTTCAAGACCAGGGTTCGGGGAGGAAGATTGGACTTGCCAAGGAGCATAATGGACTCTACTACTTGAATACATCTAGTCAGTCAGAACTGGTTAAGTCTAATTTGTCTACTTCCTTTTTCTCTTCATCAAAAAATATATCATTTAGTTTACATCTATACGCGTCCCAGGTCATGTGTCTTTTTCCACATTAAAATAATATTTCCCTACCTTGTTGAATTTGGATATTCAATCTTTTCATTCCGACATTTATGGGTGTGGAAAACATATTCGTGTATCCTTCCCTATTAGTAATAAAATATCTTCTTCTCATTTCTTTCTAATTCATGGTGCTATTTGGGGACCATCTACCATTCCAAATACCTTAGGATCTAGGTGGTTTGTGACATTTATTGATGATTGTACTAGAGTTTCTTAGATCTATTTACTTTCAATAAATCTAATGTAGATCATCTTACTTTTGTGTGGTTCAAAATGGTTGACTTTCAAAATCAGCTTTAGACAATCTTAGTGATTATTTTAATCAAATTCTATCTAGAGTGGTTTAAAAGGGAAAGAGATTGTACATGAATCATCTTATATCACCCTCCCAATGAAATGGAGTGGCGAAAGAAAAGCGATCATCTTCTTAAATTGTACTTTCGGGCCTTATTGTTTCAACAAAATGTACCAAAATCCTCTTTTGAAAGGGAAGTTGCTCATCGGCATATGTCATAATAGATTCCTTACAGAGTTTTGGGGTTCCAAAGTCAGACCAAAATGCTGTCTCAATTCTATCCCAATATTCGGTCCTCCTTCAACTTTGCTCCTCGGGTTTTTAGGTGCACATCCTTTGTCCATATTCACAATCATAACCAGGGAAAATTTTATCCTAGAGCTCTAAACTGTGTCTTTGTGGGGTACTCATCAACTTAGGGATATAAATGTTATCATCCATCCACTAGGAAACTTTGTAACAACTAATGTTACCTTTGTTGAAAATGAGCCATACTTCTCCACTCCTTATTTTCAGGGGGGGTTATCTATACTTGAAGATAAGGAGTTAGTCTTACCACTAGAAATAATCCCCTCATCTGAGTCATTCAAATCAAAAGAAACCACTTCAATGTTACTAATGTCTTTGGAGCCTATTCCAATCTCACAATCCGAAGAGTCAATAGAGGAAACAAAAGAAGACAGCCAAATCTTTGATCGGTTTCGATTTGATTAGGTATGCAAGGAAAAGGTTATGGCAACGAGGCAAGATAATCTACGAAACCAGTCACGGAAATGAAATGACAATTCTTGACGGAACTTCGACTCCTAATCTTGACCATGATCTACTGTAGCTTTGAGAAGACACAGAGCCGCAAAAAAGGCCCGCTATATCCATTGTGTCTCACTTTGTGTTTTCGAGAGATTTTCCTTGAATCATAAAAACTCCTTTCAACTTTAAATACTTATTCTATTCCCGACTCATTATGCGAAGCATTATCAAGAAGAATGAAGACTTGCTATGGAAGTTGATATGGATGCATTACAAAACCAAACATGAAAATTGGATGGTTACCTAGTGATAAGAAACGATAGAACAGAGTAGGTGTTTGCGATAAAATTTAAAGGTGATGGCTCCTAGAGCGGTCTGAGAGCAAGGTTAAATTTGCAAAGAGTATACTGACATATGGGTGGATTATCAGCTACATTGAATTAGCGAAGATATAGTGCTTGAAAATCTATTAATTTTGATTGGGAATTGCAACAGTATGACGTAAAAAATGTTTTCCTTCATGGTGAGTTAGAAGAAGAGATTTACATGAGTATTCCACTAAGGTTTGGTGGGGGTGATGAAAACAGGTTTCTCAGTTAAAGAAAATATTATATGGGTTAAAACAATCCCCACGTGCTTGGTTTGGAAGGTTTGCCAAGGTTATGACAGGTAATGGTTACAAGCAAAGCCAGGAGATCATACACTTTTCATAAAACATTCAGCTTCAAGGGGAGTTACAACATTCATTGTGTATTTGGATGACATTATTGTGATAGGGAATGATGAGAAAGAGGAAAACACCTTGAAGCAGTGCCTAGACAAAGAGTTTGAAATAAAAGATTTAGGAAAATTGAAGTATTTCCTTGGAATTGAGGTGGCTCGGTCCAAGCAAGCCATTTTCATTTCTCAACAAAATATGTGTGTTCTTCTATGGAAACTTAAAATTATGATGGCTAGTAAACACGATTACGACTCCATTGGAATGAAATCACGAGATTGGTGAAGAGCACTTGGAGAGGAAAAGAAAGTGAATAGAAAAATGAATCGCGACTTGTTGGGAGGCTCGTTTATCTTTGCACATATTAGGCTAGACACAGCATTATTCAATAGTATAATCAATCCAATTCATGCATAATCCGAGATAAATTCATCCTGACGGCCTTCTTGAGTCCTCCATTTACTTAAAGGCACATCGGGAAAGGAATCTTATTCGAAAACATAAAAAAAATTTTTTTAATAGTAAGAAGAAAAAATATATTCGAAAGAAGCAGATAGCCTAAAGGCGTACAACGACCATATAGGGTATATAGAGCCAAGGCCTAAACAAAAAGATGGCTTGAACAAAAACCTACCAGCCTAATAAGAAAGCTAAAGGCAAAAAGGAAACTGTACAAGATAATAGTCTTTATGGAATCAAATAGCGAGCAGAAAGGACTAGAAAGGGGGCTTTGTAGTCTATCAAAGGAGAAACGATCATCATCAAAATTTATTTTGTTCCCTCCTTCCATTGCCCACATCAGCAAAGGAAGTAGCCCGCCCTGACCCTAGGTTTATTTTTCTTGAGGAAGCGGTCAGCCCGGATCAGATCTTTCACGAAGGGAGCCAAATGACCACCACCATGGCGAGAAAAAGGCGGTCAAAAGCCAAATCATTGGGTAGTGGATAAAAAGATATTCCATAACTTCTTCTGCCTCTCCACAAAAAGGGCAACGAATAGGAACACATGGATTCCATAGCATTTAACCAGCACTAGTTGTTGTCTCCCACCTTCCAAAATTGCTTTGGCAAGGATGGTATCTTCACTGTAAACATCAAATATTGCTTTGGCAATATACATCGATGCAGATTTTGCAGGGTCTCCATTGGACAAGCAGTCAACTACAGGCTATTGTACCTTTCTTAGGGGAAATCTAGTATCTTGGAGTAGTAAGAAACAAAATGTGGTAGCACGGTCAAGTGCATAAGCAGAGTTTAGAGTTATGGCAGCAGGAGTATGTGAATTGTTGTGGGTTAAGATCATTCTAAAAGACTTGAAGGTTCGATGGAGTTAACTGTGAAACTCATTGTGATGTCATCGACAATCAGCGACATCATAATCCGGTCTTGACATGACCCGAACAAAAAAAGAGATAGAAAGACACTTCATCAAAGAAAAGTTGGATAGTGGGTTAATTTGTACTCTATATGTTCCTATAGGACATCAATTAGCAGATGTGTTAACAAAAGGGTTGTGTAGTAATGTGTTTCATAAAAATATTACCAAGTTGGGAATGGAAGATCTATATTCACTAGCTTGAGGGGGAGTGTGAGAAATTTATGTAAATCATATTCATTCAATTAGGATCAATATTCTAATTCTATAATTAGTTATGCAAAATGAATAATCAGATCCCAAAATTTAGGGAACTAGTTATGGGAACTTCCTTTTTTAGTGTACAAAATATGTGAACATAAAGTGTGTAACATAGGCTGTAAAGAATCATTCAAAAATTAATATAATTTCCAGCTCAAATATGTTTTCTTCAATCTCAGTTCTGTTTTCTTCAAAAGGTATTCTTGATATCAAGCTGATGCAAGTCTCAATCACAAGAAACAACAAGAGATAAACGACAAACATTTGTGACTCAATACAAGAGAAAAGGTATCAGAATAATCAACTTCATAAGTCTGAGCATAGCTCTTAGCAACAAGACGGTCCTTTAATCTAGCAACAGACACATCGGGATTGAACTTCACTGTAAACACCCAACGACAACCAATAGTCTCCTTTCAAGTAGGTAAAGGCACCAAGTTTCACATACCATTGTCATTTTGCATCCATAGCACTATACGATCGGGGTGAGATAAAGCCTCTTGGAACTGATGTTAGGAAGAGAGATAGAATCTAGAGATGCAATAAAGGAACAAGAGGAAGACGAAAAATGGTTATAGGAAATAAAGGATGAGATTGGGTGAGCACATTGATGCGTTTACCTTTACGGAGAGCAATAAGAAGATCATCACTATGGACTGAATCTGATGAAGAAGCAACCAATGTTGGACTTGAGACTGGGGGGTTTTGGCGCTAAAAGTAGACCTAAGTAATGGGAGGCTTAATAGGAGCAGCAGCTGGAGTAGGGACTAGTGAGGAAACAATAAAGACCAATAAACCATCATCTTCCTCTGACAAATGCTTAGTAGAAGAAAGGAAAGCGAGGTAGTCTCAAATATTAACATCAATAGCCGTGAAGTGTAAATTGGAAATTTAAGCTGATAACGTCGATTCCCTTTGAGACATAAGAATAGCGAGCTTCACTTTAAGGACTTTTGATCCAGTTTAGAACTCGGACATCGAGGAATAAAACACAAGCATCCAAGACCTTGAAGCAATAGGAAGCTTGATGGATTATTAGAAAGCGATTGATGATAAGTAGCTGATGTAAAACTTATGATGGCATCCTATTAATCAAGAAACAGACGGTAGAGACTGTATCAACCCAAAAGTGTTTAGGAACATGCATACGGAAAAATGGGCTCTTGGTCTTAGAAGATCTTATTTTTCTGGCTACACATTAGAGAGGTGTATCCAAGTTGGACCAATATTCTTTGGCATTATCACTCCTTAATATTTGAGGCAATTTACATGAAATGAGTTTTAATTTTAGCACGAAGGCGAGTAAAATAGAAAAAATAACCATTAGTTTTCATTAAAATATTGATCATGAGAGAGAAGTATTCAACAGTAAAACAAATATTTAAAGCTGAATTGGGGAACATGATTGGATAAGGACCCCACAAACATAAGGAAATCAACTTGACTCAGGCGTGAAGCTCACTTATTCTAAGAGTCAAATGCACACGATGAAGCTTAGCATATTGACATGACTCATAATTTAATTAGGAAATACTAGAAAACTGAGGATATAGCTTCTTCAATAGAAAAGACGGATGATAAGCGATAATGAACCCGGTAATTTGCAATCCCAGGAACAAGCAATAGGCTTTGGCACCTCTAGATCAGATGTAGAGGCCCCGGACTCTCTCTGCAAATAGTAACCGATCGAAAGATCCTAAACAGGACAATAATCGGGAAAGGAAATATTGCAATTAGCGTTGATTAAGTTTACTTACGAGAAATTAAATTAAAGGAAATTGTGGTAAACTTAGGGCCAGGAAGTCAAAGGATGAGGGCTAGGATTAATTGTGCTTGACCTAAGAACATACGATTTAGACTCATCTATTAGGGTGACAGTAGAAGTAGAGGTGTATTTGAAATGTGGTAAATAAACTAGAATCACTAACATGTTGTCGGTGGCTCCAGAAGTCGATGACCTATTTGGAGGAAGATGGCATAAGACATGTGTTAGGTTTACATGACTCGGTAAGTGCAGTGATGGGAGTAGAAGCAAACTTCAATAATTTGGCATACTCATCTGCTGAAAGCACAACTGACTGCTTTGAGATATTACTTGTAGACACAACGTGAGCAGACTAAAGTCTTCAGTTTCGATTGAGCAGCTTCCTACACTTCCGACGTGTATGTCTGGCTTCGCAGCTGATAATAACGCCACCACTCCTCTGAGGGCTAACCACGGGCCTGACCCTGATCCTTGCTCTTAGGTTGCTACTTCACCCGATTCATAGCTATTATTTTATTAATCAATGCATTACTCATACGAATAAATTTGGGTGGGGAGATCTCTATACATAATATTCAATTGAAAGTTTCTTATGCTTGAGAAAATCTTAGGACTTGAGAGAATTTGAGATTTAACAATATCAAATTAAAAGAAAGTGAGCTAGAAAATTCATAACATATATTTCTCTACGAGCTTACTAGACTTTGTCTCTGACACTAAAAACTGACAACATATTCAACTCTTCGCCAAAGTTTCTTGAATTCCATGAAGTGGGCGTAGAGACTTGTCCTATTTTTTAGTCAGTAGCTTTGCACATCTCAATATTCATGAGACATTCCCTTTCCTAGAATACAGAAACTCCAAATAATTCATTAATTCTTTAACAAATTTACAATGATTAATTAAACCGATTACCTCATTGTCAATGGAATTACGAATCTATTGGAAAGAGCCAAACATCCTCCTCCATCCATTGTTCTTTAGAATCATGGGTTGGCAAGATGAAGCGGCGACCGTCGTAGATTGGTGTTTTACTCAATCCAATAGTGAGATCATTAGGTTTGTGATTGATTTTAGACATCATCGAGACCACTTGGTAACGGCTTATGCTTGTTATCGATAAGCTACTCATTAGGAACCTAAAATTAGGTCGAAGAAAACACACCCTGAGCAGAATCACAAAGAATCCCAAAAACCCTAGGTCTCAAACACAAATTAAAGATATGATAAGTAGCTCGACAACTTGACAGGGGAAAAGCTATAGGAAGACTCAAGTCGGTTCCACACGGCCTTGAAGGAGGCTTCGAGCCGAAACAATCCCCCATGCGCTCACACGTGCAACGAATGTGAATATGGCCTAAAACACTATGACAACGCGTGGTTTCCGACCACCAGACTTTGCAGCAAGGCTAATTGGCGGCCAACGCACCTCCTCAGGCCGGCAATGTCCCTTCACGCTCCCTCGAAATAGGTGTTTCAAAACACACCCCCACGGCGCCCTTAAGCATTCAAAATTGGCACGAAAAAATCTCCCACTATTTTGGTTCAAATCACGAACTAGAAAAGCTTTGATACCATGTAATCAAAGATAATTGAAGGGGAAAAATTTGTATTTCATTGATCTGGAAACTACCTATTTATCTACAAGACAATCCCGAACCAAATAATGCAAAAATAAGTTTCCTAACTTTACTTATATACATATTTCCTTTTCTGACTAGTTTCTAATTCTACAATACTCTGACAGGTTTAGAATAGAAATTCTTTTAGTTTAATCTACTTAGCCTGACTGAAAAAAAATATCAAATTAAAGAATATATAAGATTCAATCAGCCTAAAGCGCAGCTTGATATTTACCTGGTAAAACTCATCTGCTTTGTCAGTAGGCACCATTTGAATACTCAATGCCTTAGGCCCAAAAAATGTCAATCTTGTTTGTGGGAGAACCTGAAACATCAGAAAAACACTAATATGTCAAAACTACCAAATTCTGGAGCACCTATAACCAGTTTGATGGCCATATGAAAGAGATAAATAGATCAAACCTTCACAATATCAATTCTCCTTGAGACCACCCAGAATGTGAAAACCATTCAGTCCATTAAGATCGAATTCTGCTTGATGTAGTATCATCAAAGGCCACTTGAAAATTCTGTAGTAAAAGGAAAATTTTAAGCAAATAGAAGCTGATGAGAAATCTCCATGGAAATTCTGAAGAGAACATACAGGAAAGCATTGGGCCCTGAGGCGACTACGAGGAGCAAGAGCAGGTAGGTCTTCAGAATGGACAACAGCAGCTTGCCTATGATGAAGATGAACGCCAGGTGTGTCATATAATTTCTGTATGAAGATGAAAAAGCATGTATGGTGTTGGTTTAGGCTTGGGTGAGCTGTTCATAAATAATTTTAAATTCTCTAATATTTTGGGAAGATCAAAGAAATATAAAAATCCTGTAAATGACCAAAGAAGCCAGTGCATGCATGCATGCTTTCTTGAAATTATCATATTCTGAAGAGGTTCAAAAGACGCCCTATTTGCATCACAAACCAATGCTTTCCTTTCAGGTTTAAAGGAACTGGTGAACTGACACTAAAATTAGGATTCAGGACAAGAGGAATGAAGACGAGGAAAAAAAATTTTCCGTAAAAAAAAGGCAGATTTCTGAATGAAAAGGAACACTCGTGATAGAAAAAAACACAAATGAAAATAGCATATACCCCTCCACCCAGGAAAGCATCTATTTGTATTGGACCTAAGGTAGTTCCAGGAACAGCAGATTGTATCGGCTTGTATCTTTGTGCTGCTGCAGCAACCGGATCCTTTTGGGCCATCATCTCTGTTATTACAGAATTATTGGAAACCATAAAAGGAAAAAAAATCCTATTCAGAAAGTGAAACCACAGTCAATAACAGTAAAATGATGGAAAGAAGTAGAACACAGTTAGGCAGCATGCAGGAACCAAAATTGATACACAAAGGCATCACCATATTATGGTGAATATTTAATGTCTATCAGTTCTACTAAATTTTCTTGTTGTAACAATTTCATTTAAAAAAAAAAAAAACACCACAACTACTATAAGTCAGACTTATTTTCTTAATAGCCACATAATTCTAATATTTGAAAATTACACATTTAATGCATCAAGTCTTAATAAATTAGTAATTAGCAGATAAAAGTTTATATAATCGATATATGATGCCTATCAAAATAATCGATACTCTGATGAGTACATGAGCTCAAGCCATGTGTGTATGGTTATCTATTTATTTATCTTGTTGTGGCCGGGGGGGGGGGGAGGGGAGTGGGAGCTGAGGTATGGGGGCAACCAGTTTAGGTGACAAGGAAGTAAAGTTTCACACACTTTCAACCCCATATCAAGCCTTTGCCCACAAACAACTCCTAACTGTCATAAAAATACCCATCAAAATCTGAGCAAAAAGGTCAGGATCTCTCAAAGAACTTGAGCCTTTACAGTTTATGAAGTATATGGTTCATCAATGACTCATTTCTTGCAGATATAGTATCTGTTTTCAGATGGCCAATCCTTTGTTAACTGAACAATTATAAGGATCTTTCTCAAACTGCTTCCTATATAAACAAGCATGCCCTTAGCACACTAATGCGCTACACTCCCTTTGCTTATCACCTGATGGAACTTTGCTATAGTAGGCTATTTAATCAATTCTAAACAAATTCCCAATGATCTAATGGAAATTGGATCAAGTATGTTTTAGCAAAATTATGAATATTAGGAAGAACTTTGCTGCTTTTTAGTGGAAAGTGAAAAACAAATAGCAGATAGGAAGTGAAACATCTCAAGCCTCATCAGTAATGTCATTAATAAAAGACAAGGAATCTTCAAAGAGATGAAGTCATAACTCCACTAACACCTGTGTGTAAAGTAATACCAGTGCTAGCTATCAAAAAGTGAGCTTATACAAATTTAAAAGCTAAGATTATTAAATCCATAATAAAGTAAGTTGCCACTCAACTCATCAAAAGAATATGTCTAATCAACAACATAAAACTCACTTAGTAAGGAGAGCATTGATGAGAGGCAGATTTTCCAACATTAGCTGAGTCCTGTAGGAATAATGACATTAAACATTCCAAAGGATGTCGTTATAAACATGCATGGAAGTTGAAGGACAAAGACCAACGAACAAATGAAAAGCAAAACAGAAGTAACCTCTCTATGCCATTTCATCATTTAATCATCTCAAAACAACAGGTAAAGAATCATTAAACTTTCTCAATTTTCATACGAGGTATATGTAGAGCAAACAGGTTAAAAGAAACATAATAGATCAAATTATTTGTAAGGGAAAACAGCCAAGCTGACAAAACTAATCTCAAATTATTTGATAATGAAGATCAAAAGACATAGATTCACAAGGCATAAATCTAGTTATATAATGACAATCTAAACTTGAATTTTAGAACAGTGAGAAAACACGATCAGAACATAAAGGCAAATGCCAATTTGACTTAGTTAAATCTAGCAGTATTTTCACTATTGCATGAATCAATATCAATCATGCATGTATCAATCCCAACAATAATGTATGTGTGTAATTAATGCTGCATTACCAAGATATATGCAACAAATCAATGAGAAAAAATCTATAAGAATTTATTTGGCATATAGTGCTGGATCTTGAGATAAAAACAGAATGACTAATATCATGATCCAATGGTTTATTAAAGGATGTGTTTTGCGGTAAAAATAATAACAATAATAGTATAAACAGCTTTTGGAGGGCTTTTTCTTTTCCAATCATTAATTAAACTCCTTAGAAGGCAAAATGTGATTCCATTTCCTTAAGCATCAACAGCTGCAAGTCCAAAACATGAATATTGTCAATTGCCCAATAATACTAAATTGACATCTAATGGGAGCACAGGCTTAAGCGATCCAATAAATTTGCTTTGTCTAATTACTGTGACAATTCATTAGAGTTGAAAGACTATACTTGACAAAACTTCATGTGCAAATGTTTCCTGAAAAGCAAAATTCTTCTAGACCAATTGAATGTAATTTCATCTTGAACAAGCTTTGGCATTGGCTCAGAGTAAAGGTTCAAACTTGAATTTAGCTTTCTTGATATGTAAAAATTAAAGAAATGACTCATGGTTTCAAGGGAAGAAAGACTCATATACACATGTGGAAAATGGTGAATTCTTTACATGGACAAGAAATCAGTGATAGAGAAACGGGGCGTTTGTTTTTTTGGTTTTTTTTCTGAAAGCAAATTGCTTCCAGACTTTAGACTATTTGTTTTTTCATTTTTGCATAACTTACTTCTAAATTTTTGAAATTTTCTTCTCAATAGAAAAAGGCAAAATATTTTTGTACAAAATATTTTAAAATCTTTTTAAATCCATACATAATATTTCAAAATATTTTAAAAACATGAAATATTTTTAATTTGGGTTTCATCAATCGATTATTTTTTAAATTATTAATTTTATATATTTTATTTTAGTTATATAAAATAATTATTTTTTGTAAGAATGATAATAATAAATTATTTATCATAATAATTTTATCATTTTAATTTTTTGTAAATATGCTAATATGTTATACAAATATTTTTTATTTTATCATATAATGAGGCTGATTTGATTAAAAGACCTTTTGAAAACTAAATTTCTGAAATTTAATCCTTCATTAATTTTTTACCTCATTTTGATAAAAATATCATAATTGTTTTCTTGTAAAAATAACCCTTTCTTTTCAAAGATATACGTAAATACATGAAATGGAAAAGGTCATTTTTGTCCATTATGAGTTATTCTTCAAGAAAAAACATGGAAATGATTAAGCTACAAATTTTGAGTTATTCAGTCTTTAACCCAATATTTCTATTCTTTGAAAAAAAAACAAATATTTCTAATAATAAAGTTATATCAATAGAAACACAATATTAAAAAAACAAACGATTTAATACTTAATACTATTAAGCCTTATTCAGCATTCAAAAAAAATAAAAGTTCTATTCAACATTAAGTAAAAAAAAACGAACGCCCCCCTAAGTGAAGATTGGAATAGTTTCCAAGAGGTAAAACCCAAGTTCAGATATATTTTACAACTACTTGTTAACAATGATGCATCAACCTTGGTGTAGATAGAATGTAAGTATGACTCTAATTTGAATCATTCACAAGCGACATTAAGTCAAATGATATGAGTGGGTTTATCACGCTCTCTTGAGGTACTGCGAGTAATCTCACACTCAATACAACTTTGTTTGTATGATATCAATGAGAATGTATGGTCTATTATTTTGACAAATAGAATCACACATGAAGGGATATATAATGACATCAGCCCTCATTAAACTATAGCAGCTTCAACTCCTATTACTAAACCCAAATTATCTTTAGTAGCCATGAGAGGTGCATGTGTTAGGGTCCTTTTGTTGAAAGACTAAACTAGGCTTTGAAATCTGTTGCATTTCTACCTCTCCTCAGTTTAAAGCAAATGCACGGAAAGAAAAAAAGTGAATTAATTGCACTTGCAGTCAACGGTCAAGTAAATAAAAATTTCAATAAAAGATTCATTTTCTTTTCCAAAAGATGGTCATCAGAGGACAATCAGACAGAAGCAATGGTGCTGTGGCAACGTAGTGAAGGATATTAAAGTACTAAGAATAATCATTTGTCAATCTGCAATGCATCAACTCCAGTCTTTCAATCCAGAAACATACTGACCAAGTGTACCGTTCTGACCCTGCACCACAAAATTCAACATTACCAGGAGCTGTAGAGTAAAGCAAACACAAGCAAATTTAGAAGATATTTTGGCAAAGAACAGCTAAGTTTCAGCTGTAGCATGGGAGATCAATCATCAAGACAAAATTTTGTCAGAAGATTGGAAGATAAAATTATACCTAAGGATGAATTGTCAGAACATATCTGGTTTACTGCTTTTAAGGATCCATGAGCCCTATATAGATTTCATAATTGGCCATCATAGAAATGATATATTCATTCTAGTCTTCAAAGAAATAATGATATGATCTATTTAGAGTCATCATCATTGCTTGTAGCACAATATTTTAGAACAAAGTTTGAATGCATAAAAATGCAATCTATTGCTATAGAGAACTTCCAGGTAATAATATTATTATTCCTAAAGCTTCTCTTGTACTAGATTAAACACACTGTATGAACTTGGTAACCAAAATATTTCAGAAAACCTTGATTTATAATACCAGGAGCTCTGGTTTAACATTTATAACTATGTGCATATAAGTGGGTTTAACATCCTTTTCCAACCTAAGATTGACAACCACCCTTGATGGAAAGAAGAAAAAATATATCAAAACAATGTCCTAAACAAAGTTTGGATGTATAAGATACATCATATTGCTATAGAGAACTTCCAGGCTAATAATATTCCTACGGCT
The DNA here is from genome assembly GCA_016808115.1 of Tetrastigma voinierianum. Taxonomy (NCBI): domain Eukaryota; kingdom Viridiplantae; phylum Streptophyta; class Magnoliopsida; order Vitales; family Vitaceae; genus Tetrastigma; species Tetrastigma voinierianum. The sequence goes on along the minus strand of JAEQBH010003334.1, from coordinate 132,747 downwards.
GCTCTTGTGCACTAGATTAAGCACACTATGAATGAATTTGGTAGCCAAGAAATATATCCAAAAAACCAGTTTGATTTTTAAGATACTAGGAGCCACTGGAGGAGCCAGAAAATAAGTTGAGTGGGGGCAAAACACTGGGTTATTTTCAGTGGGGACAAAAATAAAGTACAAGTCACTTGGATGGTTCAATGGAAATTGACTTTTACTTTAAACTTGAGACGATGGGTTCAGATCCTTATACAAAATGAACTTTCTTTTTCCAGAATTTCAGTGGGAGCTGACACCCACACAACCACCCCCTCCCTCCCCCACCACCACCCACCCCCTTGCCTAGGAGCTCACGGTTTAACATTCTCTGTGTATAAATTGGGTTTAACATCCAAGTTTTCCAACCTAAAATCGTCCTACTTATTTTGAAAATTGTATATAAATCAAAACAATGGTTCTTAGTTCTACTCTGTCTTGCTTGCTTTTATAATCTGTTCCAGATGTTAAAAATCAGAAAACTTCCCCATGTATATGTAAATTGCACCTGCTCCCAGGGGAAAATTTTCAGGTTCTGCACTTGCATTTGGCATGGAGCTCTAGAGCAACGCACATTGCGCCAAGTCATAATATACGCTCGTAGCTTCCAAACCTTCTACAGGTCCTAGGTTATAAAACTACCTTTTAAATTAAAACAGGTTAAACAACCCAACTTTCCTAAAAGCTCGAAGCTTGTAGGATTTGGGTTCAAATATCAAATATTAATAGCTATAACACCCTCCCTCACATGCGACCTCATACATGCACCATGGAGAATCAAACAAACCAATCGTCATTAGATATTATCTGATCTTTTGGCTATTGTCTTCATGTGTAAGGTCACTATGAGTGTGTATATATATAAGTCCAATATGTAATGTAGAGGCTAGACTTCTTTTCCGTGAATATAATAAAATTAGGGATTCTCTCTTTTCTCTCTTAACATGGTATCAGAGCCAAAGGGAAAACCTAATTTACTTTTTCAGTGATCGTGTTTCATTCCGATCACTTTCTTCTCCTCGGAACCCTCGCCACCGGATCTCCTCCTCGCCTACTGGTGACTTTCGGCGGCTCTTCTCCCGTGAAATCCCACCATTGAGACGCGAGGCCGATCCTCGGTGGCAAACGCCCGACAAAGCGGCCACTTTGCCGCAGCGTCCGCGGTCCTCCCTTCTCCGCGGCTTTCGTCAGCGCGCCCGGCCGCGTGGGTGCGGCGTGGATCTTTTCCGGTGGCGGGACTGCATCGAGTCGTCAGGCGCCATCTTCTTGCTCCATCCCTCCGTGGTGCCCCAAGCCCTCCTTATCCACCTTTTGCCCATTTGCCTCCGTAGCCCTCGTCGATCATCTTCTCCACCAGTTTTGGTCCTTTTTCTTCATCTCAGTTCCTGGCCGTGATTTCAAGTTCCACAGTCGTGATTTCAAGCTCCTGGCCGTGATTAGCCCTCTGATAGGGCTCTCTTCAATCAGCGTGATTGATCTCGAGTTAAGTAGATATGGCAACTAAAAATCCTATTTTTACTTACGGTATCTCTGGATCTCCCTCTTATCACATCGAAAAATTGATTAGTAGTGAAAATTATCTTTTCTGATCGAAACACGACGGAACTGCAGTTGCCGTAGAGACGAGTTAGGATATCTTATTACCCAGGAGAATACTTTATACCTAGTGTTGACAAGGTGCCCAGCGGAAGAAAATAAATGCCGCAAACTATGGCGTATTATGGCGGTCGGTTGATCGAAATTTTGCTTCATCTTCGGGCTTACAAAGACGTATTTCTAAGTTTTGGAATCGAGCGAAAAGTTCTATACGAATGATATCCAGCGCCTTTATAAGGTGGCTTACACGCTGTGTTAATATCAAATAACGGGACATGGATTTATCTAATTATATTGGCGGATTGCCTGCTTAGGAGGAGTTCGACGATGCCTCTTACTAGTGGCGTTGGGGGCCAACAAGCGCGGGTTGACAAGTTCTTCATGGTCACTTGTGCTCGTGGCACCGTCGGATCTTGAGGCCTCGAGATCGGTCTTGTGATCCATCCAGTCCGTCCTTGGATGATGTGTTTTGCTCGCCTCCTCAGTATCTCCTCCACCCACAGAGACTTTCTTAAATCGATAGCCACAGCCAAATTAACACACATGTCAATTTCTCACTAACCTTCGGGGAGGACGGTGTGGCAAAGTAGAGACAGCGTCTCGTTGCACCCTATTCGCGATAAGCTTGGCCACACTCGTGATTGTTGTTATCAGTTGCATGGACGGCCTCCCGCCTTGCCACATGGCCCGATCTTGATTACGATTCTGTTGCTTAGGACTACAGGCTCCTCCATCTCGGGGTATTCCCAGTGTATGGTGAGATGAGTATCACCTATCTTTGCTGTGTGGCTTGACCAAGTCAGCTTCTATTGCATCTGTTGCCTAGACCGGTAATGCCTCTGCCTGCCTTACTCATACATCTTCTCTTGGACCCTGGATTCTAGACTCTGGTGCTTCCGATCACATTTCTGGTAATAAAGATCTTTTCTCTTCTCTTACTACTACCCCTACTTTACCTACTGTTACCTTAGCTAATGGTTCTCAAGCGTGGCTAAGGTATTGGTTTGCTCATCACTCTCCCTTCCACCCCTCTCACTTCTGTCCTTTATACTCTTGAGTGTCCCTTTAATCTTATTTCCATCATTAAAATCACTTTCATTACTCTTAAGCTGTTCCATTATTTTTACGATAAATTTGAGCTTCACGGGGCGGAATGCAGGGAAGAGCGATTGGCATGGGGCGTGATGCCAGGGCCTCCCCATCATCTCACCTCGAAATCATCTCCTGCAGTTTGCGTTTCCCCTGATGCTCCTCTCCTCATCCCGCGGTCGTCACAGATACCTAAGTCTTTACCGTTTGGAGAGATGGTCTCGTTTTCCGCTGTCGTCACTTGCATTGAGTCTGTGGAAACGGGAAACATACTCATGTCGTTCAGCGTTTGAATAATCGAGCGAAATCTCCTTTTGAACTTGTCGCACTAATGTTTGGGGTCCTTGTCGGATGCGTACACTTTAGGATTTGATGTTTTGTCACTTTCATTGATGACTATTCTCGATGTACTTGGTTTATTTTTAATGAAAAATCGAGCTGAGTTATATTCTATTTTCCAGAAATTTTATGCTGAAATTCTAACCCAGTTCAATATTTCTATTCGTGTGTTACGTAGTGATAATGCCAGGGAATATTTTTCTGCACCCTTTATTTCATTTATGTCCCAACATGGGATCCTTCATCAGTCTTCTTTGTATACGTACTCCTCGACAAATGGGAATTATTGAGCGTAGAATAGTCATCTTATTGAGGCCCCCTTTCGTACTCTCCTCCTCCATTATCATGTTCCTTTTCGTTTTTAGGGGGACGTTCTTCACGACATTTATTTGGAATTAATCATATGCCCTCGTCGTGTTACATGCCGATTCCTCCTTGCCTTCTTGCGACCAGCCTCTTTGTTCCTTCCTCCTCGTGTCTTTGGGTACTTGCTTTGTTCATATTTTCACTCCAGGACAAGACAAGCTTTCCGCCAAGGCCACGAAATGCATCTTCCTAGGCTACTCTCGACTTCAGAAGGGTTATCGTTGTTATTCCCCTCAAACTCATCGATACTTTCTCTCCGCGGATGTCACCTTCTTCGAGGACTCCCCCTTCTTCTCCTCCTCCGAGTCTCTTCCCGTTACTGAAGTCTTACCCCTTCCTATCATCTCCTGCTTTTCTATTTGATGATGTCTCTTCGTCCCCTTCGGGTTTATCATCGCGATCACGGTGCCTTCCGTTGTTCCTCTCCTTTGCATTGAAATTTTCTTGTATACTTCTTCTCCGCTTGACTTCTCCTACCGCTCTGCCTCTTGGCGATAACTTGCCCATTGCTCTTCGGAAGGTAATCGCTCACACTACTTGATCCTATCATCACATTTACAATTTTTGAGTTACCATCGATTATCTTCACCTACTACACATTTGTTTCTACTATTTCCCTCTGTTTCTCTTCTAAGAACACCCGATGAGGCACTTTCCCATTATTTGTGACAGGTAATGGTAGATGAAATATCACTACTGCGCTCAGTGCGGCAGGATAACACATTGTTTTCCATTTTGGTAAGTTTCAGAGTTGGTTGTTGTTAGATTACACCTGATTAAGGTTAGTCACGATGGTCGGAGTTGATAGCCTTAAGGCTCGCTTAGTTGCTAAAGGATATACAGGGTTTATGGTTCGATTATGGTGACACCTTCTCCCAGTTGCCAGATTGTACGTCGAATGCGCTTCTCTCCATGTGGTTGCTATGTGTTCCTAGCCGCTTTTCAATTGGATATTAAAATGTCTTCCTTCATGAGTGATCTTCTTAGGGAAGTTTATATGCGGAGCAACCCGTTTTGTTGCTCGGGAGTCTGGTTTAGTGTGCAGGTTACACCGTTCTCTATGGCTTGAAACAATCTCCTCGAGCATGGTTTGGCCGTTTAGTTGTTCAAAATTTGTGTAGCGATCTGGCCGGACCATTCGATTTTTATCATCATAGCAGCAGGCGGTGTATTTATCGGTTGTTTATGTGGATGACATCGTAATTACGAGAGCGGTGATCGAGGATGGTATTCGAACTAAAGCGAGCATCTTTTGCACTTTCAAACTAAAGACTTGGGGAAACCGAGTACTTTTTAGGAGAGCTGAGATAACCGATCCGAGTTACGATGTAGTCCTCTCCCAGCCGAAAGTATGCTTTAGACATCTTGAAAAGCGGTATGTTAGGCGCCAAGCCCAGAGTCGAGCACTCCTATGAATCTAATGTCAAACTTGTACCGGGACAGAAGTCTTTCGGAGATCACAGGGAGATATCGACGACTCGTATAAATTAAGTGAGCGATCTCACCATTACTCGGTCGGACATTTCCTTCCATTAAGTGTTGTTGATCGATTCCCTCTGATCACCGTGTGATAGCCATTGGGATATTGTAAATCTTTGTGTTCTTCGATATATCAAGTACGAGCCCGAGGTGTGTTGTACGAGAATAAAGGTCATACCCAGGTTATTAGTTCTGGTCTGATTAAGGGTGGCTCACCCCACGGATAGGCGTTCCGCCCGAGTCTTGTGTTTTCATTGGTGGTAACCTAATATCACGGAAGAGTAGAAACAACGTGTAGTGGCCTTCATCCCAGCGAAATAGAGTATCGAGCTATAGCGGCCGCATGTGAACTCATATGGTGAGACACCTTCTCCGAGGTTGAGATTTGGAAAGGATGAGCAGGATGAAGCTCATCTGTGATAACGGTACGCTTTTGCATATTGCGTCGTCAGTCTTGGCCAGAAAGGTTGAAACGCATTGAGATTGATTGTCACTTCATTAGAAAGATCGCGTCGGGATGTATAGGTCTTAGTTTTGTCGATTCAAATGATCGGTATGGAACATCTTCAAATCTCTCGGAGATCCTAGAATTAAATCACATTTATATGGCTTGGTGCATATGACATATATGCTCCGACTTGAGAAGTGTTAGATATTATGCCGGTCTTTTCCTTTATTGTCTTCTGTATTGTAGGTCTATGAATGTGTATATATATAAGTCCGATATGTAATGTAAAAGGCTAGACTTCTTTTTCCACTGAATATAATAAAATTAGGAGTTCTCTTTTCTCTCTTAACAGGATCGATATACGATTGAGGCAAATGCTTAAATTATGAGGTGACTCGAAACCATGACCTCATGAGCCCAAGCACGATATCATGTTCATGTCAACTCTCCTAAAAGTTCAAGCTTGTAGGATTTGGGTTTACTATTAGTATCATGCCTCTTAACAAAAACAAAGGACCTTAGAAGACATGGGACCAACATAAATCAAAATGTGTTTGGGCATAACCCAGACAAGAATATTCTGTCCAAGAAGTATAGTAAGGTTTAGCTATTGGTGTATTTTCATAAATAAAAGAATCGAACCTATTAAATTATCAACTCTCCTAAAAGCTCAAGCTTGTAGGATTTGGGTTTAATATGAATATTGTAGCCCCGACACCCTCCCTCGCGTGCTGCGACATACCCGTGCACGTGGAGTGCTGATCGATTATGGACTTTCAAATAAACAAATAAGGATTAAATTGTAAGGAGAGGTTTGAACCTAGGACCTCACTTGCGAATCAGTACACGATCTGGTGTTAAATGACTCTCCTAAAGCTCGAGCTTGTAGGATTTAGGTTTACTATGAATATCATGCTTCATGAGAACCACTTGATTCATCAAAGAAAGTGAGACAAAATGCTCATATCTTGTCATCAATGCGAATTTGTGATCTGGTACTTTCAGAAATAAAAGAACCAAAATGAGAGCTGGTTCATGAGAGAGAGGAAAGCGAGAGAGAGAGAGAGATGTGTAGAAGGCTAGTCTATTTCTACCCTTCATTCCTCTGCTCATACCGAGTTGAATAACATTCAGTAGAACACTTCCAAAGGCATCAATGCAAGAGGCTGTTAAGGAGGAATAGAAGTGATCCTACGGCCTTACTTCCATTTCTCCTGATCGAGGCATGGTGGGAATGAGCAATCTAATTGCCTTTTTCATTTTTTTTTTGGTTCATAATCTTAATGAGGTTAATTGAGCATTTTCTTAAATTCTTGTCGATTTTTTGCATCGGCTCGATTTTATGTTTTGTCAATAAATCATCGAGCAATTTCTTTAAATCAACCTCTTACTTTTAGAAAAGTATCAAGGCAATGTAATAAGTTTAAATCTAAGCGACTCCAATTTGAACTATGTCCACCACAAATCTTTCTCATCCTATCTCTAAATAACAAACTATGGTTGTAAATGAAATTTGTCATATTTCAAACAACATTTATCACCTCTCTACAACAATGGATCTTTGCAATATCTTGAATATTAAGTGATACAATGGTACACATTGAACTAAATATTATATTATTTTCATCAACCGAGTTTTCACAAATGTTGACCATTATCATGACAGAGTTGAATGACATTTGTTGGTTCTATCATTGATAATACTTTTCAGCAACCCGTATATGCATTTGTGGTCTCACGATATTGTTGGATGCGTATGGATTTGACAAAGATCATAATGCCTTTTGAATATGTTATAAATTAACCACACTTAATTTAGGTGACTTTGTACATCCATCGAACATTTATAGTACATCCATACATCTTCCATTTTCTCTTTTCAAGTTGACCTGACTTTCCATGTTCTTGTACTCCATATCTAGTATTTATTCTAATTCATATAAAGACAAAAAGTTCTCGTCTAACCATGCGATTCATGTTGAAAAGTGAAAAAGTGAAAGAATATTGTACCGCATACTAATTAACTAATAGTCATATTGTACAATTTAAAAGTATTTGTAGACATTTCAATGACGAGTGGAAGATGTGGAAGACTACTAGCTGACTTAGTAAGGTGGCTTTGGTGGATGGGTGGAGGACAGCTGTAGAAGGGCTGATGATGAGCGGAGGGGTTTTCTTAATTAAATCATGGATAGAGCAACACCACAACACAATCCTTCTTTCCTTGCGGTGCGGCAGGCTAGTGGACAGCGAAAGTGTGTTTCTTGAGTTGGGAGACGGTTTGGGGCGAAGATTCTTACTTGACTAATAGTTACCCAAGAAGGGTTTTGCTTGTGCTAATAGATGCTACCTCTGTCAAGAGAATGTGGAGACCGTGGACCACCTCCTTCTTCATTTTCAAAAGGCAAGGGTGTTGTGGGAACTTCTTTTTTCCCTCTTTGGCATTTCATGGACAATTCCCAGATATGTGTAGGAGACTCTTGTGAACTGGAATGGTTTTCTGGTTGGCAAAAAGAGGCGAAAAGTGTGGTAAGCGGGACCTTCTTGCTTATTTTGGTCAATTTGGAAAGCAAGGAATGGAATAGCGTTTAGGGATGAGAATAGTTTTAAAAGGCGCAATTAAGGCGCGCCTAGGCTCAAGGCACAACAACTCCCTAATTATAGCGCTTTGCCTTCCAAGACATGCGCCTTAGTGAAAGAAGGTCGCCTTATAGACTATAATTTCTTTTTCAAAACAATTTTATTCTTGAAATTTCCTAATTATATATTGAAATTTATATAATTTCACTACATTTTTCATTGAAATTTCCTTTAAATGTCGGCATCTTTAATTTTTATTAATATAATTATACTTTGAATCATAATTTATAAAATTGATGTGCATCCAAGGTCATAATTCACTTCAAAAAAGCCAGCTTTGGTCTTCGTCTTGCACCTCTCGAGGCTCGAAGAACGCTGCGCCTTTTTAAAACTATGGGGATGAGATGTTTTCAATACAAGATTAAAGACTTCTTTTGTCTTTTTGCTTTGGTCAGAGGTCAAATTGTCCATACCAAATGGCCTGTCAAATGTGGTTGAGTTTATTGATTGGGTGAGGCATAAGTAAGTTGAGATTTTCTGTACATCCTATCTGTTTTGTTGACAGTGGGCATGGCTGCCCCTTTCTTGTATTGTTTTAGCCGCTATTTTAGCATCTATTCTTAGTACACTTACTTTTACTTATCACAAAGAAAGTTGAAGTCAAATGGATTAATTTAGTTCCAGCAAAAAGGTTATTTTGACCAGCTACCAATTAACCTGGATGTGGGAAAAAGTTTACCTTTTTCTCCTTTTGAATTTCTGATGCAACTGAAGAAATTCCAACCAGAGATTTTGCACTTGTCAGATGGACACTCAGAACACTGCAAAGAATAGCGCACAGACATTGAAATAAATGCTTTTTAGTGTTAATGAAAATATATCAACTCCATACAAACAAATCAAGGACCAGCATGAAAATAATCTAGAGTATCATCACCAAGGGAATGTAGCAAGGCATGAATCCAGAAAAGGTAACATAGGAACATGAGGCTCTAGTTAAATCACAATAGAGCACCAGATTATATCAGCATAGCCAAATCACCATTTTATATTAGCTAAATGATAAAAATTTGAATCTGAAGCAATTTTCTCTTATTCACGTTGAGAATATGACCTTGTAACATTTCATAAATAAATAAAAATTATTAAGGCAATTTTAATGCAAATTTCTTTAGCCCCTATCAAAAGAAAAAAAATAAAATAAAATAACTGATTGAAGAAGACAGTAAAATCTTTAAGTGCATAATAGGACCATAGCATGGATGCGAATGCTACTCTTAAGGCCTTATATACCTCTATGGATAAATCCAGGAAAACAGTTGATGTTGTCTCCAAGACACAAGGCCATATTACTATAAGATTTGAAGGACTATTTGGGAAGTTCAGTGTTAAATGACCAATTATCCTAAAAGCTCAAGCTTGTAGGATTTTGATTCAATATGAATATTATGTTTTCACTCCGTCCCTCACATGCGGCCCCATATACACACATGCAGATTCAAACAAACGAAATAGAATCCTCCATGGACTTTCGAATAAAATTGGGGGTCGAATATTAGTGCGGAGAGAGGTGCAACCCGTGACCTCTTGTCAAGCGAAGCTCTAATACCGGTTTTTGAAGAATCACGAGAGAACTTTGATGCATGAGAATATGAATTCAACACAAAGATATAAGTAATCACATAAGCAAGGTTTAACGTAGTTCGGCCAATCATGCCTACATCCAATGGATAAGAGAGAATCTTACCAATATTCTAAAAACATAGTACAAGATTGGAGTATCATAGTATTGCGACGAATAGGAAAAATTCACAAAACCCTAATAATACCCACAATATTGAGAAAATACATCATAATACTCTCAATTTCTCAAGCCACTACATCTACGCACGAATAGCCTTTATAAAAATTTCGTCTCTCTCTCATGACTTTTCCCCTCATTGACTCAATATTTATAAGATATTCTAACAACTTTCCTTATTCTACAAGGAAACCTAATATTACAATAATAGAACAACTAAGGAATTATCCTATATGTTAAATAACCAACTCTCCTACAAGCTCAAGCTTGTAAGATTTCAGTTTAATATGAATATCATGTCTTTAACACCCTCCCTCACGTGCAGCCTCATACCAGCACGTGGAGAGTCGAATAAACCAAACAGAGTCCTCCATGGACTTTCAAATAAAAAAATGGGGAATAAATTGAAAAAAGGTGGCTTGAACTCAGGACCTCATGCCAAACCAGGCTTTAATACCATGTTAAGCAACCAACTCGCCTAAAAACTCAAGCTTGTAGGATTTGAGTTTTAATATGAATATCATGCTTCTTAACACCCTCCCTCACGTGCATACAGTCCCATACCCGCACACGTGGAGAGTTAAACTGTTAAGGTTTAGTCTCCTAATCCATTTAAGATTATTTTCCTTCTCTTTTAGACTCCCCAATTAGACTCACAGCACTCTTGTTTCCTTTTTTTTTACCATAACACTAGTATAAATATGTATGTTTCTCCCCTTTTGTAAATTAATGAGAATCAATGTATTCCTTTTCTCTGACATAAACAAACAACAAAGTCCATTATGGACTTTCAAATAAACAAATGGAAATTAAATATTCAAAATGAGAGAGGTTACTTTCGGGCCAGGCCCTCTTACCAAACCCAGCTCCTATACCACTTGTTTAGGAAACCTCGTGGATCTCCTCTACGTTGGTATGATATTGTCCTTCAGCTGGAGTCTTCATGGTTTGTTTGGGCTTCTCCCACATGAGCCTCATACGATTAGATGTTGTCGATATTTATCAACTCATAATCCTTCCCATACCTAATTGATGTGGACTTTTAGGCACATCAACAATCCTCCCCTCGAACAAGTTCCATCCCCCAAATCAAGTTTTCTTTGTCTTTCACTATGTTCGAGACTGCAGCTTCTGTGAAGCACCAACTAACAAAGGCTTAGCACACCTTTTTTTTGTCCGGCATTCACCCACATGTTTAAGCTTGTTAAACTACCAACTCTCCTAAGAGCTCAAGCTTGTAGGATATTGATTTAATATGAGCGGCCGTGTTTTTAACACCCCTCTCCGTGCATACAACCACAATACTTTTTCTGTAGCGCGGAAAGTCAGACAAACCCGCAAAAATCCACTATGGACATTCAAATATTCAAATTGTAGAGTGATTCGAGACCTCGGACCTTTGCCAACCCGGCTCACGATACCATGTTAATGTTGGTGCCACGTCATCAGAATGTGTCAACCGCGGTCGGTACTTGGCCGTCAATGTGCCGCTAGAGGGTGTTACTTTATCTATCTAGGTTTTTTTTTTTTTTAAGATTATATACAAAGAGAGAAATGGTAGAGATGGTATCAAACTATCTATTGTATTTTTCTTTCTCTACTTTATCGCTCTATTGTATTTTTGTAATTCTCTTCTTTACAAAAAAAGAATTAATACTAATTAGGAATTTGAGAGATTCTAACAAATCTCCACCTTGGATCAAATCCATCAAGCCAATCATCCATCATATCTTGATATGAGAGCAATCGACTCCACCTAAAACTAAAATTCCTTCCTCTTCATCTTGTGTGCTTCGTAATCTTTTGTTCTTCGGATATCTTTAACTTTGAAGGTTTCTGTCTGTGTTAAACGATCATTTCCTCAAAGCTTAATCTTATAGGATTTTGATTCAATATGAATATCATGTTTTCACACTCAAAAAAAGATGATTGATAGGTTGAAAGGCAATTAAAATTTTGACTTGATCAAATCAAATCCTAGGCCTTAGACTAAGAGTATAATTTTGGCAGGCTATTATCCCGCATTTGACAAAAAGGCCATTAAACTTTCACTTCTAATTTGCAGTAAGGAAAATAATTCACTAGATTCTATGCAAGTCACATAAGAAGCTGTTGAGAATCATAAGATAGTCTTAGGATATTCTCTTATTTATTTCCTTCCTTTCTTGTACAATATTTTTCATTCCTTTTTGTACTTTATTTGTTTCCTTTTCATGTCTTCTTGATGTATATAAGTAGGTAGGTCCTATTATGTTCTAATCACTCAATCAATAAGAAAAACATCATTTTCTTATTTATATCTCTTCACATGGTATCAGAGCCATGGAAGGCTCGAGTTAAGGTTTTGCCACGGTTGACCGGCCAGCCCGTCCCAGTGGTGCGTATGGCTCCAGAGGCCCACCCCCACCTTCATCTACTGGATCTCTGCCCTTGCGTCGAGCCACCTTGGATGCCGGAAAAATTTTCCGATGACCCCACCCTTGCCTTGGAATCGCCTCGACCCGATCTATCCACCGATGAAAACATCGTCGGCAGAAGGCTATCCATGCGTGTGTTTCTCTCTTTGTGGCAACCACCACACTCCAGTAGCGTGGCTTGACATTCCGACCACCCCGCTTCTTACCTTTGGTCATCCCCCTTCTCCAATGATCCTCCCTGGCCTAGTTTCTCCATTTTAAGGCATGCATCTATGACTTTTTTCCTCTTTTTCTCCAGAAATGACTATGAAACCCTAGATTTCTACAAATTAGGCTACTACCGCTCACATTATTTGTTCTCTGTTTTCCTAAGAACAAATTATGTGGCGAGACCACTTGTCCAACATGGATCAAATCTCTATGATCCTCACTCTTATTAAACTTAGCACAAAATTTGACAACATCAGGAACATATCTGGTGGCTCATCATCTGACCTTTGATGACATATTTGTAGTTCTTGCATCATTCATCCCCTTTGCGATTCGGTCTCGGCCTGCGGGGTTTCTATAGACGCCCGGTGATGTTTCTTCATCTCACCCTCACGGTGATTCTCGGAGTGTTCATGATGGCGAGGTAGAGGCCAACAACCTTATTGTACCAACTGTAATCAACCAGGTCACATTCAAGACCGGTGTTATCAGCTACATGGTCGTCCAGCCTCTCACTTTTCACCCATGTGACTGATCTTAAACACACGCACCTAAGGTCCGACCTCACCTCCACCTCGGGGAGTGACTCTTATGCACAGGTGAATGAAGAGTTTCTTAGCCTCCACTCCTGCGCCAAATCTGCTTTCATTGTATTGTGCCTAGACCCTGATAATGTCTCTTGCATCTTACACACTCTCTTGGTCAATGGATTCTTGATTTCGGTGCATCTAATCATCTTTCTGGTAATAAGGATCTCTTCTCTTCCCTTACTATCACTCCACCCTTACTTTACTTTGGCTAATGGGATTCAAACCATGGCTAAAGGAATCAGTTTTGCATGTCCCCTTCCCTCTTTACCTCTTACTTCTATTCTTTATGTCCCTGATTCTCCATTTAATCTTATCTCTATCAGCAAATTAATCTATGACCTTAATTGTTCAATTACCTTTTGTCACCTTGTAGGATCAAAGTACAGGGAGGACAATTGGCATAGGACATGAGTCTCAAGGCCTTTATTATCTCAGCTCGATCCCATCTTCCACACGTCGCACTTGACGGATGCACCTTTTCTCATCCGCCGTCATCTCGGTCATTCGAACATTTCTAAGCGTCAGGAATATGGTTTCCCACTTTTCGACTTATCTTCACTAAGTGTGAGTCATAATCGACTTGGAAAACATACTTCGTGTTTAGTTACTAAGCACTTAGAGTGCCGGACGAGTCTCCTTTTGAGTTCGTCCATTGATGTTTAGGGTTTGTCTGAGCGTATGCACTTTGGTTTTCGGTATTTTGTTACATTTATTGATGATTTTCCCGTTGTACTTGGCTATTTTTAATGAAGAGTCAAGGCGAGGTTATTCCATATTACAAAATTCTTTGCTAAGATCCGCGATCAATTTAATACCCTCTGTCAGCATCTTAAGTAGTGATAATGCCTTGGAAAACCTCTACACCCCTTTCTTTGCCTTTTTATACTCAGCGAGATTTTTATTCGGTCTTCTTGTGCTTACCTCCCTCGACAAAATGGGTGGTGACACGAGAATCGTACTTAGTTGAGATAGCTCGCACTCTTCTCCTCAACATACGAGTTCCTCAGCGTTTTTGGGGATGCTATCTTAGCACGCTATTTGATCAATCGTATGCCCTCTTAAATGCTGGGTGATCAGTTCCTAATTCTCTTCTTTTTCCTTATTAACCTCTTTTTTGTCTCCTCCACACGTGTTTCGAGGTGCACTTGTTTGTCCACGTACTTACTCTGAGTCGAATAAACTTTCCCCTAAGGCATGAGAACACATCTTCCTTAGTTATTCAGCCTTGATGAGGTTATCGATGCTACTCTCTTAATACACGCAAATATCGTTTAAGCTAATGTCACCTTTTTAACATTCTTCTATCTTCTGCCCCGCTCCTTCTAGTCGAGGTCTCATCTCTGCCTCTCATCTTTCCCATTTTGACTTTATCTGAGTCCCCAACTGCTCCAACTCGATCGTTACAGGTTTATACCCATTGCCAGCGTCTGAACCACCAGAGCCTCGGATGGCTCATCTCTATGGTGCCCTCCTGCACAACAAATGGTCTTGTCATCTCCCTCTTTGATCCTCCCATTCCCATTGAGAAGGTACTCGTTCCTCTCATAATCCCCGTCTTGTTATAATTTCCCACTTATCACCATTTATCGCTACCGTAATGCCTTTTATTTACATTGTCTTGTTTCTCTTCCTAACCGCAGTCCGTGAGGCCTCTCTCATCCGAGCTGACAAGCAATGGTTGAAGAAATGTTGTTCTGCATTCTACTGGCACATGGGATCTAGTCACCTTACCTGCTGGTAAGTCTCCTGTTGGGTGTCGATTGGGTTTATCTTATTAGATTAGTCCCGAATGGCGAGTGGACCGTCTTAAAGGCTCGTTTAGTTGTCAATGCGGTATCACTGGATATTCATATACGATTACTATGATTCTTTCTCTGTTGCCAAAATAACCTACGTTAGTCTACTCTTATCTATAATTTGCTATGAGATCTTAGCGGTATCAATTGAGCAAGAAAAATGCGTTCTCACATGGCGACGCGCCCGATAGAGGTATATATGGAGCGACCACACGGATTTGTTGCTCGAGCGATCTGGTTTGGTATGCAATTTCTGTCGTTCCTTATATGGCACAAGTAGTCCCCTCGACCACAGTTTGCGCTTTAGCTCAGGTAGTACGGAGTACATCGAATATCCCCATCTTCTATCATCATACATCATCGGGACAATGCATACATCGATTGTTTTATGTGGACGACATTATTATAACAGGTAGTGATCATAATAGTATTCAAAAACTTAAACATCTCTTTAGTCGATTTGAGACAAAAGACTTGGGGAAACTCAAGTACTTTATGGGAATTGAGATAGCTAGGTCTAATTCTGGTGTGGCTATGTCTCAGAGGAAGTATGTCTTGGATATATTAGAAACCGGTATCTTCAGGCGTAAACACATAGACACTCCTATGAATCCGAATGTCGAGCTTGTACGTAGACGAGGGGAGCTCCTACGAGATCGAGGATACTCCTAGATGTGACTAATTGGGGGGGAAATTGAACTACCTCACCATCACCCGATCGAACATTTTCTTTCTCGTGAGTGTAGTTAGTCAGTTCTTGCAATCAACATGTGATAGTCACTGGGATACTGTGATCTGTATCCTCCATTATATCAAATTAACACCGAGTCAATGGGTGTTATATGAAAACATAGATCACACCTAGATTGTTAGATATTGTGATGCGGTAGGGCGGGCTTGCCCGTGAGCCGGCCTTCCTCTTTAGGATGTGTGTATTTATTGGAGGCAACTTAATATCTGAGAATAAGAAACGAGGATGTGAGTACTTGAAGTGCAGTCTTTGAGGCTGATGTCGGTATGGTTTGGCGAGCACAATATTTCCACCATGGCTCAAGCAAACTAGCCCGGGGCTAAGATTTGGGAAGGATGAACAAATGATGTTTGTGTGTGACAATCAATGACCCTCCATCACTTCCTTGATCTTTCATAGAGGACCAATTATATTAAATGAAATGTCGCTATTCGAGAGAAGATTGTCTCGAATGCACTGACTACTAGTTCCATCGACTCGAATGACCAACTAGCAAACATTTTCACTAAATCTCTCTGAGGTCGAGGATTGATAAATTTATATGAACTTAGGTGCGTATGACTATATCGCTCGATTAAATAAGTGTTGAAATCATAGGATATTCTCTAATTTATTCCCTTCCTTTCCTATACAATATTTTTCCTTCCTTTCTTGTACAATATTTTTACTTCCTTATATTCTCTAATTTATTCCCTTCCTTTCCTGTACAATATTTTTCCTTCCTTTCTTGTACAATATTTTTACTTCCTTTTTTTACTTTATTTGTTTCCTTTATATGTCTTCTTAATGTATATAAGTAGGTAGGTCTTGTCTTGTTCCTAATCCACTCCCGATCAATAAGAAAGCATCATTTTCTTATATCTCTCTTACATATAAAATTAAAACCATGAAATAGAGATTCCACATAAGCTTTTGTTATAGAATGTAAATATATACTTTACTTATAGGTTGTGAAACTAATTAGAATGTTAAATTAGCGTACCAATTGTATATATCGCTTTTGTTTATACATGTTTGATCGATGAAACCCTGAGAATTCATTCCTCCAATTCTCTCTTAGTTAACTCTACATGGTATCAAAGCTTGGAGTTGAAGATATTTGAAAGAGCAGATTACGAAGCGCCTGAAGATGAAAAGCCAAGGAATTTTAGTTCAAGGTGGAGTCAATTGTTCTCTCGTCAAAATGTGTTAGATGTATTCCTTTTTGTAAAGAATATTGTATAGGATAATTCAAGTTGTTATATTATTGTAATATTATGTTTCCGTATATAATAAGGAAAGTTGTTAGGAATATCCCTATAAATATTCTAGGTCATGAGGGGAAAAATTTATGAGAGAGAGATGGGCTCGTAAAGGCTATTCGATATGTGCAAAGATGTAAGGGTAGTAGGGATTGGGAGTTTTGTGAGTATTTTACCATTATTGTGGGCATCACGGGTTTTGTGATTTTATGTTTTCTTTGAGTAAATCGCAATACTCAATCTTATACTATGGTTTTAGAATAGTGAAATTCTCTCTCATTTATGGATGTAAGCATAATTGGTAGGCAAGCGTTAAAACATAAGTACACTTTTATGTAGATTTCTTTATCCTTGTGTTCTTGAATTGATATTCTTGTGCATCAAAGCTTCCGCGATTCATAACAAATGGTATCAAAGCCTATGGCTCATATTTGAGATTTGTTGTAGGAATTTGAAGGATTTTCAGCAGTTCACAAGAAGGAGGGGGTGAGTTCTTTTGAAACACCCATTTCGAGGGAGAGTGGATCGACACTGCTGACACAGGCACATTTGTCGGCCGCCTTGACAAATCGCGCCACCAAGTCAAACGACGAAATAGTGTCTTAGCGTGAGCCGCTTGCGCCTGAATCTGCATTTTCCTGTTAAACCTCCATGACTTCGGGTTTACTCGGCCTTGGCTGCGCGTCTGAGTCGACACCCATTTGCTTCTACATTAGATCCAGTCTCCAATGATGATCTTCCTATAGCTCTTCGTAAAGATAAACGTCAGCATGTTCCCAATTTGCTCATTTGTTCTTATAACCATTTGTCATCACATTCTTGCTCTTTATTGCATCCTTGGACTCACATCTCTTGCTTCAAAAATGTTCTTGAAGCCCTATCTCACCTGGTTGGCGTAGAGCTATGATAGAAGAGATGGATGCATTGAATAACAATGGTACTTAGGACTCTGTACAATTACCTGTTGGGAAGAAAGCCATTGGATGTTGTTGGGTTTTTACAATGAGTTAATTCGATGGCTAAGTTGCTAGGTTGAAAGTACGCCTTATTTGTAAGGGCATAGCGAACCTATGGGAGTACTTGGACCTTAGTTAAGCGTAGTACTATGATAGAAGAGATGAATGCTTTGAATGACAATGGTACTTAGGACTTTGTACAGTTACCTGCTGGGAAGAAAGCCATTAGATGTCGTTGGGTTTTTGCAGTGAAGGTGAATCCTGATGGCTTAGTTGCTAGGTTGAAAGCACGCCTTGTTGCTAAAGGGTATGCCTAGACCTATGGGGTGGACTATTCTAATACCTTCTCCCTGGTTGCCAAGATGACTTTTGTTCGACTATTTATATCTCTGGCAGCCACTCATGGCTAGGACCTCCACCAGCTTGATATTAAGAATGTTTTTCTTCATGGGGATCTTACGGAAGAAGTTTATATAGACCAACCTCCAGGGTTTGTTGCTCAGGAGGAGATTAGTAGAGTTTATTATCCCCGTAAATCCTTATATGGCGTAGAAAGCAGTCCAGTGCATGGTTTGAAGTAAATTCAATCAAGTGATTGAAGTTAGGCATGCATAAGAGCAAATCTAATCACTACATCTTTATAAATTTGAAGCCAGTATCGTCTTTGATAGTTGTGTATGTAGATGATATTGTCATTCTTGGGAGTAATATAATAATTATATCATCACTTAAGTCCCTTCTTCATGGCGATTCCACCTGAAAAGGACTTAAGGATGCTAAAGTATTTCTTGGGTGTTGAAGTTATGAGAAGCCAAGCATGGAATCTTAACATTTAAGGAAATATGTCTTTGGAATCTATTGTTTGAAATAGGAAAATTGGGGGCAAAACCATGTAGCTCCCCTATGGCACAAAGTCTACATCTTACTATAAGGCAAATTGTTTAGGGACCTTGAGAAATATAGAAGATTGGTTGGAAATGAGCTGCATACAGTGTAGCGTCACGATGTGCACACTCGATCAATGTTGCCAAGCTGATACATATACGCTCGACAATTGATCATTAGGTATTTGTGAAACCCAGGATTCTATGTTACTTGAAAGGAGCCCCGGGACATGGTATTTTATATAGCAATCATGGGCATAATAGAATTGAGTGTTTCACGGATGCTGATTGGGCAGGATCTAAGGAGGATAGGAGGTCCACTTCAAGTTACTGTGTCTTTGTTTGAGGGAATCTAATCTCATGGAAGAGTAAAAAATAGAGTGTGGTTTCTCGTTCGAGTGCATAATTAGAATATGAAACGATGACCTGGCGTGGTAATGAAATCATGTGGATTTGCAACTCTTAATGAAGTAGGTAGTAAGACTTCCATTCGGCAAAGCTGCAGTGTGACAACAGCCAGCTCTCCACATTGCGTCTAATCCTGTATTTCATGAGTGAACTAAGCACATTAAGATAGATTGTCATTTCATTCGCGAGAAAATACAACTTGGATTGATCTCTACAAAATATGTAAAGACGGGAGAGCAGTTGGGTGATATTTTCACAAAAGCCCTAAGTGAAGAACGAGTTAGTTATGTAACAAGTTGGGCATAATTAACATATATGCTCCAACTTAAGGGGGAGTGTTATAGAATGTGTTATAGAATGTACTATAGTATGTATCATACGTTAACATATTGGTTTGTATTTTATTATGATACTTTACTTATAGGGTTGTAACCATTTAGGAAGAGTAGATCATCTTACATAATGTATAGCCTAACCTTCTTGTATATATATGTTTGATGACTGATAGAAAATATAAAAGGAATTCATTCCTCGACTCTCTTCTCTTAGTTTACGTGAGTATCGAACTGGGGCTGAATTTAAGGGAAATTAGGGAGGAATTTCACGAAGAAGAAAGAGGGTCGTGGAGGTGTTCTTTTGAAACACCTATCTAAAGGGAGAGTGGGGTGTCACCGCCCCTATGGGGTGACCTCGACTCTTGGCCCGAACAAAGCCATCAAGTTCGATGGCCGAGAAAAGAAGCGCGTGAGCGTAAATCGTCGAGGTGGCCTATTTCCTGTATTTGGCGCGTGAAACACGTGGGACCTTCTCCAACGACGAGCTTCTTCCTCCGACGTCACCAACCACCAACGACCCTCCTCAACTATCTGTCCTCCTTGTCGAATAGTACATTTTGACCATTTTTGTGTTCGACTGCCCTTTGTTCCTAGGGTTTTGTGATTTTTTTCGATGTTTGTTTGTGATTCGAGTAGCATGTTAGGTGTTTGGAGGCTTATAGGGCCAAATTCCATTCGGGTGTGGTGCTTTCCGTGGAATTGTGGTCATTTTCTATGCAAGAATCCTATCTTTCTGGTATTTTTAGATTCTCGGAGACTTGTTTTAATTAGATCTGCCCTTATGACTGACAAGAAATCCTCAAGTGGAGTTGTGTGTCATTATTGCCTAATCCCAAGCATGTACGCCGGGATTGTAGGAAATTGCATAATATAAATCGAAGGTTTCCATATGCTCATGAATCATTGAAGGGTGTCTCTACTCCTAGCACTATGCTTGTCGGGTCAAGTAAACCTAAGACATATCTTATTTCATCTTCCTCACGAATGGGTCGTGACTGCGGAGCCACGTATCCACGTGACCAATTAATTCGGTTTATTCTTAAGTTCATACCCTTCTACCTCTATTGTTACCCTTGGAGATGGGTCAACATATTGTGTCATTGGGTCAGGGACAATTCATTCTACTCCTCTTATCATTTTGACCTCTGTTATGAGTTTAGCACAATTCTCTTTTAATTTAATTTCTATGAGTAAACTCACTCGTACACTTAATTGCAGTATCTCATTCTTTCCTGATTATTGTTTGATTTAAGATCTTTTGATGAAGCAAATTATTGGTAGAGGACGCGAGTCTAAGAGTCTCTACATCCTTGAAACAGAGGTGCCACAGTCTAATGCTTGTTTGGGAGTTGTTACCCTATTCGAATTACATTGTCGCTTGGGATATCTTTCTCTCTCTCTATTGAAGAAGCTATATCCTTAGTTTTCTAACCTATCGTCATTGAACTATGAGTCGGTCAATATGCTAAGCTTCATCGTGTGCATTTGAATCACAGAAGTCAATAGCGAGCCATGCTCCTTTTGAGTTAGTCCACTCGGATGTGTAGAATTATGTCGGTGTGTCCCCAGTTGGGTTTTCGATATTTTTATTCACGTTTGTCGATGATTATTTGCGAACAAGTTGGTTATATTTAATGAAAAACCGTTTACAGTTATTTTCACACTTTCGTGCCTTATGTGCTGAAATTCACACTCAGTTTCATGTTTCTGTTCAAAATCTGAGAAGTGATAATGCCAAATAATATATGTCTGAACAATTTCAGTCAATCATGCTTCATAATGGCATCCTTCATCAGACATCCTATGTTGATACTCCTTCTCAAAATGGAGTTGCTGAAAGAAAAAATAAACACCTTCTTGAAATCGCTCGAGCTATATTGTTTCAAATGCATGTTATCAAGCATGTCTGGGCCGATGTTGTTTCCACCGCTTGCTTTTTTATTAATCGGATGCCTTCCTCAGTCTTGGATTGGGCCACTCCGTTTCAAACCCTCTTTCCCCATAAATCTTTGTTTCCCATTGAGCCTCGGGTATTTGGGTGTACTTGTTTTGTTCGGGATGTTCGTCATGTGTCATTCGATCCTAAGTCGATGAAGTGTATCTTCCTTGGTTGCTCAGGGTTGAAGGGGTATAAATATTATTGTCCTAATCTTCGGCCCAAGGGATATGGTTTACGATAATATCATTCTTGGGAATCTCCTTTTCTCCGAGACCCGATCCGTACTAGTCGAGAATGATGATTTGCTTGTTTATACTCTTGTCTCGCTAACTCCTGCTTTTGTTCCACCTTTGACAAAGTCTCCCACTCGGGGTCTATGCTCGGCGCTACACCTTTGATCTCGGAGCCCTCCACCAGTATAGACATTGGATCAAGTTCTTAGTGATGACCTTCCTATTGCTCTCTGTAAAGGTAAACGCCAGTGTACTCATCCAATCTCCTTCTTTTGTTCTTATAACCATTTGTCATTGTTCATTTATTGCATCCTTGGACTCTATTTCATTGTCTAACAAAGTTTCTAAAGCCCTAGCTCATCCTGGTTAGCATAGTGTTATGATAGAGGAGATGGATACCTTGACTGAAAATGGTACTTGGGACTTGGTGCGTTTACCTGCTAGAAAGAAAGCTATTGGTTGTCGATGGGTGTTTACAGTGAAGGTTAATCCCAATGGATCCATTGCTAGGTTGAAGGCCCTTCTTGTTGCACTTGGTATGCTGACATGGGTGGATTATTACGATACATTTTCCCTAGTTGCCGAGCTAACCTCTGATAGATTGTTTATATCTCTACTTGACCACTCATGGTACGGGACCTCCATCAATTGAGCATTAGAATGTCTTTAGCCGTGGGGATATTGCAAAAGAGGTTTATATGGAGCAACCTCAGTTTGTTATGAGGAATTAGTGAGTTTGCAGTCTCAAGAAAATCTTATATGGTTTGAAACAAAGTCCACATGCATGGTTTGGCAAGTTTAGTGAAGTGATTGAGAAATTTAGCATGCAGAAAAGCAAATCCGACCACTCTGTCTTTTACAGAAATTCTCAAGCAGGTATCATCTTGTTAGTTGTGCATGTTAATGATATTATCATTACCGGGAATGATATGGCAAGTATATCTTCACTGAAGTTCTTTCTTCATGGCCAATTTCACACAAAGGACTTAGGAATGCTGAAATACTTCTTAGGTGTTGAAGTTATGAGGAGCAAACGTAGAATCTTCTTACCTCAAAGGAAATATATGCTGGATTTATTGTCTGAAACAAGAAAATTGGCAGCAAAGCCATGTCAGTCCCCTATGGCACAAAGCCTACATCTTACTAGAGAAGGCGAATTGTTTGAAGACCCTGAGAGATATAGAAGGCTGGTTGGGAAGCTAAACTACCTTACAATAACACGCCCTGATATTGCATACTTTGTTAGTGTTGTAAGCGATACATAATATTCTCAAGCCGAGTTGATCATTGGGTGGTACAGTAGAGCAGATTCTATGCTACTTGAAAGGAGCCCCGAGACGTGGTATTTTATACAATAATCATGGGCATAATAGACTTGAGTGTTTCACAAATGCAGATTGGGTAGGATCTAAGGAAGATAGAAGGTCCACTTCGGGTTACTGCGTGTTTGTTAGAGGGAATCTAGTTTCATGAAAGAGTAAGAAACAAAGCGTTGTCTCTCGATCTAGTGCAGAATCTAAGTATTGAGCAATGGCACAATCTACATGCGAGATTATGTGGCTCCATCAACTTTTTTTTTTTTTAGCGGAGTCGGCGTCGCCTCGATCAAACCAAAGCTCACAGTGTAATGACAGACTCGCTTTTCGTATTGCGCCAATCTTGTTTTCCATGAACGAACTAAACATATAGAGATAGATTGTCATTTTGTTCGTGAGAAAATACAACTAGGTTTGATTTCTATAGGATACGTGAAGACTGGAGAACAATTAAGTGATATCTTTCACAAAGGCCCTAAGTGGAGACCAGGTTAGTTACCTATGTAACAAGTTGGGCATGATTAACATCTATGCTCCAACTTAAAGGGGAGTGTTATAGTATGTATCATACGTTAACATATTGGTTTGTATTTTATTAGGATATTTTACTTATAGGATTGTAACCATTTAGGAAGAGTAGATCATCTTACCTAATGTATAGCCTAACCTTCTTGTATATATATGTTTGATGACTCAATGGAAAATATAAGGGAATTCATTCCTCCAACACTTCTTCTCTTAGTTTCTACATAATGTAAATATATACTTTACTTGTAGGTTGTGAAACTAATTAGGAATGTTAGATTGACCTACCAATTGTATATATCTAGCTCTTGTATTTATACATGTTTAGATCAATGGAAAATACAAGGAATTCATTCCTCTAATTCCTCTCTTCGTTCTTTCTACACTTTTAATGGTTTTGACCATGCCTCTGGGAGATGGAAAGGAATCTCATGCAGCTCTCAAACTTAAAAGCGAAGTCACGATATCCATCTTAATCAAACTTTCAAGTACTTGGTCCTCATATATGCCATAGACTCTAGCCATGGAAGCCTTAAAGGCCTAACTCAAGTAATGCAGGGATAGGTGGAAACATTGGAAGGTGCCAGATTCAAAAACAAAAAAAATATGAAGAAGTAGAAAAGATATATATACCTTACCTATCAAAAAAAAAAACTCTCTCTCAACCATGTAACTCAAAACATAGACGACTTTATCGAAGTTACAAAAGGTGTAAAAGAAGGAACATTTCTTAATTTGATTAATAGTTTAAAATGTGGTTGATGGATTATCAAACCCCATCACCTTAGCCATTATCAATAACATTGAGTTAATCGGCTACTCTTCATAGTAGCAGAGTAGGCACAGGATCTCTTTACTTAGAGGAAGCATGCAGTTCGATTTGTATATCCTCTTTTCATCTGGCATTTGATGGAACTACAAGTGAATTTTTCTTTGCAATGCAACCATATCAGCATGCCTTCTTACTGCCGTTACAAAATAACTGCCATCATCACTTCTTATACAAATCAGAGAGACATAGCTCCACCTTCTCTGCCATTACAGGAGCTGTGCAAGTTTAAGTTTGATTTAACGTTTGCTATTACAGAATTATTACAGAATTTTTTGTGTGGTTAAGCTGGGTACACAATTAGTGCCACCAACACCCACATGCTTTTCGTTACCTAAACTATCAATCCCTAAGCGGAACCACCTAAGGCAAAGAACATGTAGTTAGAAACGCTGATCAAGGCACTTGAAGGGCCGGGAGGCAGAATTGTGAACCATCACCTAAATTTTGATCCCACCTAATCCACAACTTCAAAACAGATGAGCAACCAGTCCTACATGATAACTTTTTTCTTTTCTTTTCTTTTTTTTTTTTTTTTTTTTAATCGGTAAAAAGCATTATATTGATCAAAAAAAGAACCGAAGGCTGCCAAGGAGTATAATAGGGATATACTAAAGAGGAGCCAAGCAGAGCACAAAAAGAGAGCCAAAAGAAACAACAATGAAAACCCACCAGCCTTTACTACCCAGCTAACTCACCTGCACCCCAACCAAGTCAAAAAAATCCAAAAAAGAATTTGTGTTATCCACACTCTACAAGTTTGACCAAGACCATAAATTGCTCAGAAAACTGAATTTCATCCTATGAGCATAAAAGGCTTCATTCTCAAACGCCACCCAATTCCTTTCAAGCCATAAAGTCCATAATAAGTGTGAAGAGAGAAAAATAGAGAATCCCTAATTTTATTATTTCCACAGAAAAAATAAGTCTAGTCTCTACATTACATATTGGACTTATATATATACACACTCATAGGACTCACAATACAGTAAGACAATAAAGGAAAATACTGTACAATATCTAACAATAAGCATAGAAGGAAAGTGATTTCTTGGGCATTGCACTTAAAACACTAGGTTCAGTTCGTTATTTCTTGGGCTTTGTGGTTCTTCGCACTTTTTCTGTTCTCCTTCTTTGCCAAACCAAGTATGCATCAGATTTGCTTCTTCGTACTCATATGGACAAGGCAAAGCCTAGCCCCACTCCCATGTGTGTTTCTCCGCAGGCTTTTACAGGAGATACTCCACCCCTTCGAGGCCCTCTCATGCTTGACTTTATGTCGCAGCACTATTGGTGCCCTCCAGTATTTAACCTACACAAGACCGGACATCTCCTATGCAGTAAATAAGTTGAGCCAGTTCCTTCCTTGCTCCCCTTGACAGAAAGGTATAAACGAATGGCAAGAAGGAGAACAGAAATGTGTGAAGAACCTCGAGAAGCCCAAACGAGCTTTGTCTTAAGAAAACAAAAAAAACCAAAACAAAAACAAAAACTAAAAGAAATCAATCAAAAGTCTAGCAGTAGCTTGACCAAACCTAATTTTTTCTAGACATAATTAAAAGCCCTAATAGGGCTTGGATCAGTTAGGTCAGACATGGGTAGTCAAGTTAATGAGGTTTTGTCGATCAAAATTGAGTTGGACAAAATTAAGTCAGGGAAAACCTACTTACAATTCTTTTAGAACTTCTTTTTATATATTTACATCAGATTCTAAATAATGAATAAGATAACATTTTAAGATAATAATGTGTACAGATCTTTCCAGAAAAGTGAAATAGTAAATTATACAATTACAATTTGATATTTTTCCTTTAAAATTATAAAACAAATAAAATAGATATTATCATACAAGAATATGTAAAAATACTATATTTGTTGCAAGGTAGGCTCTGCTGCTCCAAAAATAAGGTAAGCATAACACATCTATAATAATATATATTGAAATTTTAATTTAGAAAGAATGGCTGTTACTGTTATTTTGAGTGAACATATATTGAAGTTATAATTTGGGAAGTAATTTCTCTTCTATCAAAGGTGTGAAGAGAGAAAAGGGAGAATCCCTAATTTTATTATATTCACGAAAAATTAAGCCCCATTACATTCTGTATTGGACTTATATATATACATGCTCATGGGACCCACAATACGATAAGAAAATAAAGGAAAATCTTATCTGATATCTAACACTCACCTCAATTTAGACATATATCGTATCTGTAGAGAACACAATCTGAAATAATTACAATTCTAAGACCTCTAAAGATTTGAAATAAAGATGTCTGCTAGTTGATCATTTGAATTGAAAGCCAAGCCCCAGTAGTCGCATCTGATCACGTCTTCTCTCTATAATGAAGTGATAGTCTTCAAATAATGTTTAGTCCTTTCCTTGGAAGGCTTTGGATTGGATACAATATGCAAGCGGCTTTGGTTATCACCAGATAAACTTCATCTGTTCATCCTTTCCAAATCGACTCTGGAACATGTACCATTGCGTATGAATTCACGTATTCGCAGGGTATAGCTTTCGATACTCGGCTTGTATTTGAATCTAGCCATTCACGTATTTGTTTGCTGTTTCTTGGGGATATTAGGTTACCACTGCATTAAATCTGATGCTGAGTGGAGCGTGTATGCGTGGGTGAGTCATTGATACGCATCTGTATTGACAATGCAGGTATGACCTACATTCTCGTACACCAACACGCGCTGGCTGGTGTACTTTTGATATATCGAAGAATCGCAGTTCACCGACATCGATGGCTATCACATGATGGTGTGGGTGACTAACAACACTCACAAGATAAGAAATGTCTGGCCGAATAATGGTGAGGTAGTTCAGTTTACCTACGAGTAGTCGATTTCTCCCAGGATCTCCTAAAGACTCCACACGTCTGGTGTTCTGAGTTTGGCGATTATGATCCCAATAGGAGTGTGCACCGATTTACGATCCAACATCACCGTTTCTTCCAAGATGTCTAAAGCATACTTCACCCCGGGAAATATTCTGATAAATGGATTGAGCTATCTCCGTTATAAGTGTAGGTTTTAAATCATTAAATCTAAAAATTGATTTTCAAAAGTCATTTCTTTAGTTTACCAGACCATATCTGATCCATTCACCTGTGGTGACCGATGTAGATCCACATAAACAACCAGATAAATACACTGCCCCGAAGAGTTATGATGATAAAAAACTGAATGGTCTGTTGTACTGCGAAACATGCCAAATTCTTGAACAACAGAACTAAAACGACCAAACCATGCTCGAGGAGATTGTTTCAAGCCATATAGAGAGCGTAACCTGCACACTAAACGGTTCCTGGTAATAATAAGTGGTTAACCGTATAAACTTCCTCGCCAAGGTCGTGAAGGAAGGCATTTTTAATATCCGACTAATAAAGTGGCGAGAACACATATTAGCCATGGAGAGAAAGGCCCAGGGCGTAAGCAATCTTAGCAACCGAGGAGAATGTCACCATAATCGAGAACCATAAACTGAGTATATCCTTTAGTAGCAGCGGGCCTTAAAGCGATCAACGACCATCGGGACCAACCTTAGCGTAAACCGCGTATTGACCAATGGAAACTTGCGAATGGCGAGCCCGAGTGCGATTGGAGTGCAGGCGGCCATTTCATCTACCATTGCTGTCGCGGCCCGAATGGGAAGAGCCTCATTGGTGTTCTTAAGGAAGAGAAGCAGAGGATATAGCGAAACAAATGCAGTGGGAGGTGAAGATAATCGATGGTAGCTTTCGAAAAATTGTAAATGGGATGAGGATTGCTAGTAGATCGATTACCTTTCAGAAGGAAGCGATAGGTAAGTTATAAATGACCCAGGAAGTAGGGGTAGGAGAAGAGTGAGAGGGATGGAAGTGAGTCGTGAGGGCCTCGAAGGAGGAGCAATGAACGATGGCGGCGATGATAAACTGAAGTGGTCGAAAGGTACATCATCAAATACAAAAACGGAGATGATGGGAAGGGTAAGACTTGATAACGAAGGGGAAGAGACTCGGAGGAGGAGAAGAAGGGTGAGTCCTCGAAAGAAGGTGACATCGTGAAAGTATCGATGAGGCACGGGAATAACGACGATGCTTAAGCCACAAGTCGAGAGTAGCCCGAGAAAGTGCATTTCGTGGCTTTAGCGGAAAGCTTGTCTTGTCTGGGTGAGAATATGAACAATGAAGTCTGACCAAGACACGAGGAGAGGGAAGAGTAAGCGGTTGGTCGAGGAAAGTGAATGAGGAATCGTCATGTAGCACGGATGAAGGACATCAGGTCAGTCAGTAACAAGAAATTTATTGCAGTCCCAAAAAACAGAAAAGAAAGAACCATTAAATGTGGAGAGTACGAGTTGTCTCGATAAGATGGCCGATTCTTACGTTCGGCTACCCCGTTTGTTGAGGACTATGAGTACAAGAAGACTAATGAAGGATCCCATGTTGGGACATAAATGAAATAAATGGTGCAGAAAAATATTCTCTGGCATTATAACTACATAACACACGAATATAAATATTGAACTGAGTCAGAATTTCAGCATAAAATTTATGGAAAATAGAATATAACTCAGCTCGATTTTTCATTAAAAATAACCAAGTACATCGAGAATAGTCATCAATGGTAATGAAATCTTTGAAATCACCAAAGTGAGACGCGGTCATGAGGACCCCGAGCATCGGTGTGGACAAGTTGAAATGAGGCTTTTGGGTTATTCAAGCGTTTTGGAAAGCGAGACACGAGTATGTTTCCCAGTGAAAGCGGGACTCACGGTAGTGGCGACAAAGTGGAAGAAAGCGGTGACCGTCTTACGGAACCCAGAAAGACTAGGGTGACGGACGTGGATGAGGAAGCCAGCATCGAGTGGAAACTATGGCTTGTGGAGATGATTTCGGGTGAGGTGATAAAGGCCTTGAGACTCACGTGATGCGATCGTCTTCCAGTACTCGATCTGTAGTCTAAATTTATGAAAAATGATGGAACGAGTTAAGAGTCAAGTGATTTTGCTTATGGAAATAAGATTAGAGGGACACTCGAGAATTATAAGGGCCAAAGTGAGAGGTAGGGAAAGGAGAGGATGTGCCGAACCAATAACTTTTAGCCTGATTTGAGAATAATTAGCTAAGGCTGCTTGAGTAGGTAAAGTAAAGGTAGTAGTAAAAGAGAAGAAAAGATCTTTATTACGGATATGTGATCGAAGCACGAGTCACAGAATCCGAGGGGTCCCGAGAGCGGATGTATGAGTAAAATGACGAGAGGCATTACGATCTGAGCCAGATACAGCGAGCGACTTAGGTACGCGATGCGCGAAGATAGTCATCATACTCCCGCGCGTCGATTAGGCGAATACCTAAGATGTGGAGAGCTCCCGAAGTCTTGGGCGGTTGAGTCGGTCGGTAGGGCCACGTGGGCGGTGTGGGAGGCCGTCACGTGGCAGGTAACAGCGATCCACGGGTGTGGCGAGGAAGCGTGCCCGATAGGTGCGATGAGGGCGTTATCGCTACTTGATTTACCCGCTACGTCCTCTCGAGAGGTTAGTTTAGAAACTAACACGAGGAAAGTCACGAAGTCTTCATTAGATGGCGAAGTGCGCGAGTGGGGAAGATACGAGGAGCGGCGAGCACATCATCGAGGATGGGGTGATGGAGTTGCGAAGTCTGATCTCGGGCGATCGAATCCGGACGGAGGCGATAAGAGTAAGAACTGATGAAGAACTTGTCATCTGCGTTTGTTAGACTGACATCACTAGTAAAGAGGCGCCGATTATCGAGAACTCCTCCTTAAGAACTAATCGGCGATATAATTAGATAAATCCATTTCTGTTGTTGGATATTGTGATACGACCACCTTCTAGCGATATCATTCGTATATAGAACTTTGCCTAATTCGAAACTTAGAACATGTTTTGTAGCGAAAGATGAAGCAAAATTTTTGGATCATTTGTGTCATAATACACTACATAGTTGTGCAAATCTATTTTCTTCCATTGGACCTTGTCGGCATTAGGTATAGCATCCTGCAGTGTAATAAGATGATCTCCTCATAGCCTTGTCCGTAGACGGAGAGTTCCACAGCGACCGGAAAGATAATACTTACTACCGATCAATTTTTACGATGTGATAGTAGGAATCGAATGTGAATGTAAAAATAAGTTGCAGACGCCATATCCACTTAAGCGGAGATTAAATCACGTTTGGATTGAAGAGCCTAATGGGAGGGCGAATCACGGGCTGTGGAACGAGATTAAGAAGAAGTGACTTGGCGGAGTGGAGAAGAAGCGTTGAGGAGGTCTTTGCGGAGTGAAATTGTCAAAAAGGTGGATAAGGAGGGCTCGGGGAGGACCGCCGGAGGGATGGATCAGCAAGACAGCGCCGAACAAGTCTAGAGATGGAATCTCGGCTGAAAAGTGGGCCACGCAGAGCCGTGGAGCGTGAACCGGCCGGGGAGAAGAGTGGGCGTGTGGCGGTAACGGATGGGCTGTTTTTCGACGGGGTTTCCTCCGACGTGTAGATCGACATCGTGCGCCTCCAGATCACGAGGTTTACCGGCGGAGAAGAATTTGGCGGAAAAGTCACTGCGGCGAGGGAGATCGAAGGCGGCCGGCGCGAGGAGATCGACGGCGGCGGAGGCGGGGAGATCCGGCGACAGCGGCCCGGCGGAGATCGACGGCCCGAGCGGCGGTAGCGGAGTTCGGGGAAAGGAGAATAAAGCGACCGAAAGGAAACACGATCATCGAAATATATATATATATATAGGTTTTCCCTTATGGTTCTGATACCATGTGAAGAGAGAAAATGGAGAATCCCTAATTTTATTATATTCACGAAAAACCTTTACTACATTACATATTGGACTTATATATATATACATGCTCATGGACCCGCAATCTGATAAGAAAATAAAAGGAAAATCTTGTACAATATCTATGAGTAAAATTACCAACTTAATATCCTTGCTCGATTCCGTAAATTGGAAATAGAAACTTTTTACATCATTGTCCACAATGTGTGCGATTAGATATTGCATCTTGCATAGCAAAGATTCTTCATCTCCAATTTAACTGAGTGTAATTCTAAACTGTGGAATGTGGTCATGGGCTTGCCACCAAGTCCTCATTTGAGTTGAATTTTCCTAAACGAATAAATAACTTCACATAAGAATGTCTGATTAAAAAAATCAAAGGAAAATGTGCTAATTAGGAACCTTAATACAAGCTACACAGCTTACTTAAATCTCAATGTCCATTATTTTAGTTTATTTGTTTCTAAATCTCTAATACAAGGCAAATCTAGCAAACAATTATCTCTTAACACATTCTTACTTATCCAAAAAAAAAACCAACACCCTCAGCGTCCATTGCACACATCTGACAATGAAGTTACAGTATAGATCAAGCTTTAAGTTTTAAATCACAAATATAATATGTCG
The DNA here is from genome assembly GCA_016808115.1 of Tetrastigma voinierianum. Lineage (NCBI taxonomy): Eukaryota > Viridiplantae > Streptophyta > Magnoliopsida > Vitales > Vitaceae > Tetrastigma > Tetrastigma voinierianum. The sequence goes on along the minus strand of JAEQBH010003334.1, from coordinate 101,170 downwards.
GGCTTTTAGCTGAAGTAGACTAGATATGCATTGTTGGCTCATTATCTAATGCCTTAAGCCATTAAGTCATTGATGGCTTAACATAGCAGAAGAACCTCAGCTCACCAGAGTTGTTCCAACATCTATAATGTTTACTTCTCCCATTTAATTACTAGATGTACCAGCATAAAAAGGCTACCCACAACGCTAAGTTTTTAAGGCTAGAGCCTAAACAGCTGAGCAATATAACTATGACTCCATTGGCAAAAATATTTTACTTAAAAAAAATCTCATTAATTGCTTTTTATGTCCTCATGAGAATTTCCACTCCTCTCATTAATTAGAATGACAAGGAAAGAGAAGCAAAGCATGTTTGTGGAGTTTGAACTTACTTAAGCTTCTTCTTCATGGTCGCCTCAACAACCCAATCACCCACACAATTAAGATCAGTCTCCTTAGGAAGGAGATCAATCTTGATGACAATGAAACATCACACCAATGTTAGATTCTGAAAGGTCAAGGCCAAATACAAATATGAATTTAAGAAATTATTTCCCAGAAATTACCTTTGTTACAACTAATATTGTGGATTAGCACCAGCAAGATCACGAACAGGCAAAAACTTTCCATTGAAGTCACTATATCCAGCACAAGCCCCCGAAAGAGGAGAGAGAGAGAACGAAACATCCACAGCTGTGATTTCTATCCAACAAGACCAACCTAAATAGATATATTCTAAGATGAAACTTGCAAGAAAAACCTCAGTAAAAAATAAAGCATAAAAATTTTCTAGCAGTCTAATAAAACAATTAATATGTTCACATACATAATCACCATACTGTTCTAGGAGAAGGGTAATTATCTCAGGCCCTGAGTAAATAATAGTATTTAGTTGGCCACTTCTTATAGGGCAAATATTGAATTTGTTAGCCTTTACCAGTTTAACAATTAAGGCTTTCTCATGTCTCAGGTGAGATAGCTTCTCTCGGAGCTCCTCAGCTGAAATAAACTGCTTCCCACCAGAATAACCTCCATTTCCACCAACAGCAGTAATCATTTGCCCATGAGACAAAAGCCGGCACCTCCCACAAAGTACAGTTCTAAGCTGGCGGTGTTTCTTCTTCTGCAATGATGCCACCCAAAACCAAAAACAACATCAATTATAGTTTGCACATACCAATTCATATAAAGTGACCAAATCCAATTTTCTAACGTTAATGGCAGCATATTGTATAAAGAAGTTGATGGCCATTTCATGCCACCCAATCAAACTGCAAATCCTGATATGTCAAATTCATAGAAGTAATTAATCCCATTTCTATATTAAATTCCAGAATATTGAAGTATTTGTTGGCATTGTATTTTTTAGTGAAATGATTCTTCAAAAAGATATACTTGAAGAAAATGTTTCCGTTTTTGCTGATAATCTTCAAGCAATTGGAGGCCGCTTTCAATGAAGAGCCCCATAGATTGATATTAACACCATCAAAATAAGAGAAATTTTCAAATTCTTAAATCTCTACTTCAGATTTTTTTTTTAAAAAGAAAAAAGCAACAAACAAGAAAGTGCAATAGCACACTACCAAACCCCTAATAGTCAACAAGAGCTTCCAGGCAGTAAAAAAAACCGGACAAAAATGAACCTAGCTTAAAAGAATTTTAATTTCCCTCAGTATATATTCTGACAGTTGATGAACAATACTAAATTATTCCCAATTTAGCTACAAACTATGACGCAAACACTCCACACAAGGCAATCAAAACCAACTCTGAATCACCCAATGGCGCATAATCACAAACACCAAATATGCATACTATCACAACTTGCACACCCAATTAATGAAAAGCCACAAAACCCAAATCCATCAACCAACCACAACGAAATCGCCAAAACCCAGAAAGCAAAACTTATATTTCATACCAATCCATACGTTTCCGGATCAACATAACCAGGAGCATCAATTTCCAAAGTCTGCAAGGGAGCTCCGCAACCATAACAAGCACTCGCAGCAGAAGCCTTCCAAGACCCACTAAGCTTCTTCTTCTTCTTATCCGCATTAGACACAGCCTCGGAAGCAGCCACGGATTGATGATGCTCGAGGAAGAGGTCGCCCCGTGTTGGGGCTGCTGCTCCTAGACCATCGGGTTCGGGAACAAAAGGGTCAGAGGTGGGAGTTGTTTGTTGACGGGCTTGGCTTTGGCATAAGACAGGAGTTGGTTTTCTGCAAATAGTGGGGAACTTGGGGAATGGGCTTGAGGGGCTGTGGGGAAGAGGCAGAGGAGAGAGAAAGACGGAGGTGAGGGGTTTTAGTGCCATTGGCGACCGTTGTGAATGGGTTTTGTGAAGATATTGGCAGGTGTGTGCGGTCCTGCGCGAAATCGTTCCAATGCCGGTTCCGCATTCAAAACATCACTTTGTTCGTCACACTCGACACTATAAGTGGTTCATATAACTAATTATATTTTAACACATTATTATTTAGAAATTATTGCAAAATAAACCGCATATAGGGAAAAAAAACAAATTACAAGTAAAATTCTTCCCTCCTTTGGAAAATCTAATTCTTTCTATTCTCGCTTTTCATCCCCTGAAAAATAGTAGTGGTTTTTTCATTTCTTGCAAATCGTCTAATTCGTAGTTCGTCTACTTTGATGCGGGTTTTACTGCCGATACAAAGTGGTTTTAAATTTCGTCCCGAGGATTTTTATTCGATTTTCTTTTGTTAATTTTTTGTATTTTTGTCGTCAACTTATTGCGACATATGGTTATATCATTGTATGATGATTAATTTGTTCATTGGTTTTTGTGTGAGCGATTCAGACGATAGAGTTGTTTCGATCAAACAGATAAGTCATATAAAAATCATTGTTCGTCGATTATGTTTAAGTCGTATGTCTCTAGAATGCTAGATTTAAGCGTCGAATTACGGTGTGCTGAGCTTTAGGCGGATTTATTCATGTTAATAACTTGGTGTTGTGTCATCCTCTAATGTTTTTATCACTTTGGTTTATGTGTTCAAATGTAATGTCTTGTTGTTCTGAATCAATTAAATTTCTCATGTAAAAAAAACATAAAATAGGAAGTGTTGCATTCTATTCAGATAAATAAATATAACAAATCGATTTACTTACCTTCTTTTGGTTCCATGAAACAATCATGCTCTTGGAAGATAGAATGTACTCACCCAGAGAGTAAACTCGATCGTTCTGACCCGATCTACTTCTTTCTACAAAAAAAAATTGCACAGAGAGATATATATTATTTTATTTTTTGCTTGCTTTTGTGCTTCTTGCAACTAGCGGTTAAGCTTCTATATATAGGGTTTGGGTCAAACTACGCCAATCGGCGACTGACCAATTTAACATCTCCTATGCATGTGGGTTAGGCCGCCCATTACAAAATTTACGCAATTCGATATAATGATAAGTTCATACTAGTAGATGGGTCGTGCGACCTAGCGAGCAAGCCTGCATTTGTGAGCTCATTACTATGCATCTGTTAGGAATGGCATAGTGAAATATTCGAGATTTAATCATTTTTAACTCACGAAATTTTTAGACTTGTCTCTATTTTCTGCAGTTTTAGCATCTACAATCCCTTAAAGGCATGTTAAATCAATTTTGTTTTCATAATCAAGTCTGACTTTTCTCAGTGTGAGATTGGCTGGGCGATAGATACATGATTAGTCTTCCTTTTCTACTCAAAATTTGCAATTTATACTCGATTGCTTATCTAGACATGTTCCATAGATCGAATCAATCCTAATCATAGGTAACATGCTAAGACAACAAAATACTAAGTACAAACGCCAAATAATAGCAAAAAGTATAAGGGTACATAATGAGGTCAAAACTTAACCTCTTTTGAGGTCTCACACAGTGGAGAAGCACGGATTCATTCTCCCACTACCCTTTCGGTCGAAAAAGCACACATGGTATGAATCATGTGTTATAGTGTTTACTATTTTATGATGTCTTGCGAAACACTATACAGATCTAAGTTCGAATTAAACACAGAAGTCTAACTTTTGAATTCTCAAAGAAATACTCTCATTTAATGAGGTGATTTCAGGGCATCACATACGGCTTTCCTGAGTTATTTTGGACATTTATCAATCTAAATTGATTGTTGAATGCATGGTTAACAAACTCATCATCTTTTAATGAGGTGACAATCCCCAACGTTAAGTGCAAATCTACAGCCCAGGTATTCAGCGTTAGAGACGATTGCTCATGTGAGTGAGCCAATCTTTGACCTGTGTGACATCTTCTTCGTTGAGCGTGAATATATCATAAAATGATGTGTATATATGTCGATAAAAAAAAATAAAAAAAATTTAAGAATTTACTTATATTTGTAAAATAGTACAATACAAGTGCTCAACGATGTCTACCAATACTCATATTCGTGATCGAGAGCATTTATGGCAAGGAAATATCTGCTGCTTGATTTTTCGGACATGTTTTAGGAGTATAATAAAGTAAATAAAAGTATATTTATAAAATAAAATAAAGATAAAATAAAATAAGCAAAACTTGAAATTAAGGAGTAAATTAATAAGTACCAATTCATGACCCGATGGTCATAATTTAATAAGTTCATATGTCAAAGTAGGATTTTGATAAATTGAATAGAGGAATAAAATGAAAGGAGGACCAAGAGTAATAAAGAAAGATATTAGAATAAAATAAGGAAGAAAATTATGGAAGAGACAAGTGGCTTGAAGGAAAGAGGGAGGAAGTTTCTTCCTTGCAAAGTGAAATAAAAAGGGGATAAGATCAAATAAAGATAAGACCAAAACTAAAGATTTCATTTTGGTCTTAGGAAACAAACGGAAGAAGAAGAAGAAAGAAAAGAAAGAAGAAAGAAGAACAAGAAAGAAGATCCACACCCAGGTATGGAACTATGATTTAGTATAGAAAAGTATGGAGCTTGTGAATATTTATGCGGATACATGTCTTAGGTTGTATGGAATTTAGTATAGTTTGTATGGAAACTATGGGAGTATGGAATCTAGTTTTTTGGACTATAAAGTTTAGATACATGGTTAGAACCATTTCTATGCTGTGTATAGTTTGGGTTTAGGAACCTTCCTAAGCTCATTTCTTGTAGGGTTGAGTTAAGAAGAGCTTTAAGGCTCCTAAATATGTGTTTAAGAAGGGTCTAGTTGCAAGTTGAACCCAGAAAATTCCCTATTTTTGATCATATGCAGTAGCCGGATCTTAGAATGGGTTTTTGGGTCAGAAATACAGGGAATTCAGAAGTGAGTCCTTCTAGTAAATTGTAGCCACATCAATGAACTTGATGTTAGGCTTTCGAATTTCTCGATTTGGACCTCTGTAGACCAAGTTATGGTCCTTTTATCGAGGTCAGTCCATTTAGATCTGGTCGGGTCAGTTCTGCCAATTCTGGTCAACTAGCCGGACCTTAGAACTGGTTTTTGAGTCAGAAATGAAGAGAATTTGGAAGTAAGTCCTTCTGGGAAATTGTAGCCACATCAATGAACTTGATGTTAGGCTTTTGAATTTCTCAGTCGGACCCACAATGGACCAAGTTATGGTCTTTTACTCGACAGTCAAATGGGTGAGAGAATTCGGCCATAGAATTCGTCGAGCAATGGTCGGCGGCCTGCGTCTGCGAGCTCAGCTGGTCATGCGAGCTCAGCTCGTCCTCTTGAGCTCAACTAGTCATGCAGGCTCAGCTCGTCTGTGAGCTCAACTCGTCTGTGAGCTCGGCTAGTGCATGCGAGTATTTCGTCGTGAAACGACTCGTCATGCGAGCTCAACTCGTCATGTAGGCGTAGCTCATCTGAAGAGCTCAGCTCGTCTGAAGAGCTCGGCTCGTCTGTAGAAGGCTGAGCTCGTCCGCCCGATCTGGCCCCAGTCGATCCGGTCGGCTCGTCGAGTGGCTGCGCGTGACCTCGACCCGGAAGATCATATCTTCTTCGTTTGAACTCGATTTGGGTGTTCTTGGACTACATGGAAAGTCCATTGAGTCAAGAATCCATCATATGCCTGAAGAAGATATTAGATGTCAAACCCGAGGTGTTAGACTGGCTCCATCGCCCAGGTGCTTGACTCAAGTAGGAGTCCCGGGGGTAAAACCACCGCCGAGGCCGTTCGTGACCTCCCGACTTCGGAAGGTCATATCTCCTTCATTTTGAACTCAGATTTGGGTGTTCTTGGACTCTATGGAAAGCCCATTGAGTCAGAATCCATCCCTTATGCCTGAGGAAGATATTAGATGTCAGACCGAGGTGTTAGACTGAGATCATCCTTGGTGCAGCTCGTCGGTTCGAGGTCGGCTCGTCGAGGCGGCTGCGCATGACCTCGACGGAAGGTCATATCTCCTTCGTTTTGAACTCCGATTTGGGTGTTCTTGGACTCTATGGAAAGCCCATTGAGTCAAGAATCCATCCATATGCCTGAGGAAGATATTAGATGTCAGACCGAGGTGTCAGACTGAGCTCGTCACTTCATTGCAGCTCGTCAGTTCAAGTCAGCTTGTCTAGGTTGACTACGCATGACCTCAACTTCGGAAGGTCATATCTCCTTCGTCCGAACTCCGATTCGGGTATTCTTGGACTCTATGGAAAGCCCATTGAGTCAAGAATACAGCCATACATAGTATGATAAAAGTGGAACTCATATTAGGTCCAGAAATAAGGAAAAATAGTAAGCCGGATATAGACAAGAAATAACGACATAGTATATTTGATATAGGTAAGGAATATAGAAGAAAGAATAAAATTATAAGGCATGAAAGATAGACACATGATAGGTTATATGCAAATGCTATATGCTAATATATGATAGAATATGATATGAATACAAGAGTGAATAGATGGAATATGAGTAGCTAAAACATGAACGAAATGTGATATAGAATAGACATATATGAAATGATATATATGTATTATAGAGAAATATGAGAACCATAACATGAAGCTACAGATATGAGCAGTCTGATTAAAGTAATGATAGTATATATTTTACATAAGCAATCATGATAACAATAGTTATTCATAGCAGGTATGCTAGAAAATATAATAAAGCGGATTGTGTGACCAGAGTAGAGGGGATAGGTTGGCATGCCCGATAGAGAATAAGTCACCATGACATACTCCCGATTATATTCGGAGAAAATGCAGACCGGTGCAAGTCAAATGACATAGATCCCGTTTGGATCGGTGGCCCGAAGGGTCACCACAGCGCATCGAGCCTTCATGGAATAAGTCAGCATCTCGTACGGTGTGCATAGAATATAATATTATAGGCATAGGTCTTTTGTCTCGTCTGCAGTGATGATACCTTCGGGTATAATATTACACGGGGCATAGGTCACTGTCTCGTACAGTGATGATACCTTCGGGTATATACAGTACCTTCGGGTATATACAGTACCTTCGGGTACAAACAGTTAGTTTCCTTTATCCACTTCTAAGGTTTATGCAGACATGAAACATAAAATAAATGAAATGTAGAGAAAACATGACATGATATGAGAAACATAGCACTGCTATGTGATGATAGTATACAGTTACACAGAAATCTGAAGCAAAGTGTATCAATGACACGGAAAAGTATATGAAAGTATAGCAGTACATGAAAGCGGTATATGAAAATAGTACATGAAGCAGTACATGAATACGATTATATGAAATCGATGCATGATGACGAGTACATGATATGATACATGATAATAGTAAATGAAAATAGAACATATCAAATGATATAGTATATAAGCATAGAAGTATTATATGTATAAGATTATGACATGCCTGACATAGGAATGTAAAGATGATAAAGTAACCAAAGTTATATGAATATGTATCGATTTATGAAATACATATGTATAAGCTTGAGATGGTCACCATTGGTGGTTGTCCATGCTTAGCATGTTCTGCATTAGCGTAAAGGCAGCGCGGGTGTTCAATCCGTGTAGGTACGAGACGAAGACAGGATAGAGAGACGGGACATCTACATCGGCGAAGCGGGCGGCTCGAGATAAGTCTCACGCCTTTATGCGATCTCGATGTTTGTATTAGAAAAAAAAAATGTACATGTATAAGTAAATGGGACTGATCTCTGCTATGCAATGTTGAGGGACACCACTCCCGGTGGTAGTTCTTTTATATATAGAAAATGATTTTTGTTATTACGATTGTTTGTATAACCATAGTCTGAAGTTCATCTCACGAGAAAGAGCAGTCAATGAGTCCCAGTATATAGTCGCGCAGGACTCCGGTTGGATCCTTGTCAGGTGGATCGGGAATGGGGGCGTGAAGCATTCACATGTGAAGATAAACATCTTGGAGATTGAAGCCGTTAATGGATCAGCTGCCATTTGATGCGTAGAAATGTGTTAATCTTTTGTCACTTATTGTTTAGCAATGATGTCTCTAATGTAGTTGTTCTTAGTATCAATGTGTTTAGTTCTACTATAATTGTTGGGGTCTTTAGTAAGCAATTCTTTAGCAGTTATCACAGTGTGTTTGTGATCGGTTCAACACAATCACCTCGAATACCTAAATTTCCAAAAAAATCTCCTTAACAAAATAGCTTCTTGCACGGCTGCTGAACATGCAATAAATTCAGCTTCCATTATTGACAAAGCTATGCAAGTTTGCTTCTTACTACACCAAGATATGGCACCTATATTGAGTAAGAAAACATAACCAAAAGTGGATTTGCGTTGATCAAGGTCTCCTTCCCAATCGACATCCGAGTATCAAACCAAACGTAATTCTGACCCTTGATAAACCAAGCAATAATCCATTATACCCTTTAGATATCTCATAATCTTTTTGACAGCCTTCCAATGCTCTCGTCCAGGATTAGATTGATATCGGCTAACAAGTCCAACAGTAAAACATATGTCTGGACGTGTACACATCATAGCATACATTAAACTTCTAACAGCACTAGCATATGGAACTCTTGACATTTCTTCACGTTCTTGTGGATTTTTAGGACACATATTAAGACTTAAAGCCCCTCACCTTTTGACACAGGAGTATCCACAGGTTTGCAACTACTCATATGGAAGCGTTCAAAAATCTTTTTGGATATAATTCTCTTGTGATAGAGCCAAAATTTTATTTGAACGATCTCTCTTAATTTTTACTCCCAATATGTAATTTGCTTCACCCATATCTTACATATCAAAATGTGTGGACAACCATCTTTTGATGTCCATAAGATACTCCTTGTCACTTCTAACTATTAGTATGTCGTCAACATATAAAGATAGAATTGTAAATTTGCCACTAGTCCTTTTAACATAAACACAGTGGTCCTCATCAATCATTTTGAAATCATAAGTTAAAATTACCTTATGAAATTTGAGATGCCATTGTCTCGATGATTATTTTAGGCCATATATAGATCTTTAGGCTTGAAAACTTTGTGCTCTTGACCTTTGACAATGAAACCTATAGGTTGTTTCATATAGATTTCTTGATCTAGCTCTCCATTTAAGAAAGTTGTTTTTACATCCATTTGATGCAATTCTAAATTTAAATTTGTCACTATAGCTAGAGGTAATCGAATAGAGGTAAACTGTACAATAGGTGAAAAAGTTTCCTCGTAGTCGATACCTTCTTTTTGGGTATAACCTTTTACCACTAGACAAGCTTTATATCTATCAATAGAACCATCCGCCTTACGTTTTATCTTGAGAATCCATTTATTCCCAATAGCCTTTCGGCCTGGCGGCAAATCAACCAAGCTCCAAACTTGATTTACTTTCATGGATTCTATTTCTTCTTCTGTCTGACCTTCCATTTTTTTCTTTTGTGAGACACTCGAGTGCCTCTTTGATGGTTTTTCGGGTTCATCATCATCTTGCGATTGTAACAATGTAAGCTTCATTTTCAATTTGGCAGCTTGCAGGGAGTTTTAGAGCGAATGCTTCTTCGTGGTGGAATCATCATCGCTTCTACCAATCCAAAATTGGCGCTCGTTCTCGATCTCAGATCTCCGGCTCCAATTGAGATGGTTGAAGCAACTCTTTTGTGCTCCCGGCTGGATGAAACAAGATTAGTTTTCACGGTAGAATGTCATCAAATTGATGACTTGTATCTACATTTCCTTGTTTGTCTATCTCACATAGATGATAAATTTATCAACATCATCCTTTCTGAAATTAATCTTGAGAAAAGTGACATCGTGACTCAATTTATTCAATTACGTCCATGGAAATCCTCACCAATAAATACAAAACCTTTTGAGTTTTCAGAGTATCGTATAAAGATACATTTCTTTCCTCGTGGCCCTAACTTGCCATATTTATGAGAAGTGTCATGGATATAAGCTGCGAGATCCCCCGGATCATGACCTTGATTCAAATAAGGTTTCACTCTTTGTCCATAACTCATAAGGTGTTCAGGATACCGATTTGCTAGATACTCGGTTAAGTATATAGGCAACAGTCATCAAAGTGTCTCCCCAATATTGTATTGGGAGATTTGCTTGTGCCATCATTGACCTAAGCCTTTCAAGCAAGGTTCTATTTCTCCGTTCGGCAACACCATTTTGTTGCGGAGTTTTAGGAGTTGTTAGTTGTCTCAAAATGCCTTTTTCATTACACAGTTTCGTAAATTGTTCAGATAGATATTCACGGCCTCGATCGGTCCTCAATGCTTTGATTTTTCTGTCTAATTGATTTTCCACCTCATTAATATAGTGAATAAAACAATCTAATGCTTGAGACTTGAGTGAAATTAAATAGACATGACCATATCGAGTGTAATCATCTATGAATGTAATGAAATAAGAGGCACCATGCCTTGCCCTTACATTCATTGGTCCATAGATATCGAAATGGATAAGTTGCAAAGGAAGTTCAGCCCTTACAGCTTTACCAAATGGTTTTCTTGTGGCTTTTCCTTATAGGCAATATTCACAAGTGGACAATTCAACTTTCATGATCGGTCCTAATAGACCATCACATGCAAGTATATTCATTCTTTCTTGTTCTATATGCCCTAATCTAACATGCCATACATTCACATTTAAATCATCATTGCTAGATTGAGTAAACAAGGAGAAACAAACACCACTATAACATTCAACATATTTAGTGTTCAACCTGATAAAACCATCCTGATATGTCCCCAACCAAAATAAATATTATTATGAAAAATGTCACTAGAGTTTTCATAAAAATTCAAACAATAACCAAGTCTTAGAAGAGTAGTAACATAGACCAAGTTTCATTGAATTTATGGAGAATGTAGTACATCATGTATGTAAAAGATCAAGCCTCCTTGCAAGCCTAATTTGCATGTGCTAACTCCTTTCACCTCGATCCTTGTATTATTACCCAAGTAAATCCACTGTGATCCACTCGGTATTCGACGAAACTCTACAAACTCACTTCTGTCTCTAGCTACATGGTGCGTGGCTCTTGAGTCTACAGTCCTCATATGTTGTGCTTCAGTGAGCAAAACAGTACTAGAAACAAAAATATCATAAATAGAGTTTGTACGAGAAGGGGTAAGATAAGACAATACCTTTTTCGCCTCAATGCATTCACGAGCAAAATGACCCATATTGCCTGATTGTGTATGTCATCCTTAGTCTTATCCTTTTTCCCACCGCGCTTCCCTCTATAACGCTTGTGAAACTTCCTTCCCTTTACTGGTCCCTTTCCAGTCTCATCAAACTTCCTCTTGCCTTTGCCTTTAAATTTTTGAAATTTCCTTTTCGCTTAAAACCAGGAACATTCTTGGAACTGGATGCTGTCACATATGCTTGAGCATCAGGTTTAGTAGCCTCTAGGCGCTCATCCTCAAGTTCCAAATGACACGCTATGTCGGCCAAAAGTGTGATGTTCTCATTATGAGTCATGTTTACCTTCATATGTTCCCAACTATGAGGGAGAGACCGGATCACAGCTTGCACTTGCTGCTCATCAGTTAAGGCATGCCCAGCTGACTTCAATTCCATTATCATATTTGACATGTCTCTTAAATGTTGTTTCATTGATTTATTAGGGACCTTTTTGTAAGTGTCAAATTTGATAGTTAATTGCCTTAGTTTGGAGACAATAGTCCCTCCAAATTTTTTCCTTAATGCTACCCACAAAGCATGTGCAGTTTGGTACTATTGATATTCATAAACCAAGTCATCATTCATTGAACTAATTAAGATTCCTCGAGCAGTGGAATATTTCTTCTTCCAAGCATTATAGGCAGTTAAATCACGTCTAAACTGAGCATTAATGTTATTACCCTCAATTGAATGTGGTTCTTCCATTTAAGCATTAATGGTCTCGAGAACCTCTTGCTTTTCCAAAACATATTGAATTTTAAGACGCCATATATTATAATTGTCACCATTAAGTTTTTCACCCTTGTTGAGATCTTCTATGATGTTCTTTGATGCCATACTCAAATCACAAAACTACAAGAAATGACATAACAATTGCATCACAATCTTGTGCAATATATACACATCAATTCTCAAGTTGAATTGAATTACTAAAATACTTTATTAGTCATAGGTGCAAAAGTTCACAATGTTCCCAATCAACACCTATATACCAATATTATATCTTGTAACTCAATTCAAATCATTTCAAGTTCATTTCTCATATCAATTAATCACAATTATAACCATGTATAAATATTATAATATATACATGAAAGAACATATGACATATATGAACATTATAAACAAGATAAGGTCATTACAATAATAAAATAAATTAAGCATATTTACAATGAATTAATTTAAACAAAACAACAAACAAAAAAAATTTAATGTTTAACGTTCTCTCCTAAGGATAGATTCAACAATATTCTCCCTCTCAGGTATAATAGTGCTTAACTTCTTCAATCATGGCATTCATTTTTCCTTGCCTCTTGAAGACCGAAGGTTAGGACTTTCATTAAAATAGTGGATTTGGTCAAATTATGTCATGTATTTGCCTCTAAAAATAGATATACCAGAATCTCATAATTGTTTGCTTCACTAGATTTACTAATGAGATGGAGGCTTCCTTTATAATTAAGAGGCAAAGTGTTGTATAGAGCATCATATTTACTTTCCTCATTTAATATATTTCCGTTGAAAATGATCACTTGAATCATATTATTAACTGTCTTCACATGTTCGATAAGGGTGTGACCAGGTTGCATTCTATACTCGGTTAGATTGACTTGCAATAAATGAAGTCGTAGCCTTTGACTTGCATTAAGTCTCCCTATAGGAGTTCGCTTCGTTATGGCATATTTCCTGCGGCGTGAAATCTGATAATGCCTAATATTGGACATCCTCCTTATCCGAGACATTTTCCTCTCTTTGAATTCAAAAAAAATTCAAAGTCAGGCATTTATTAAATCTCTAGCCCTTTCTCTCTATTATTTTATTAATTATACATAATGATATGTAATAATTTAATTTGGAATATTAAATACCAGAAAATTAAAAAAAAATTGACAAGCCATGTGTGCAAAAAAAAATATCTAGGCCATTTGTACAAAAAGGAAAAATTGGCAGGCCATTTGTGCATAAAACAAAATTATGCTCAAAAAAAATTTTGTTCTGACACCAGAAAATTAAAAAACTGGTAGGCCATTTGTGCAGAAACAAAATTTTGCTAAAAAAAAAAAATTGTTTTGAATACTTCTTATGACTAACAAAGAAATTGACAAATAAATCTCTCGCATGGAATCATAAATGTGGCTCTGATACCAATGTTGAATTCTATTCAGATAAATAAGTATAACGGATCGATTTACTTACCTTCTTCTTCAGATTCCACAATGACAATCACGCTCCTGGTCGATGAATGTACTACTAGAGTAAACCTAATTGTTCACAACCCAATCTACTTCTTTCTACCAAAAAAAAATTGCAGAGAGAGATTTTTTTTTTTGTAACTGCTTTTGTGTAACTACTGCAGTTGCAGCAATTAAAATACATATATATAGGGTTTGGGTCAAACCAGTCAGTAAGTGACAGGCCAATTTCTGGGAAGAAAATAAATAGAACACGGATATTTGCCTGGTTCAGTCAATGCAACCTATGTCCACGGACAAAGAAGACTATTTTATTGACTACGGTTTTCAAGTACAACATCTGAAAAAAAAAAAAAAAAAAAAAATATATATATATATATATATATATATATACTAAATCAACAGGTCACTCCAATCGGATCAAGTCCATACCTCGGGGTGTTGCCTTGCACCCCCTTCTTGCCCTTACCCTCGATCACCACCATATCTCACAAAAAAATCCCTTTTGGATCGAAGCTCTCATAATATTTTCAAGTCAGGGTCTGAGTGATCGCCCACAAAAAATTCTAGTCATTTAACAATTCTTTACCATAGCTTGAATTTTCCAAAATCATCAATAAGAAAAAACAACTCCCTCTCATTCATGCCCCAGAGGGCCTCATGTTATGCTAACATTCACCAGGTCCAAGCTATGCTTGAACTTTTCTGTAGGTAATGACTTAGTCAACATATCAGTTGGATTATCTTTTGTGGCTATCTTCTCTATGGAGAAAACATTACCCTCGATGATATCTCTAACGAAGTTCAACCTGGCATCAATATGCTTCGATCTTTCATGATAAACTGGATTTTTTGTCAAGCTCAATGCACTTTGACTATCATAATAAATGATAGGTTTTTGCTCATCTAAGCCCAAACTATCAACAATACAATGCAACAATATACCTTCTTTGACTCCTTCTGTCAATGACATATATTCAGCTTCAGTTGTGTACAAAGCAACTACAGATTGCAATGTTGCTTTCCAACTAATAGCACAACCAAAGGGTAAATACATAACATATCAATGATCTTCTCAAGAGATCTCCACCATAATTAGAATCGGTATAGCCAACAATATCACTAGTATAACCACAAGAACCATAAACCAGACATAAGTTACTCATACCTCTCAAGTATCGCATAATTCATTTAATAGTTTCTCAATGAGTTTTTCCAGGATTACTCATAAATATGCTTACCATACTAACCGCATGTGCTAGATTTGGTCTAGTGCACACCACGACGTACATCAAACTCCCATTTCTGATAGAGTAAGGGACTAGAGACTCCATCTGATCTTGTCTTCTTATGTGCTTGGTATAACGTTAGCATAAAAATTTAAAGTGTGTTGCCAAAGGAGTGTTAACAGGCTTTGACTTCTCCATTTGTAAAGACTGCAACATCTTCTCAATGTATTGATGTTGTGACAAATACAATAGGCCTGCTTTATGGTCTCTCCAAATCTCCATGCCTTGTATTTTCTTGGTTGCACGTAAATCCTTCATCTCAAACTCACTACTCAACAAAGTCTTTAGATTGTCAATTCCAGCTTTATTACTAGTTGCAATCAACATATCATCAACATATAACAGAAAATATATAAAGGAGTCATCCAACAATTTTTTTGAGTAAACACAATTATCATACTTATTGCGAACATAGTCATGAGAAATCATAAATGCATCAAACCTCTTATACTGCTACCTTGGTGATTGTTTCAAGCCATACAAAGATTTATTCAACAAACACACATAATCTTCTTTTCCAGAATCAAGAAAACACTCTAGTTAATACATATAAATCTGCTCCTCTAGATTTCCATGCAAGAAAGCAGTTTTTACATCAAGTTGCTCCAACTCAAGGTCAAATGCACTTACCATGGCTAACATAACTCGAATGGTCTTATGTTTTACAACTGCAGAAAATACTTCATGATAATCAACTCCCTCCTTTTGTGGGAAACCCTATGCCACAAGTCGTGCCTTGAATCCAACAGATTCAACCCTAGGGATACTTTCTTTCTTCTTAAAGACCCATTTGAGTCGCATTGGCTTTGCACCATTTGGTAATGGTACAAGCTCCCAAGTCTTATTCTTAGAAAGGGACTACATCTCCTCATTCATGACAATTAGTCATTTTGTTGCTTCTTTACTCTTAATTGCCTCATTATATGAATAAGGTTCATCAGAACTATACTTTCAGCCACTACCAATGCATAAGTAATTGGATTAGAACTAGTAACACTCAAATAATTTGCATGCCTGGCAGGCTTTATGATTTCCCTCTTTCATCTCCTTATTGTTATAGACTATGAATCATCATCTTGTACACATCTAGCATAGGTGTGTTTCATGTTTTCCAACATCTTGTTTGAACTTTCAAATTCAAACTCCACCTTAAGTTAGCACCTCAATGTTTACTTGCAGTTCTATAAGCTCCTTTTACGGCGAACATAGTAGTGTAAAGTAATAGATTTTCCAATACCTTTCATTGATAGAAGTTCTAAATATATACAGAGTGATTGAGAGTCTAATTTAGTAAATATGTTAATGGTAAGGCTAAAATTAAGCTATTGTTACAATTACATAAAGTTGGTCAGTGGAAGCTCAGGTAAGCTCTTTAATTACAATTACATTCACATATGAATTAATGACATAACATGATTTGAGAAATTTAGACATGTGCTTCCTTATACGCCCCATAAGATTGAGCTTCCATCGACAAGACCAATCTTATTCACGTAGCATAATTAGATTACATTGTCTTGACAATGACTTTGTTAACAGATAAGCTATTTGGTCTTGAGTATGCACATGTTTAGCAGGCTTCCTTTATGCACTAAGTCACGCCTGAAGTGAAGGTCGGATTTGAATATGTTTCATCTCTGTGAATGATTGACTTGATTAAAGCGAGATGTGTGGCTCAGGGGTTATCTAAGCGGTAGGGGATTACGTATTTCAGATGCTAGTTCCTTGAGAAGAGTGGGCCAATGCATTGTCTCGGAAAATTTGCATTGGCTAGGGCCCGGTATTCAGCCCTTGTTGTGGATCGTGCAATGGCTTGTTGTTTCTTTGAGCTCGAAATGGGATCGAGGCCCCGAAAAGGCGATATAGAGCGAGAGGTTGGCGTGCGGTCATCCATTCCGGTAATCGGCATCAGTATGTTCTTAATATAGGAAGGAGCCCCGGCTTTGTGGATCGAATACCATGAAAAATGGTTTACTTTAAGTAGCGGAGAAGCCTTTTGTTCTTTGCCCGGTGATTTGTAGTTGGCTTGTGCATAAAGGCGGGAAAGTTTGTTGACTACAAATGAGATGTCGGGGTGTGTCAGGAAGGTGAAGGCGCGATTGTTCTGAAACTTCGGGTACATCCCGATGCGATTGCCATCGATCAATTGAAGGGATTGAGTTGTAGAGAGAGGGAGTTGAACATCTTGCTTCCGCTCCTTCACTTGTGTTGAAATTTAAAGAGTCCACGAACATATTTATGTTGTGAGAGAAATAACCCGGCGAGTAGGAATTACGCCCCGATCCCGAAAGTAGAACCCGTATCCTTGAGGAGAAAACATATCACCCGGTACCTTAATAATATTGGCCACGGGGTGAATTATTCCGTAATAACAAGATCATCGGCTTATAAACGAGAAAATAACAAAGATTGGAGCCTTATTTGTAAATGAAGAGAGGGAGGAGTTGGCCTTGGAGCGAAGTGAAAACCCTGACTGAAGAATGACATTTTTGAGTGTTGTGTACGAGCCCGTGGGCTTGTTTAAGCGAAATAAATCGCCTTTTTAACATCACGAACATGGTTAGGTTTGGACAAGTCAGCGAACCACGGGGTTGTGCCATAAAAACAATCTCAGTTAATGCACCATTTAGAAAGGCATTGTTGACATCCATTTGCCTCAAATCCCACCCTTTCATGACAGCAATAGATAATACAGTTCTAATAGTTGTTGGTTTGACCACAGGGCTAAAGGTTCTTTGTAATCAATACGAGGGCGTTGATCATAACCCTTAGCAACTAGACGGGCTTTGAATGCATCCCACGGATCCATCGGCACATGCCTTTTCGAAAGACCGCTACGGCCAGCAGATTATGCAGTTTGAGAATTGGTTAAACTAGGTCCCAAGTCGTGTTTCATTAGAGCGGTGAGTTCGGTGTACGTGTGGCCTCACGCCCGGTGGATTTGAGATATGGCTTGGCTCCTGGATTTGGCGCTCGATAGTTTGGGGAAGAGGATGTTTGGACATTGTATGGATTTGTTTGGGTTTGAAGATTTGGTTCATTGATCTTGTGGTCATGTTATGAGTGCGTTGGGGAGGAGTATTGGTTTGGGGAGGGTTTGTGAAATCCGAAGATGGAGGAGAAAAATCTGGACCGAGATGGGTATCTGGAGTAGGAATAGGAGAGTGGGATGGAAGATTTAAGGGAGAAGCAGTCCTAGTATCATCTAAAGGAGGAGTCGGATGAGATGGGGGGTGATTTATAACGGGCAAGGAATCATGAAGTAAAGAACCAGAGGGTCCGAAAATACCTGAGGAGGCCGCAACAATTGCAGGTGAACCTTCCGAAGGTTGCAATGATGCTGGTGCGCCGGGCGCCGATGATGCGACGCTACTTGACCCAGTGGGCAGAAAGAGAGGAAGAAATGGGGGAGGGTCTGGAGGTTTCAAGGTTAGCACGGAAGACCCGTGTTGAGAGAGGCTGGATTGATCTTGGGTTTCATCAAACAACATGTGCCGGGAGAAGAAATTTTTTTTTGTTTGAGGTTCAAGACACTTGTATGCATTTTGAGTTGGTGAATAAGTAGAAAAGATAGGCTGGATGGGTACATTTATTTGAGTTATAGGGCCGTGTGAGAGGATATGAATCATCAAATTTTTTAATTTCAAATAATTTGGTGTTTGACCAAAAAGGACTTCAAGGTGATTTTCTGAAGAGAAGAGGTGTGGAACATTTTGTTTATGAAGTGGAAAATTTGTTTGAAGGCATAAGGCCCGATAAAATCAAGATGGGCATCATGAAGGAGTGTAAGGTCTTTTGGAAACGTGTGTACTTGTCCGATGTTTGTTTTCTTTTTCTTTTTTTTTTTTTTCTTTTTTTTTGACTATCTGCGAGAATACTAATTAGGCTAAAAATGAACACAAAGACTGTTATTAAAGTAAAACTGTGAATTTCTTATTAGAAGCTACAATCCGAGGTCTATTGGTAGAATCGCATGAGGTGCTCAGCATTCCAAGAATGTGGCAAGGTTTTTCCCTCTTCTGTTTGAAGTTCGTAGTTGCCAAGTAGTACTATTCGCGATACCACGTAGGGCCCTTCCCAGTTTGGTCCTAGCTTCCCGTGTGTGGGGTTTTCCCTTGTTGGTAGGAGTTTCTTTAGAACTTCAGTCATAGGGCTTAAAACTCCACAGGCACGGCCCTTGATCGTAATATTTTCTTTACATCTTTGTGATAGTCCTCGACACGCTTTAGAACCCTGCTCACATTTTCTTCTAGGAGGTCGAGTTCAGGCGGAGAATCTCCTCGTTAATGTTAGTATTTCTGAGGAACTCAATTCTTGGTGATTACAGCCAGCCTAACCTCGAAGAATCTGGCTTCCGGTGCCATATCTTCAGAGCGAATGGGGTTTCTTGAGTTGCTAGTTTGCGTGTAGTTCTGTATGCCCATAATACCTCGGGGAGGTATTCTACACATTTTCCTTTTAGATTTTCTAGCTTAGTCTTTAACGCTGCTTTGAGAGTCCTTATAGTGACTTCTGCTTGTTCGTTGGACTGTAGATGAGTTGGGGATGAGTAGTAATTCTTGATTCCGAGCTCGGTGCAGAAATCTCCCAGACTTAAGTTGTGGCGACGATATCGGATACGGGGCTC
This sequence comes from Tetrastigma voinierianum, assembly GCA_016808115.1. Classification (NCBI taxonomy): domain Eukaryota; kingdom Viridiplantae; phylum Streptophyta; class Magnoliopsida; order Vitales; family Vitaceae; genus Tetrastigma; species Tetrastigma voinierianum. The sequence continues at coordinate 81,527 of JAEQBH010003334.1, read as the reverse complement.
ACAGGGATTCCAGACTTGCATATTATGGAGCATGAGCAAATTACGCACCTTTTGCTCAGTGATTGTTGCTAATGGCTCGGCCTCGGCCCACTTGGTGAAGTAATCCACTCCTATAACAATAAACTTGCATTGGCCCTTCCCGATGGGTAGGGGCCCGATATCTAGCCAATTTGTTGATAAGACGAGGGCATGATTGGTCGACCGAAAGGGAGGTGAGAGATGCGGGCATGCTCTTGACGGATCTTGTCACCAACTAGTTTCGTGGCGTCTTTGACTGATATGAGCCCGATAATATCATCTCGAGTCTTTCTTTGCGCCAAGACACGGCTCAGATATATGGTTTCCACGGATACCTTCGTACATATCTCTAAGCCGCGTAGTGTCTTCCTTTCCTACGCATTTAAGGATGGGTGTAGAAAAACCTCGTTATAAAGGGTCCCAAATGAATGAGTGGAATCCTAAGCGACCCATAATCTGAGCGCCGGAGGGCCCTCATACACGGGGGTGGCTCAGCAATGTTAGTCACAGTAATCCAGGATGGGGTTCATCTAGCTCATTTCCGGACATTCTGGGATCTTCTTCATTGTCGATGTTCACCGAGTGTTTTGGGAGTTGCTAGACCGGTACCAGTCTATCTAGATCCTCCTGTGATGTTGTTGCTAGCTTTCTTGGGAGCATGCCTCGCGTGTTCTACGCCCTTGGGACATGCCCGGCACGGGCAGGTATGAACTTTTTAAACAGTTCTCTCACCTTTTTGAGGTAAAGGATCATTTTTCACCCCTGGCTTTGTAGGAGTCCTCCATCTATTTCACCACCAACTAGGAGTCACTGCATATCTCCAATTGATCAGCTTCCATGGAGTGGGCAAGGTTAAGCCCGGCTATGACAACTTCGTACTCGGCCTCGTTATTAGAGGCTTGAAATCCGAATCTGAGTGCGTATTCCACATCAATCCCGTCCGGGGAGGAGTCGAGAATCCAGACTGCACGGCTTTCATGAGGAATTAGCGGCCCTATCTACGGACAACCTCCAGATGGGTAAGTCAGGCGCCAACTGGGTAGTCTCAATGGGCTGCGCCGGGGTATTTGAGGGGGTAAATTCCATGATGAAATCTGCCAAAACCTGCCCCTTGACCACTGTCCTTGGCTTGTATATGATGTCGAACTCACTAAGCTCTATGGCCTATTTTATTAGTCTTTCCGAGGTCTCTGGTTTATGCAATGTCTGTTTCATTGGGTGTTCTATTGGGATTTCAATGGTGAGCACAGGAAATATCAATTAGAAACCCTTACTAGTGTGAATTACCAATGTTAGGATCAATTTCTCCATCTTTGGATACCTTTTCTCCGCTCCTCTCAGAGCTCAGCTGCGATAATAGGCCATTTATTGTATTATCTCCCTTCCTCTTTAAGACCAGGTGTAGCTAGTTGAAATACGAAACAACCAAATAAAGGTTAAGGAGTTCTCCCTTGGAAGGGCTTACCAGGACGGGAGGAGAGCTTAGGTAAGTTTTTAGTTTCTCCCTTATCCACTGAAAGCGACCGGGAGGTGACGAGACGCCTGAGGTGGGAGAGGCTGGGATGGGAACACGTTGAAATCTTTATAAAGCGTTTGATGAAAGGGTCTGAAAGGGAGGCGGAGGCCGTTCTCGAAGTTCGCCTCAAAGCGAGACCATCTTAGGAGCAGACACCACATAAGACATGAAGGTCAGAGACACAGATTGGTAGGAAGGAGGTATGCGAGTAGCGAAGATTTTAGCATAAGAGGGCTCGACCCAGCTAGGGCCCACGACGTTCGCTTACCTCACAGCAGCCCTCAAATATTCGGGGCCACAGGGATACCTAATCTCGCTAATCTTCCCCTTGCCCTTGCACACAGCGGAGAAGATAATCGGCTTGGAAGGACCGGCGGCCACAGCGACAAGACTACGAATCAGTCGCCCGGCTGCGCCCCAGAGCTCGGACTCCTCAGTTGGCCTTCCCTTTATGCGCAGGCCCCCATGACAAGAAGGCCCAGAGGAAACACGCATGATTAAGCGATAGAAAGGAAGAACGCACGAAACAACGAAAGAGGCGGAACCCTAACATGCCACAACAACCGAAATTGAAAACAAGGAAGAAAAACGAGGCGAAGAAGGAGAAGACGCGCAGTAGGAGAAAAACAAAGGAAAACGACCCTGGGGAGGCAGGCGTGAAAGCACCAGCGGCTCGGCGTTGATGAGACACTTCGAACCGCGGAAGAGCGCGGTTTCAAGAACGGAAGAACGCGAGACAAGGAATTTTTTTAAAGATATGGGAAGCAACAGTCGCAGACGCGAAAATCAAAAGAACACCATCATTATCACAAGACGTTTGACAACGACAAAGCCCAAATCAAACCATCCTGACTGGCCCGTGGAAACCATGGCAGATCAGCTTGATTTAGCCCTCGCTAGCTTGCTTCGACCCGAGGCTAGAGCGACAATGGGGTAGAAAGCGATACAGGCCTGAAGCGGAGTGCGAAGCAACGTCCACCTTATGAGGGAGTTGGGAGGCCTGAGACCCGATAAAGAAGCTCGGCCCACGGTGAGATCTCACCCGTACGAAATGCGCGGCTGACGGGTAAACAACCATGCTACGTAATCACGTGATATAAGCGCCCCAAAAAACTCGTGTAAAAGGAAGAATGCCCAGTCTCCATGATCCGCGCCCCACGGATTAGGAAAGAAAGATCTTACAAAATTACGGCTCCTCCATTATCCCTTAACAATCGGTCCATGATAAGGAAAAGGAAACTCCTCACCCAATAGGAGAGATATCGTATCACCATCTAACAAGGAAAGTAACCACTACTTCCCCTTATAAATACCAATCCATTCTACCACAGAAAGGTACGCAGAAAACTCATGCTCTAGGCAGTTAACCCTTTTCCTTCCTTTGGAGATAAAACTGACTTAGGCATCGGAGAGGCGGCCGACACTCCCCCGCCGGGTCACCTTGACTCTATTGCTTTTCTTGCGGATAGCGCCAGCGGGGTCCGGCGGATCGGTGGCGACTCCAACCCGCTCCCGGAGTCCCGACAGGTAGGAGCACCATCAGGTATAGTGGCTTTAGGGTCATCCATTGGGATATTTATTTCGTTTATTGACTATTATTAACCTATGCCTAGTGTTGAAATTAAATTTTAATTTTTATGAGTTTGAAGTGGTGATTTGAATAAAAACAAGATTTTTATTGAAATAGATTGATTTAATTAATAAGAAGAAGATCTCGAAGTTTTTGCTTTGTTAAGATTTCATTCCTTAGGTAACTTAGATAGGTTTTATTGTTTCCCGATCATTTGCCTGAAAAATCAGCCTATAGCTGATCCCCCAAACTTTGCCTAGGTTGTCCTTTATTAGATTTAGATGAAGTTTGTGTTCTAGGTATATGGTATAGCCTTGATCATTTTATGATTTGCATTAGGTCTTTTAGTTCACCGAAGTACTTATTGAGATTACCAAATTCCAAACAACTAATTAGCCTAATTATGAAAATTCCTCTTTAGGGTTTTGGCAAGAGGGCCCTAACGGCATTTATGGAAACCCTAGGGATCACCCCAAATCATATTAAGACATTTGAAGCACTAGAGAGTCTTGTTGCTAACTTCAACCAACAAACGAAAAGGGGAGATAATGGTGAATTAGAGAAAATTCTCAATCTTAGTAGGCAGACATATTGAAGTTAAGCCAAATCATCATGAAAAATCAGATAAAAAACAAACTTTTGTTCATTTGGATGAAGGTCTCAAGGTTGAATAGGTGAACAACTTCTTCAAACCCATTGAAATTCTATGTTGCATCCTAGTTGGTTTATTATTTTTAGTTTGGATGGATAAACTTTGAGGTTAGATATTTTGTTTTCCCTCAATTTCCTAGTAACTTTTTATTGTTTTATTGGATTAGTTTAGGTCAGAAAATCAGTATATGAATGTTATTAGCTATGGTACTTTTATTGAGAAAGCATATTCTTTTTCTATTGCATATAGGAAATAAGTATTTGGTCACCTTGAGAATTTAAATTCTCTTGCACATTTTTTAGGGTAATGTATAAAATAATTTTATGGTTTTTTTGTGACAAATTATTCAAAATTTAATAACTATATATATATATATATATATATATATATATATATATATATATATATATATATATATATATATATATATATATATATAGTTATTTATAGTAATTTTGTGACTACAAATATCAATGCTAAGTCTTATCATTTAATTAAACATTTGAACTCAAACAAATAAAATTATCTCTGTTTACAAAAAAGGTATATATTTTTATCTAAACATTAGATATGAATAAAAAATTATTTTCATTCCACAGAAAGTAGCTATGGAAACAAATATTCATTTCCATTCATCATTCCCAAGTACCAAAACTTTTCATGAACCAAACACAACCTTAGCATTCATTATTTTATTTTTACTTTTTCTCTCTATTTCATTTTGCTCATATTTTTCTTCAACCGTTCAGACAAACATTGTGTATGTGAATATACACAAGAACAGGAATACAAAAATGATTCCACTTTATAAGCCATGGAATCTTAATACAATACATTTTCCTCATTTTCTTCCATATGAAAAAGAAAAAGAAGAAAAAAAAATGCAATTCATTCAAATTCATTACACACAACCCCAGCCTAACAGAATCATCAGAATCAAAAATACCATTTTGGTCTCACTTCAACTTCTTTCTCAGTCAATTCCCTGTACTGGTACCACTCTCCTCCACTCTTCCCCACTGGAATTGGAGGCCTTACAAATATCTCCACCGGCTTTGGAACTCGAATACATAACTGCAGTTGTTTCTCAGTTTCTTCTAAATCTGAATCAGTAGTTGTGAGGGATCTGCCAGCTGAGAATGCATCAACAGCAATCCATCCAAGACCCGAGATTGCCAAATCGCAGGCCGGCTGCACAAGACCAAAATATTTGGCTTTTACCTTTTTTAATGCTTTTTTTCGAATCAGAAAAACTAGATATATTCATATATAGAAAATCATATACTTTATGATTGGTGAAATTCTCATGTGATTTGTTTCATGCTAATAAAAACATATGTTAAATTTTATTTTCTCAAAATTTAGATAAAAATCAAAAGATTGATTTTTTTAGAAAAAAAGCAATCTTTAAATACTAATCTAGATTAAGCATTATTCAGAACAAAAGTTTTATTTAGCATTAAGTAAAAAAACAAACGCCATTTAAGAATCAATCCTTAGCAAAATTCATAGAAACCTGTCGATATCTTCAAATTTTATTTGCAGTTGGCGCTCCGATTCAAGCCCCATCCATTCTTCTGCTCTCTGTTTCCCAGTTGGTGGTGTCAGAAGAACTCCAACTTCTTTCTGCATCAATCAAGGAACATGATAACAAAAGCAGAGATGAATGGATCTAGGAATAATAGAACTAGTATGCTTTTATGCAGGCAGAAGAAAGAAGGGTGCTACATGAACAATGTTTATTTCAATGCATTTACGAGAGTTCAGAGCTGCTCAATGTGTACAAACACAATAAACAACAAGAAGTCGCACAATTCTGATTCGATCTTTAGGATATCTCAAATCCCTATTTTATTTCTTTATCATCATAAGCTCACACACATGAAATCACTTCCAAAGGGAAATATTTGCAGGTGTTTTTGTTGCTGTTTGTTTCTTTATCTGTGTTAGATTCCGATCAATACCTATATTATATACAAGCAACATATGGACAAATCAATCAATGAGCCAGGCAAATACATTTTCGGGCAGCCAGGTAAATGAATACTTTCATTTATGAGTTTTCCAAGATCAAATGTTCCTAAGCCATATAAGGGCATTTACTCAAGAATAACTGAGACAGTGACAGTACCAGATATGTGGATTCCCAGTATTTTCCGATTTCAAAGGTAGACAAGTAAATGAAAGAGGTTACTGATTCATTCCTTCTTCATTGTATGGAACACAAAAAAAAGCCTTAACCTCCACCAACCTAATATACATAATTGTTTCATAGAGGTCAGAAATCATTTTCTTGAAAATTAAAACGAGGAAATGATTTATAATTCAACTTTTTGTTTCTTTCAAAGGATTTTACACTTTCTAATCAAATGGCAATGTTATATCGAATGAATGCCAGGATGACAGCAGCACATTACCACCACTTCAGCTATAAAAGACCAAACCAACACTTCTTTCCAGCATTTATACATCCATATTAAACTAATTCAGCTCTTGATTGTGACATGAGAAAATGTTCATGAAATCTTTGCAATATTTAACCATTCCAACCAATACATACATCCATGGCTTCAATTTGAGTTTGAAGAGTTGCTTCAACAAAGATTTTTATATGCTAAAAGAAAAGACTATTTGGGCGTAAAACTAAAGCGCTAACCCGATAAGAGTAGTCTCAAGACACTCATTTAATGATATGGAGACAATTATTTATGTAATTAGAGATAGTGAAGGAAAAATTGTGTTTCATTTATCACAAACTATCTATTTATATACAAGACAATCACAAACCAAATAGGAAAAAATATGAAGTTTCCTAACTCTACATATATACATATTTCTTTTTCCCAACTAGTTTCTAATTCTACAATACTGTAACATTCCCCCTCAAGTTGGAACATAGATGTTGATCATGCCCAACTTGTTATAAAGATAACTAACTCGATCCCCACTCAAAGGTTTTGTGAAAATATCTCCTAACTATTCTCAGATCCACATATCATGTAGGGAATCCAGCCTTAACTAGATCTTATCACAAACAAAATGACAATCTATCTCAATATGTTTGATCCATTCCTGAAATTACGGGTTACAAGCTATATGCATGGCAGCAGTTATCACCTAAAAGCTTCACTAGTCTTGAAATTTTGATGCCCTTCCATGATAAGCGCGTATCCACATGATCTCGCATACAGACTGTGTCATGGCTCTATACTTTGACTCTGCACTAGATCGTGTTATAGCATATATCTACTTTACATATAGAGTTGTAGCCTATTAGGAAACTTGTCTTATAAGAGTTGTAATCTATTAGGAATGTTAGATTGGCTTTTGTATATATATATTCACAATGGATCAATGAAATATACAAGGGAATTCATTCCTCAAATTCTTTTGTCTTTCTTTCTACATGGTATCAGAGCCATAAAAAGATTAGGCTTTAGAATTTAGCCGTCTAATCAATTTTGGCAAACCATTAGGTGGTCAAGGTCCATTCCGATCACATCAATCTTACCAAGGAGTTCTCTAGCAGCAGACGTCGATGTCGGATCCATCAAATTCTCTCATCGTCGACGATTTTTCGGGCGAACTTTCTGACGACCATCCATTCCAGCCGATGACAACTCCAACAGGTGCATCGAAGGTCCCTCTTTCCGTCAAGGCCAGCCATGCTCCTTTCCGGGAATCCACACACCGTCACGTGCCGTCTTTCCTCTCGGTGTGTGAACTCGCGCACAGATGCTTGGGGTGCACGTGGATAACTGTTTTGACATGCGCCACCTACCCCAGGTTCGCCACACGCCGACAAGCATCTTTGGACCACTCCCACCCCTTGTCGTCGACGGAAAGTTGCTCTTTTGCCTCTTTTTCTCTCTGGAAGCCCTAGTTTCTAGGGTTTCTTCCCTTTTTCCTTGATTTCTTTCATATTCTAGGGCATGAAGAGGTGATTTATGGTTTTTGGGCCACATTCCATTCGAGGGTGGTGTTTTTTTGTGGAAAAGTTGTCGTCTTCCTTGCAAGATCCTACTTTTTGGTATTTTTCGAATTTTCAGAGGCTTGTTCGAGTTAGATCTGCTTCTATGACTAACAAGACACCCTAAAGAGGGGTTGTGTGCCGTTATTGTCATAATTCAGGACATGTAAGCCGAAATTGTAGGAAGCTGCATAATGTAAATCGAAGATTTTAGTATGTTCATTATCCAAAATCACTTAAGTCAGCATCTACTTCTTTCGCACCACTCGTCAGTCGAATTAAAACGTCACGTGTTTTCTTTCCTCTTCCTCAGTTTTTCAGCCTATCCTCATTGAACTGTGAGCCGTGTCAATATGTTAAGCTTCATCGTATGCATTTGAGTCCTAGATTCAATAACCAAGCTTCTACTCTTTTTGAGTTGGTCCATTCGGATGTGTGGGGTCCATGTCCAGTTGTGTCCCCAACTAGGTTTCGGTATTTTGTTACGTTTGTCGATGATTATTCACGAACTTGGTTATATTTAATAAAAAACCGTTCGGAGTTATTTTCTCACTTCCGTGCCTTCTATGCTGAAATTCACACCCAGTTTCATGTTTATGTTCAAAATCTGAGAAGTGATAATGCCAAAAAATATGTCTGAACAATTTCAATCATTCATGCTTCAACATGGCATCCTCCATTAGACATCTTGTGTTGATACTCCTTCTCAATATGGAGTTACTAAAAGAAAAAATAGACACCTTCTTGAAACCGCTTGGTTCTATTGTTTCAAATGCACATGCCTAAACATTTTTGGGTCGATGTTATTTCCACAGCTTGTTTTTTTATTAATTGGATGCCTTCCTCTGTCTTGAATTGGGTCACTCCATTTCAAACCCTCTTTCCTCATAAATCTTTGTTTCACATTAAGCCTCGGGTATTTGGGTGTCTTGCTTTGTTTGGGATATTCGATCCGCATGTGTCTAAACTCCCATCCACAAGTCATTGAAGTGTATCTTCCTTGGTTGTACTTTGAGGTTTAGAAGAGTATGGAATGTTATTGTCTGATCGGAGGTACACAGGTTTTCTGTGTGATGTCATCTTTCTTGCGAATCTTCTTTCTCAAGACGATCCACACTAGTCGAGGGAGGGCGATGATTTGCTCGTTTATACTGCGCCTTTTGGCTCTGCTTATATTCCTCCAGATCAAAGCCTCCCTTTTACTCGGGTATACTCTCGTGCAAAAACCCGATCCTAAGGAGTCCACCACCAAGCTGCTTGACGTGGTCAGTCTCGATGATGATCTTCTATTCTTTCTTACGTAAGGTAAGCGTCAGTGTGATTGTAATTCATCATTTTATTCTTATAACCATTTGTCATCACATTCCTGTTCTTTTATTACATCCCTAGATTCAATCTCTCTTCCTAACACTGTCTGTAAAGCTTTATCTCACCCTAGTAGGCATAGTGCTATGGTGGAAGAAATACAGGCTTTAGATGACAATGGTACTTGGAACTTGGTATAGTTACCTACTAGGAAGAAAGCCATTGGATGTCGTTGGGTTTTTGCAGTTAAAGTTAATCTTGATGGTTTAGTTGCTCAATTGAAAGCACGACTTAACAATTTTGAGGAATTGGCTGGACCTATAGCGTGGACTTTTATGACCACCTTTGTTGCTAAGAAGTTGACATGCATTACGACTTTTTATTTCCACGGCTACCAGCATAATTGGGATCTCCTGGCTGACTTGATATCAAAGTGTCTTCTTCACAGCGACCTTTAGGTGAGAAGGTGTATATGGAAGTAGTAACCTCGAGGTTTTTGTTGCTCGGGAGATAGGGGAAGGAGTTTGTCGTCTTCCTTTATTTCGGAAGTCTTTGTATGGTTGAAAGCTGAGCTATACATGTGTGGTTCGATAAGTTCAGGTGTGGTTGAGAAATTTAGCGTCTGTGAAGAAATCTAAATCGACCCTCTATCTTCTCTGAGAAACTCTAGTTAATTATCGATGCAGTGACATTTGGTAGTGTATGTGGCCGGATGATATTGTATCAGGTGGCCGCAAGGCATCTCATCTCTAAGTCCTTTCTTTGGAGCCAGTTCCATACAAAGAACTTAGGAATGCTAAAATACTTCTTAGGCAACGAGTTATCTCACGAAAAACGAGCTTATGTGGAATATTCTTATCTCAGAAAATATGTACTAATCCATTTGTCTAAGATTGAAAAGTTGGGGTAAAGCCATGCGGTTCCCTATGGTTCGGGCGTACACACTTACTAAAGAAAGCGCGAAAACATTTGAGGATCTAGAAATACTGAAGACTAGTTGGGAGCTTTGAATTGTGTATCTTTGATAACTCATCATGATATTGCCCACTCGGTTAGTGTTGTAAGTCAGTACATGTCCGCTCCAACGGTCGACCATTGGGCAGCTATTTAACATATTCTATGTTACTTGAAAAGAGCCCTAGGACGTGGTATTTTATACAGTAATAATGGACATAACAAAATTGAGTGATTTTCTAATGCAAATTGAGCAGGATCTAAGGAAGACATGAGGTCCACTTCGAGGTACTGTGTTTGAGGGAATCTAGTCTCATGGAAGAGTAAGAAGCAAAGTGTTGTTTCTCGATCTAGTGTAAAGTTTGAATATAGAGCGATGTCACAGTCCTTGTGTGAGATCATGTGGCTTCATCAACTCTTGATGGAAGTCGTTCTAACAAAATCCTCCTCGTGTGACAAACTTCAAAGTTGTCCTTCATATTGCTTCTAATCTTATATTCCATGAACGAACTAAGTATATTGAGATAGATTGTCATTTTGTTAGTGAGAAAATTCAACTCGGTTTGATTTTTACAAAATATGTGAAGATTGGAGAATAATTAGGTGATATCTTCACAAAGGCCCAAAGTGGGAACCGGGTTAGTTATCTATGTAATGTCGCATGACTTAATATCCATGTTCCAACTTCGAGGGGGTGTTATAAAGATATATCACTCTTTTACATATAGAGTTGTAACCTTATTAGAAACCTTACCTTATAAGAGTCAGAATCTATCAGAGTTGGGGATTGCTTCAGATATATATATTCACCTATGAAGCACGGATACGGCTAACATGTAGAGTGTTCGTGTGTCAAACACAAGTAGGATATGTGTCGGATACGCCACGTGGAGTATCGTTGACCAAATAGAACGTCAAAGGCTTTGGATACGACGGAGATACAACAGAGACACGGCTGAGACATTTTATGGGCTTTTTTCTCTTTGGGCTTACAAAAAAAATCTAACTTCGGGTTTTGGTTTTGTAGTTTTTTTCTTCCTCAAAGAGTAAAAAACAGAGACTCTTCCTCAAAAACACAAACATCACGACTCCACAAGAAACCAAATTGGAAAGAGAGGGGACGACGCCGGAGATCCACACATCGACAACGCTGACATCATCGAAGAAAAGGTGTGCTAAGTGCTTCTTCCCCTTTTCTTCTTTTTCTTTTTTTTCTTTAAGCAAGGATCGATTTCAAATTTGTGGCTTTTCTTTCACTAGCAAAAGATTGCATTTTTTCTCATGGAAACACAAAACAGTTCTGTGACGCCCCAATCCAAAGGGGTCCTTTTTTAACTACCGCATTTAAGTCCGTCACGACATAATAACCTGGCCGTGGCACGACCGTACCTTGGTGCGCCACCACGCGGGCTACTAAACTGGTCCACCGCGTATGTCCCTTCTTCATTACTGACACAACACAACGCCACACCGTCGTGATAGGCCAGGTTTGTCGCTGGCCACACTCAAGCCCCGCCCGACGAGTGCCCATTCCTTAATCACACGACATAGAACGCTATGTCGCGATGTAAACTCTCTTAGCCCTTGCCCCAAACTCGATCGCGACAAGAAAATACTCTTTCGCAACCTAATATCTCCTGTTTAGGCTAAACTCTGTCGTGACGTGAAAATACCATTGCGGACGTGAAATACCTCCGGCCGAGACATGCAAAGATCTCATCCACACAAACTCGTCGCTGGCTACACAAAAATACTCTTGGTCGCAACATAAAATCTCGCCAAGGCCAAACTCTATCACTAAGATAGAAACTCTCACCACCAAACTCTGTCGCGACACAAAAGTACTCTGTCGCGACAGAGAAATCCCAGCCAAGACCAAACATGTTGCAACACAAAGGGTGCAACTGACGACCACGACACGAAAACCTCATCGCATCAGTTACCGACAAAGAGAAGCAGCACCGCCGCCGTATTACGAAATACAATGTCAACTACAACCACCCGCAGCCCGAGAACTATGTCGCCGACACGTGGAACCCCGTCGCGACCTAAAACTCGGCTTAAACTCTTACTACAATAGCCATTCCGCATTTCACACCTGCCTTTTCCCAAGACATTTAAGTCGTCACAATGGCCTTGCATAATAAAGGCAACATGAAAACTGGGAAAAACTCCGCTAAACTGTGACAACAACTAAAATGAGTTTTATTACAACTCTTCTCTTTGCTATTAAGGCCTCGGATGGATTCCATCTCCTGGTGGGCCTCCAGCACCTGAAAAATATTATCCCACGATGGAGTGAGCAATGCCCAATAGAGGAATTGTCTTACAAGAGCTACTTTCCACCTAAGTGCACATGCAATGCCATGATTCAATCATTTCAAACACATTGAGCAACAACATATGCATTTCTACATGAATGCTCTCATATCATGCTAATGTCCCGAGCCCTCACTAACTCCTTCACACATGCACACGTCATGTATGAAAAACCTTTATTTCCAAAACAAAAAGATTTTTGTTTTATTTTTCAACTCCATGGACAGTCTTCGAAAAATCACTTTATTCAAAAGTCATGTGTCTTTTGTGGGTAACGAACTTTCCGGAGTCTCACCGCAGGCGTAGTACACCTTCCGACACTTTCGCAAACTTTCACAGCTGGATACATATGTTTGACCAAGATTACAGGCTTTTCACCTAAAGGGGGTGTCTATCCCTTCTTGTTACTACCCGACACATAATTTCCAACCGTGTGACTCTAGGATGTCGTCCCTTTTTCAGAGCCCACCATTTAAACACCAAACACAGTGTTCTTTCATGTCATGCACTCACACCCGTTTCACGTGATGTCCCCGTGCATATGCAATCCAGAATGTCATCGCCTGGTCTTTCATGTTACATGCATGACGAGTAGAGCTATGCAACATTTATGATGGCGGATAATCATATATACAAATGCATACAATTTGTTAATCTATAATACAACTCAGTAAATACATCACTTCAAAGATATATCCTGATTTTTCACACACTTCACACTGTCTAACTGCTTCACAACACACAAAACCGATCTTCATGTTCAAACCTGCATCGCACACACGTAGCTCAAAGATATCGTACCACAGCCCAACACCGACACACTACAAAATCATCATATTCGTTATCACCTTACTTCGTAACTACGCCCGAGAACAATGAGGACCCAGAAATTAGTTCGAAATTTACCAATAGTTTGATCACAACTGTTCTTGAATCAAACCCACTGTTAAGGCTACACCTCATGGCCATTGAATGGCCCTTCGACAAGGACTAACCAGAGTAGGAAGAACCCCTACATCTTGAAGTTTGACGAAAACTCCGGATCTTGGTACCTACACGAAGCTCTTGTTGCATAGATAAACTTTGTCTCTTGCTCTGACGAGTTTTGATCGTCGCTTTGTCGGAGATCTAAGGAAATGTCGACGATCGCTCCTCCGTTTCTCTCCCCCTTTCTTTTCCTCTCTTTCCTTTTCCTTTCTTCCCCTCTTTCCTTCATCCGTTCATCCACTACTCGATCTTTCGGGGGGGTGTGACACATGGCCCCATGTATCCCCTTGGTTTTGCCTTTTTGGTGACAAGTGTCATCTATGACACTTAACCACCATTGATCTTTCAAGATCACACATGAAGTTCCTGGCCTGATGGCATTTGCCACATGTCCCATTTTAAGTCTATGATGCCATGTGGTACCCGCAAGCCACATTGTCATGTCATTTACCTGCCTCACCTCGAATACAGAAATTTCAACCGCCCGAGAATTCACTAATTCGTCGTGGTAACTAAACTCCACAAGACGAATCTATCAGGAGGTCCGCTCCACACCCGAGGTCTAGGAATTTCCAGATTTTCCACTGCATCTATAATAAATAAATTACCGCTTTGCCTTTTTGTAAAAAATCAATTCTTTCTCGCTTTATAAGCTCCATCAACTAAAAAGCTTTATCGTGATCTGAGATCTCATCACCCAAAAAATCGAAAAAATATAGAGGACTGGGGTTTTCTTTGAACTCATCACATGGAAAAGAAGGTAGAAGAAAGAAAAGAAGAGATAAGAAATAATAAGATAAGGGGGAGGGTGCTATGACTTTAGGCAAGGAAGGAGGGAAGATCGTGGCAACTGTCAAGGCTGTTGCTACTAATCAAGAGATAATCTTCTACCTTTTAGCTATTATAATTTTTATATATATTTTTTATCATGCTCATTGTTTATTTTTAAATATTATTAAATTTGTATGTTAAACTTAATCTTTATTTAATAAAATTATATTTAGACATTATCTTATTTAATAAATATTTATTTCTAAAATACGAAACTACAAATCCATATTTTATAACATTATTTTATGTAGTTTAAGTTTTTAAATCTTATCTTTCAAAAATAAAATTGAATTCATGTTATTTTATAAATTAAGTCATTAAAATAATAGAATAAATAATTTATTGAATAGAAATTTAATTTTTAGATATGTGATTTTATCTAAATAAAATACAGTAATTTTTTTCTTTTACTTATTTAAAATTACATATTTGAAAATTAAATTTTGTATTAAATATATGATTTTATATTTTAATTTTAATATATTATAAAATATTTATTAATTATATAATGTGATCACAAAACACTAATTCTATTAGGGTTTATGGATGGACCAAAAGTTAGATTGGTTGGACTTTGAAATAATTTAGATTAATTTAAATGCATAAATTTTTTTTTTTTTTTTATGATGCAGAATTATACAATAAGCAGTAATTCTGAGCCTTCAAGTGATCAACAAAATAATCAACATGACAATGTCATTATGGAGGTATCGGGCCACAGAGAAGCGAAATTGCAAAGGAGGAAATGTTTTCTAATGTAATTTTTGTAGACAACCTATAGGTCATATTATAGAGTCAAGGCTCACCTGTCGTAAAATTAGCGGGCCAAGGTTGTACTCAGACTAAAGTAACGTAATGAAAATTTACTTGAAATGCGAAGGGTGATGAAGGAAGCTAAACAAAGGGTGAAACACCCACCTTAAGCAAGTTCCTACTCCGCATCAGTTGGGCAAGATCTAATTTTGAGAATTCCTCTACTAGTCCTAGTGCTATTGATCCAAAAAGGAGGAAGGGATTTATTGGATCAATTGAGAAGGCATTCAATATGGGTGCACGTGAAATAGCTGATAGTAAGATAGCTAGGATGTTTGACACTGGGGTGGGGTCAGTTTTTTCACTTCATAAATCTTTATTATGCCTATGCCTTTAAAAGTGCAAGTCAACTCACGTTATGTCTCACTGTGCTATAATGCATTAAGAATTACATTATTTGTATAAGGAGAAGAGTAATATTGAGAATCTATCGGGAACCAATCAAGAAGACTTTGAATGAGAAAGGAGTGAGCATTTGCAAGGATTCGGAGTAGTCGATGCTCAAAGAAGACCACTTAACATCATGGCGGCTCTGCATGCGGGTCATTTTTAAAAGCAATAAACTGTGAAGGGGAGATTCGCGGACAAAGACTTTATAGCCGATTTGTTGATTAACACTATACAAGAGATTGAAGTCATCAAAAGTAGTTCAAGTTATAATCGATATCGTTGCAACAAGAAAGTAAGAGACACATTGTGTAAGCAAAGTTTCTGCAAGATATCTTTGACCTCGTGGTGTGATTCATACTCTCAATCTTGCTTTCAAGAACATATGTGCACCATCAACACACCCAAGATATGATGATTGTGATGGAACAATGTGGTTGGATCTCTCTCGGGTTTCAAGAAGTGATGCCTCTTTCATCGAGGAATTTCATTATGAATCATCTGATAGGATTGTCAATGTTTAATAATCATTGCAAGTTGAAGTTACTTCGAGTGGCCGATACACGCTTCCAGCTATTGTTATGTATGATTTAAGGCAAATAAAAGAAGGCTTTGAAGCGATTAGTGATAGGAAGAATGGGAGATCTTATAAAGAAGATGATGTAATGGCTAAAAAGTAAAAGGATAAAATCTAAATGAAGACTTTTGGATGGATGTGAATTATATCACCGGCTTCCACGACTCCGTGTATGAAAGATGCCGATTAGACAACGACAAACCTTGCCTTCATAATATTTATGAGTGGTGGGATCGATGACCCGAAAAAGTGAAAGGAAGCTATTTATAAAGAAAAAGAACATAAAGGTTTCTGAGAAATTCAAGATGATCAAGATTTATTAAGTGCCAATATTTGGTTTTGATTGAAAGTTTAATTATATTTGAACTTATAAATTGTTTCAAAATTATACTTGTAAGGTTTTTGATATTGTGGATGGAATCTTGGTGGAAAGATGGACTAAAAGCACACACCTTTACACATTCAGCAAATCGAGTAATCTTAAGGGTTTAAATCGTAGGCCTTGATAATTTAAATATAAATGATATTCTATGATGTTTAACTTTTTATAAGTATGTCATAACTTCGACTTGTAGGTATTATAGTCAACAATGGCTTGATGAGTCTCATGATAGTGTTCAGCTACACCCGAGATATGGAAGTAGTAAGAAAAGAAAAAAGTGTTTGAGAGATGTTGCAAATGAAGTTGATAGGAGCGGTAGTGAGGGAATATCTCTTTTACGTATGCTTGGAAGATTTTCTATGTAGTGATTCCATCAATGATGGGTGATAAATGGAGTCTGATAAATGGTGGGTTGTTTATGGAACTTCATGCAATGCTTCAATCTGTAGCATTGGAAATTGTTAGAACTGACCTTGTTCATCCTCATGTTGTGAAAGAAATTGAAGCACATATAATTTCATTCACTCCATGAGAAGAAAATAAGTTAACAAAGAGCTAGAGCTTGGTTTGTGTCTGTAACAATCTTAGAAGCTTACGTCAGGAGATCTCCAAACTATAATGAGGCGAGATCTAAAATGTGGGACATTGGAGGAAATGGTTTTGACTCAATGGATGAGAGAATCAGACTAATGAGATTACGGATCTACTCTTGAGTATGAGAACGCTGGAGCTGGAAGCCATTTTATTTGATTCGAAGGAAATCTTAGTCTTTAGTTTTAGTATTACTTATGTTTATGTTTGAATATTTGTAAAAAACAATGCTTGAGCACTTGTTTTTATTTATCTAAATTTCTTTTTAAGACATTAATTGTAAGGATAGTGGCTTTATTTTATTATGTGTGTCCTTGCCATCCATACAGGTATCAAGGTTTTGAAGTACGCATAATAAGGTGTCACGGCCAGGTGTCGTATCTCCCATGGCGTATCAGTGTCATCTTCTTTGATATTCCTGATGAATCGATGAAATATACAAGGAATTCATTCCTCGATTCTTTGGTCTTTCTTTTCTGGTCGCGAGACAACATTTGCTTCTTCCTCTTCCATGAGATCGGTTTCCTCAGCCGAACCTGATATCTGGGGTGGATCTCTATCTTGTAAGATCGTACTTGCCCTGGTATTCGATGCGAAAGCATTCAATTCTAATATGTTCATGCTTCTTATACAACATTCCGTCCGAGAGCACTAACATAGGAATATATATAATTACGTGATGACTAACTATGAGAGATGACATATACTAACAAAATACTTGGCGGAATGAAGCAATATCCCGAGTGAGTTCTTGTCGGATAATTGATTTCAGGCATAGTCTTTTGTATCTCAAGGTCTTTGAATAGTTCTCCTTCCTTAGTGAGTTGTACATTAGGAGCCATAGTGGTAATATATGGTCTTTTAGATTTTTAGAAGGCGAATGGTAAGGCTTCTTCTTACGCATGTCGACAGCTTGGGAAGAACTGTTTGAACCATACAAGATTTTCGAAAGGCTGACACCTTCCCACCTCTCCCCCGAGGAACAAACCACGGAGATTGCTCAGTAGCAAACTTCTTGAAGATCTCAGTAGAAAGGTGTGGGAAATTATGTAAATCAGATTCATTCAATCAGGGACAATATTATGATTCTATAATTAGCTATGGGAAGTGAATAATCAGATCCCGAGAATTTGAGAACTGGTTATATGAGCTTCTTTTTCGATGTAATGTGTGTGTATATAAAGTGTGTAACATAGGCGGTAAAATCATTAAAGAAATTAATATAATTTCTAGCTCGAGTTATGTTTTTCAACTTCAATCTGATACATTTCTTGCATGGTATGTTCGAGCCACTAGGGTTTCTAGGAATTTTTGTGTAGCCTCCATTGCTATAGCCGATTTTTGTGGGAATTTTTGCAGGCGGCCTACATTTATTTGTACCAAATTTTTCCGCATTCTTGAGCTTCTACGTGCCGGTTTGACTTCTTTCCTTCATTGCCGAATCATTGTTTGTTTCCCAACCTTAATTGTTGGTGTGATTCTCATTGCTGTTGCTGATTTTCTGTAGCCTCGGCTCATTTATTTCTTAGATCTCCTTTATCTTTTCTTTGTGTTTCATCGGCGCTCAGTCAGAATCGATGTTTTGAGGCGAAAGTGTAAAACGAGCGTTTTCATATCTATAAGGTAAGGCGTAAGCCTTTTCCTTCGATCACATTATATAATTAATAAATGTTTTATAATATATTAAACAATATATTAATAAAAAATAATAAAATATAATTGAGAGAATTTCTAGAATACATGAATTAATATCCATTTTTAAACTTATAGTAAATAATTTATGTTAATAATTTCTTTTAAATAATTTATTTGAATGAATTATAATAAAATAAATTATATTTTTAAATATGGATAAAACGTTAATATCCATTTTGAATAATCATTTAAAAATAATTTTCCAATATAAAATATTTGTATTTTATCAAAATAATTTATTATTATATTTTAAAACTATTTTTTAAAACAAGTTATCAAATATAAAATAGAATTATCAATATATTGCCTGATAAAAATACAATTATCTAATATAAAAATATAATTATCTAATATAAAAAATATTTATTTTTAAAAAATGCTTCTTCTTAAGGCTTGGGCCGTTTTTGGGGTGTCTCGCCTTGAGGCGCGCCTCAGGGCATGCATCCCCAACACCTTTTAAACCACTGGTCATGTCAGGACTCCATTTCTTCAATTGTTGAAGAATAACAAGTTGTTTGCAGCCAAACTTTACTTCAAAATATTCAACCAACTTCTAGTTCTCAAGCATGAACTTCGTGTATGTGTTCATTGACTTTTTAAGGTGAGACTCTAATTTCTCTTGGATTAAATGCTTCACGTAATGAGTTTAAGAATGCTTGGATCTTTGATTCTGGTGCTAGTGACCATATGACTCATAATCCAAATCATTTTAAAACTTATTCACCTTGTCCGAGCAATAGGAAAATTGTTGTTGTTGATGGAACTACCACCACACTGGCTGGTAAGGGAGATGTTCAGGTTACCCCAAATCGGGTCCTTAAAAATGTTCTTCATGTCCCTCACCTATCCACTAATCTTGTTTCAATACAAAAACTTACCCAAGATCTAACTTGTCGTGTTATATTTGATGCCTCCTTTTGTGAATTTCAAGACCAGGGTTCGGGGAGGAAGATTGGACTTACTTGAGGAGCATAATGGACTCTGCTTGGGTGTCTAGTCGGTCGAAGCCCGGTTAAGTCTAATTTGTCTACTTCCATGCCTCTTCATCAAAAAAAATATGTCATTTGGTTACATCATACCGCGTCTGGTCGTATTGTCTTTTCCACGGTAAAAATAATGTTTCCTACCTTGTTCAAGGGACTGGATATTCAACCTTTTCATTCCGACATTTATGGGTGTGGAAAACATATTCGTGTATCCTTCCCTATTAGTAATAAAATATCTTCTTCTCATTTCTTTCTAATTCATGGTGCTGGTAGGGACCATCTACCATTCAGGCTGCTTAGGATCTAGGTGGTTTGTGACATTTATTGATGATTGTACTGAAGTTTCTTAGATCTATTTGCTCAAAAATAAATCTGACGTGAGTCATATTTTCCCTTTACTTTTATACGATAGTTTCAAAAATCGAGTTTAGCCTGAATGTTAGACAATGCTAGTGATTATTTTAATCAAATTCTATCTCAGTGGTTTTAAAAGGAAGGAATTGTACATGAATCATCTTATATCACCACTCCCCAGCAAAATGGAGTGGCGAAAAGAAAAAACCGTCATCTTCTTAAGTGTACTCGGGCCTTATTGTTTCAACAAAATGTACCCGAAATCCCTGCGGGGAAGTTGTACCACATGGCATATGTCGTAAACAGATTCCTTCACAGGGGTTTTGGGGTTCAAATTAAGTTAGAAACCTTGTCTCAATTCTATCCGATATTCGGTCTCATGACTTTGCTCCTCGGGTTTTTAGGTGCACATCCTTTGTCCATATTCACAATCATAACCAGGGAAAATTTTATCCTAGAGCTCTAAACTGTGTCTTTGTGGGGTACTCATCAACTTAGGGATATAAATGTTATCATCCATCCACTAGGAAACTTTATGTTTCAACTAATGTTACCTTTGTTGAAAATGAGCCATACTTCTCCACTCCTTATTTTCAGGGGGGGTTATCTATACTTGAAGATAAGGAGTTAGTCTTACCACTAGAAATAATCCCTAAATGAGTCATTCGAATCAAAAACACTTCAATGTTACTAATGTCTTTGGAGCCTATTCGATCCTCACAATCAGAAGAGTCGATGAAACAAGAAGGCAGCGAATCCTTTTGATCGGTTTCGATTTGATTGGAAGTGTATATACGGGAAAAGGGACCCAGTAAGCGTGAGCAAGAATAATCCTAAGGCAGGAGTCCTGAGTAGGCTGACAATTCTTGACCAGAACTCAACTCCTAATCTTGACCATGATCTACCTATAGCTTTGAGAAAAGGAACCTGAGAATGCACAAAAAGGCCACTATATCCATTGTCTCACTTTGTGTTTTTTCAGAGATTTTCCTTGAATCATAAAAGCTTCCTTTCAACTTTAAGCACTATTCCCTGTTCCCGACTCATTGTCGAAGCATTATAAAGAGAATGAGGCTGCTATGGAGTTGATATGGATTGCATTACAAAAGAACAAAACGAGAATTGAGTTGATTTACCTGAGTGATAAGAAACCTGTAGAACAACGAGTGGGTGTTTGCGATGCAAAATTTAAAGGTGATGGCTCCTAGAGGCAGTGCGAGGCAAGGTTCGTTTGCAGGTATCACTGAACATATGGAATTGGATTATCAAGAAACATTTGTTCCAGTGGCAAAGATGAATACACTGAGAATCTATTAATTTTGATTGGGAATTGCAACAGTATGACGTAAAAAATGTTTTCCTTCATGGTGAGTTAGAAGAAGAGATTTACATGAGTATTCCACTAAGGTTTGGTGGGGGTGATGAAAACAAGGTTTCTCAGTTAAAGAAAATATTATATGGGTTAAAACAATCCCCACGTGCTTGGTTTGGAAGGTTTGCGAGTTATGGTGTGGATTTTACAAGCGAAGCCGGAGATCATACACTTTTCATAAAACATTATGACGAGGGAGTTACAACATTCATTGTGTATTTGGATGACATTATTGTGATAGGGAATGATGAGAAA
Organism: Tetrastigma voinierianum; assembly: GCA_016808115.1. Classification (NCBI taxonomy): domain Eukaryota; kingdom Viridiplantae; phylum Streptophyta; class Magnoliopsida; order Vitales; family Vitaceae; genus Tetrastigma; species Tetrastigma voinierianum. Next base: position 59,993 of record JAEQBH010003334.1, on the reverse strand, counting down.
GAGGAAAACACCTTGAAGCAGTGCCTAGACAAAGAGTTTGAAATAAAAGATTTAGGAAAATTGATAAGCTGTGGAATTGAGTGACAGGTCGAAAGCCAGAAATACATTTCATTTCTGAAACTAAAAATATGTTATTGTTCTTCTTATGGAAACAAGTATGATGGCCCCAGTAGCGATTACGACTCCCATTGGAGCGAAATCGCAGTTAATTGAAGAGCACTTGGAGAGAAAGAAAGTGAATGAAAAATGAATCAGCGACTTGTTGGGAGACTGTTTTATCTTGCACATATTAGGCTAGACATACTTTGACCAGTGAAGTATAATCAATCCAATTCATGCATGTCAGAGATAAATTCATCACAAGCGACCTACCAGTGTATAGTGCTTAAAGGCACATCGAAAGGGAATCTTATTCGAAAACATCAAAATTTTTAATAGGTAAGAAGAAAAATATATTCGAGAAAGAAACAAAAGATAATGACCACAAAAGGCAACTAAACTTCAACATATAGGGCGTATAGAGGAGAGCTAGGAGCACAAACAAAAGATGGCTTGAGCAAAACCTGCCCGACCCCAATAAGAAGCTGAGGCAATAAAAAAAGGCTTCTTAAGATAATGATCTTTCATGGATCAAGCTAGCCCGAGAACCACAAAAGGGACTGAAAAGGAGACTTTGATCTATCGAAAGGAGAAACAATCATCATCAAAATTTGTTTTGTTCCTCCTTCAAATTGCCCACATCAAGCGAGGGTAATGCATACAACCCTAGGTTCCTTTTTTCTTGAGGGGAGACGGTCCCAGCCAAGGATCAAATCTTTCACCAAGGATAAAGCAAACCATACCATGGCGGGAAAAGGTCCATAAGCGAATCATTGGGTAGTGGATGAGGAATGTTCCATAACTATGCACTCTCCACGAGGCGGCGGAATGAACACATGGATTCCACCAGCATTTAACTTGACCTTTAGTTGTTGTCTCCCGCTTCCCGAAGTGCTTTAGCGAGGATGGTATCCTTCTTGTAAACATGAATCATTGCTTTGGCAATATACATCGATGCAGATTTTGCGGGGTCTCCATTGAATGACGAATCCCGACTCGGGAACGTTGGCGCTGGAGTCGCGTGTGTTTGGGGATGGTGAAACCGCAAAAATGTGGTAGCACGGATTAAGTGCATAGCGAGGGTTAAGTTATGGCGGCGGGAGTATGTGATTGTTTAATGGGTTAGATGTTAAAAAGACTTGAAGGTTGATAAGGTTAGCTTCATGAAACTCTATTGTGATAATAAATCAGCAATCGGCATTGCTGTGTAGGTGACATGGCCGTGAAAAAAAAGGAATGAAAAGACGCTATCGAGAAAAGTTGGATAGTGGGTTAATTTGTACTCCTATGTGTTCCTATAGGACATCAATTAGCGAATGTGTTAACAAAGGGTTGTGTAGTAATGAAGATTTTATAAAGAATATTACCAAGTTGAATGGAAGATCTATGTTATTCACTAACAAAGGGAAGTGTGAGAAATTTATGTAAATCATATTCATTCAATTAGGATCAATATTCCTAATTACATAATTAGTTATGCAAAATAATAATCGAGATCCCAAAATTTAGGGAACTGATTATAGGAACTTCCTTTTTTAGTGTACAAAATATGTGAACATAAAGTGTGTAACATAGAACATAAGAATCATTCAAAAATTAATATAATTTCCAGCTCAAATATGTTTTCTTCAATCTCAGTTCTGTTTTCTTCAAAAGGTATTCTTGATATCAAGCTGATGCAAGTCTCAATCACAAGAAACAACAAGAGAGATAAACAAACAAACATTTGTCAACTTAGCTACAAGAGAAAAGGTATCAGAATAATCAACTTTATAAGTCTGAGCATAGCTCTTAGCAACAAGACGGTCCTTTAATCTAGCAACAGACACATCGGGATTGAACTTCACTGTAAACACCCAACGACAACCAATAGTCTCCTTTCAAGTAGGTAAAGGCACCAAGTTTCACATACCATTGTCATTTCATCCACCATAGCACTATGCCAATCAGGGTGAGATAAAGCCTCTTGGACAATGTTAGGAAGAGAGATAGAATCTAGAGATGCAATAAAGGAACAAGAGGAAGACGAAAAATGGTTATAGGAAATAAAGGATGAGATTGGGTGAGCACATTGATGCGTTTACCTTTACGGAGAGCAATAAGAAGATCATCACTATGAATTTGAATCGATGAAGAAAGCAACCAATGTTGGACTTGAGGCGGGGGTTTTGGCGTTAAAGTAGACCCTAAGTAATGCAGGAGGCTTAATGGAGCGCCGAAATTTGGAGTAGGACTAGTGAGGAAACAATAAAGACCAATAAACCATCATCTTCCTCTTGACAAGTAACAGTAGAAGAAAGGGAAAACGAGGTAGTCTCAAAATAATAACATCAATAGCCATGAAGTGTCATCGAAGACTAGGGCAATAACATCGATTCCCTTTTTGAACATAAGAATAACCCAGAAAAATGCACTTTAAGGACTTTTGATCAAGTTTAGAGACTCGGACATCCAGAATAAAACACAAGCATCCAAAGACCTTAGGCTTAATAGGAAACAATGGATTATTAGAAAACAATTGATGATAAGAAGTAGCCCAATGTAAAACTTATGATGGCATCCTATTAATCAAGAAATAGACGGTAGAGACCACATCAACCCAAAAGTGTTTAGGAACATGCATCTGGAAAAATAGGGCTCATGCAGTCTCAAGAAGATGTCTATTTTTTTTCTCAACTACCCCATTCTGAGAGGGTGTATCCAAGGTTCGGATAAATATTCTTTGGCATTATCACTCCTTAATATTTGAACGGGTACATGAAATTGAGTTTTAATTTTAGCACGAAAGGCAGTAAAATGAGAAAATAACTCCATTCGATTTTTCATTAAATAAAGCTTAGTCATATGAGAGAAATCGTCAACAAAAGTAACAAAATATTTAAACTCGGTGGGGAACATGATTGGATAAGGACCCCAAACATCGAAATCAACCAACTCAAAAGGCGTAGAAGCTCACTTATTCTAAGAGTCAAATGCACACGATGAAGCTTAGCATATTGACATGACTCATAATTTAATTAGGAAATACTAGAAAACTGAGGATATAGCTTCTTCAATAGAGAAAGAGACGGATGACCAAAGCGATAATGAACTTCGAGCGGGCTAGCAATCCCAGAACAAGCAATAGGCTTTGGCACCTCTAGATCAAAGATGTAGAGGCCCCCGGACTCCTCTACCAATAGTCTGCTTCGTCAAAAGATCCTAAAACAGACAATAATCAGGAAAGAAGGAAATATTGCAATTAAGCGTTCGATTAAGTTTACTTACAGAAATTAAATTAAAGGAAAATTGTGGTAAACTTAGGACAGAGGTCAAAGGGATGAAAGGAGTAGGATTAATTGTGCCCAACCTAAGAACATACGATTTAGACTCATCTATTAGGGTGACAGTAGAAGTAGAGGGGTGTGACTGAAATGTGGTAAATAAACTAGAATCACCTAACATGTTGTCGGTGGCTCCAAAGTCAATGACCTATTTGGAGGAAGATGGCATAAGACATGTGTTAGGTTTACATGACTCGGTAAGTGCAGTGATGGGAGTAGAAGCAAACTTCAATAATTTGGCATACTCATCTGCTTGAAGCTAGTGGCCTTTGAGATGCCTTAGACACAAACGTCGACGGACTAAAGTCTTCGGTTCGATTGAAGCGACTTCCTCACTTAGACGTGTATGTCTGGCTTCTGACGATAATAACATACCACTCCTCCTGAGGGCTAACCCTGAGGCTCAACCCCTGAGTCACTGCTCTTAGGTTGCTACTTCACCAATTCATAGCTATTATTTTTATTAATCAATGCATTACTCATCTGAATAAATTTGGGTGGGGGAGATCTCTATACATAATATTCAGCTGAAAGTTTCCTGTAGCGAGAAAATCTTAGGACTTGAGAGAATTTGAGATTTAACAATATCAAATTCTGAAGAAAGTGGCTAGAAAATTCATAACCGCCATCTGTTCTCTCTGAGCTTACTAGACTTTGATATCGACACTAAAAGACAGCAACATATTCAACTCTTCATAAGTTTTCTTGAATTCCATGAAGTGGGCAGTAAGAGACTTGTCCTATTTTTCAGGTCAATGAAAAGCTTTGCACATCTCAAATATTCATGAGACATTCCCTTTCCTAGAATACAGAAACTCCAAATAATTCATTAATTCTTTAACAATTCTGATGATTAATTAAGCGGAATTACCTCATTGTCAATGGAATTACGAATCTATTGGAAAAGGCAAACATCCTCCTCCATCCATTGTTCTTTAGAATCATGAGTTGGCAAGATGAGCAGCCATACGTAGATTCGAATTGTTTTACTCCAATCCAAATAATTGAGATCATTCAGTTTGTGGTCAGTGATTTTAGACATCATCGAGACCACTTCAGGCGCAACAGCATGCTTGTTATCGACTAAGCTACTCATTAGGAACCTAAAATTAGGTCCAAAAACACACCCTAGAACTCAGAATCACAAAGAATCCCAAGGAAACCCTAGGTCTCAAACACAAATTAAGGTAACAGTAGTAGCTCCAGCAACCAAACAGGGAAAGAAACTATATAGGAAGACTCGTCGGTTCCACACGACGCCAAAGAAGGAAGCTCGAGCCGAAACAATCCCCCATGCGCTCACACGTGCAACGAATGTGAATATGGCCTAAAACACTATGACAAGCAGCGTGGTTTAGGCCACGAGACTTTGCGAAGCCAAGGCTGGTGAGACGCCTTGCCTCCTCAGGCCGGCAATGTCCCTTCACGCTCCCTCGAAATAGGTGTTTCAAAACACACCCCCCACAGCGCCCTTAAGCATTCCAAAATTGGCTTGAAAAAATCTCCCTATTTTGGTTCAAATCCGAGCCTAGGCTTTGATACCATGTAATCAAAGATAATTGAAGGAAAATTTGTGAGTTTCATTGATCACAAACTACCTATTTATCTACAAGACAATCCCAAACCAAATAGTAAAGAATATGAAGTTTCCTAACTTTACTTATATACATATTTCCTTTTCCCAACTAGTTTCTAATTCTACAATACTACAACAGTTTAGAATAGAAATTCTTTTGGTTTTAATCTACTTAGCCTGACTGAAAAAAATATCAAATTAAAGAATATATAAGATTCAATCAACCTAAAGCGCAGCTTGATATTACCTGGTAAAACTCATCTGCTTTGTCAGTGGGCACCATTTGAATACTCAATGCCTTAGGCCCAAAAAATGTCAATCTTGTTTGTGGGAGAACCTGAAACATCAGAAAAACACTAATATGTCAAAACTACCAAATTCTGGAGCACCTATAACCAGTTTGATGGCCATATGAAAGAGATAAATAGATCAAACCTTCACAATATCAATTCTCATAAGACCACCCCAGAATATTGAAAACCCATTCAGTCCATTAGATCGAATTCTGCTTGATGTAGTATCATCAAAGGCCACTTGAAAATTCTGTAGTAAAAGGAAAATTTTAAGCAAATAGAAGCTGATGAGAAATCTCATGGAAATTCTGAAGAGAACATACAGGAAGCATTGGGCCCTGGCGACTAGGAGCAAGAGCAGGTAGGTCTTCAGAATGGACAACAGCAACTTGCCTATGATAGTGAAGATGAGCATGAGGTGTGTCATATAATTTCTGTATGAAGATGAAAAAGCATGTATGGTGTTGGTTTAGGCTTGGGTGAGCTGTTCATAAATAATTTTAAATTCTCTAATATTTTGGGAAGATCAAAGAAATATCAAAAGAAATCCTGTAAATGACCAAAGAAGCCAGTGCATGCATGCATGCTTTCTTGAAATTATCATATTCTGAAGAGGTTCAAAAGACGCCCTATTTGCATCACAAACCAATGCTTTCCTTTCAGGTTTAAAGGAACTGGTGAACTGACACTAAAATTAGGATTCAGGACAAGAGGAATGAAGACGAGGAAAAAAAATTTTCCGTAAAAAAAAGGCAGATTTCTGAATGAAAAGGAACACTCGTGATAGAAAAAAACACAAATGAAAATAGCATATACCCCTCCACCCAGGAAAGCATCTATTTGTATTGGACCTAAGGTAGTTCGGAACAGCAGGTGTATCGGCTTGTATCTTTGTGCTGCTGCAACGGATCCTTGCAGGCCATCATCTCTGTTATTACAGAATTATTGGAAACCATAAAAGGAAAAAAAATCCTATTCAGAAAGTGAAACCACAGTCAATAACAGTAAAATGATGGAAAGAAGTAGAACACAGTTAGGCAGCATGCAGACAAATTGATACAAGGCATCACCATATTATGGTGAATATTTAATGTCTAGCAGTTCTACTAAATTTTCTTGTTGTAACAATTTCATTTAAAAAAAAAAAAAACACCACAACTACTATAAGTCAGACTTATTTTCTTAATAGCCACATAATTCTAATATTTGAAAATTACACATTTAATGCATCCAAGTCCTTGTCATTAGTAATTAGCAGATAAAAGTTTATATAATCGATACTCTGATGCCTATCAAAATAATCGATACTCTGATGGTACATGAGCTCAAGCCATGTGTGTGTATGGTTATCTATTTATTTATTTATCTTGTTGTGGCCGGGGGGGAGGGAGTGGGGTGGGGTATGGGGGCAACCAGGTTAGGTGACAAGGAAGTAAAAGTTTCACACACTTTTAACCCCATATCCAAGCCTTTGCCCCACAAGCAACTCCCTAACTGTCCTTAGAAATACCCATCAAAATCTGAGCAAAAAGGTCAGGATCTCTCAAAGAACTTGAGCCTTTACAGTTTATGAAGTATATGGTTCATCAATGACTCATTTCTTGCAGATATAGTATCTGTTTTCAGATGGCCAATCCTTTGTTAACTGAACAATTGCAGGATCTTTCTCAAACTGCTTCCTATATAAACAAGCATGCCCTTAGCACACTAATGCGCTACACTCCCTTTGCTTATCACCTGATGGAACTTTGCTATAGTGAGCTGTTTAATCAATTCCTAAACAAATTCAATGATCTAATGGAAATTGGATCAAGTATGTTTTGCTTAGAAAATTATGGGAATATTAGGAAGAACTTTGCTGCTTTTTAGTGGAAAGTGAAAAACAAATCTTATGAATAGGAAGTGAAACATCTCAGAAGCCTCATCAGTAATGTCATCAATAAAAGACAAGGGAATCCTTCAAGGAGAAGTCATAACTCCACTAACACCTGTGGTAATGCAAAGAGGTAATACCAGTGCTAGCTATCAAAAAGTGAGCTTATACAAATTTAAAAGCTAAGATTATTAAATCCATAATAAAGTAAGTTGCCCTCAACTCATCAAAGAGAATATGTCTAATCAACAACATAAACTCACTTAGTAGAGCATTGATGAAGGCAGATTTTCCAACATTAGCTGAGCCCTGTAGGAATAATGACATTAAACATTCAAAGGATGTCGTTATAAACATACTTGTGGAAGTTGAAGGACAAAGGACCAACGAACAAATGAAAAGCAAAACAGAAGTAACCTCTCTATGCCATTTCATCATTTAATCATCTCAAAACAACAGGTAAAGAATCTACAGCTAAACTTTCAATTTTCATACGGGTATATGTAGAGCAAACAGGTTAAAAGAAACATAATAGATCAAATTATTTATGTAAGGAAAACAGCCAAGCTGACAAAACTAATCTCAAATTATTTGATAATGAAGATCAAAAGACATAGATTCACAAGGCATAAATCTAGTTATATAATGACAATCTAAACTTGAATTTTAGAACAGTGAGAAAACACGATCAGAACATAAAGGCAAATGCCAATTTGACTTAGTTAAATCTAGCAGTATTTTCACTATTGCATGAATCAATATCAATCATGCATGTATCAATCTGACAATTATTAGCCATTACCAAGATATATGCAACAAATCAATGAGAAAAAATCTATAAGAATTTATTTGGCATATAGTGCTGGATCTTGAGATAAAAACAGAATGACTAATATCATGATCCAATGGTTTATTAAAGGATGTGTTTTGCGGTAAAAATAATAACAATAATAGTATAAACAGCTTTTGGAGGGCTTTTTCTTTTCCAATCATTAATTAAACTCCTTAGAAGGCAAAATGTGATTCCATTTCCTTAAGCATCAACAGCTGCAAGTCCAAAACATGAATATTGTCAATTGCCCAATAATACTAAATTGACATCTAATGGGAGCACGGGCTTAAGCGATCAATAAATTTGCTTTGTCTAATTCTTGTGACAATTCATTAGAAGTTGAAAGACTATACTTGACAAAACTTCATGTGCAAATATTTTCTGAAAAGCAAAAATTCTTCTAGACCCGATTGAATGTAATTTCATCTTGAACAAGCTTTGGCATTGGCTCAGAGTAAAGGTTCAAACTTGAATTTAGCTTTCTTGATATGTAAAAATTAAAGAAATGACTCATGGTTTCAAGGGAAGAAAGACTCATATACACATGTGGAAAATGGTGAATTCTTTACATGGACAAAGAAATCGATGATAAGCGGGGCGTTTGTTTTTAGTTTTTAAAGCAAATTGCTTCGGACTTTAGACTATTTGTTTTTTCATTTTTGCATAACACTTCTAAGATTTTTTGAAATTTTCTTCTCAATAGAAAAGGCAAAATATTTTTGTACAAAAATATTTAAAATCTTACTTTTAAATCCATACATAATATTTCAAAATATTTTAAAAACATGAAATATTTTAATTTGGGTTTCATCAATCGATTATTTTAAATTATTAATTTTATATATTTTATTTTAATTATAAAATAATTATTTTTGTAAGAATGATAATAATAAATTATTTATCATAATTTTATCATTTTAATTTTTTTTGTAAATATGCTAATATGTTATACAAATATTTTTATTTTATCATATAATGAGGCTGATTTGATTAAAGACCTTTTGAAAACTAAATTTAAAAATTTAATCCTTCATTAATTTTACCTCTGTTTTGATAAAATATCATAATTGTTTTTCTTGTAAAATAACCCTTTCTTTTCAAAAGATATCGTAATATGAAATGGAAAGGTCATTTGTCCATTACGGTTATTCTTCAAGAAAAAACATGGAAATGATTAGCTTTACAAATTTTGAGTTATTTCAGGTCTTTAACCCAATATTTCCATTCTTTGAAAAAAAAACAAATATTTCTAATAATAAAGTTATATCAATAGAAACACAATATTAAAAAAACAAAACGATTTAATACTTAATACTATTAAGCCTTATTCGGCATTCAAAAAATAAAAGTTACATTGACATTAAGTAAAAAAAGCGGCAGCTAGTGAAGATTGGAATAGTTTTCAGAGGTAAAACCAAGTTCAGATATATTTTACAACTACTTGTTAACAATGATGCATCAACCTTGGTGTAGATAGAATGTAAGTATGACTCTAATTTGAATCATTCACAAGCGACATTAAGTCAAATGATATGAGTGGGTTTATCCTGCTCTCTTGAGAGCAAGCAGTAATCTCACACTCAATACAACTTTGTTTGTATGATATCAATGAGAATGTATGGTCTATTATTTTGACAAATAGAATCACACATGAAGGGATATATAATGACATCATCCCTCATTAAACTATAACGCTTCAACTCTATTACTAAGCCCAAATTATCTTTAGTATGCATGAAATTGCATGTGTGTTAGGGTCCTTTTGTTGAAAGACTAAACTAGGCTGAAATCTGTTGCATTTCTACCTCACTCAGTTTAAAAGCAAATGCGGAAAAAAAAGTGAATTAATTGCACTTGCAGTCCAGCGGTCAAGTAAATAAAAATTTCAATAAAAGATTCATTTCTTTCAAAGATCAGAGGACAATCAGACCCAGAAGCAATGGTGCTGTAGCGTGGTGAAGGATATTAAAGTACTAAGAATAATCATTGTCAATCCTACAATGCACATCAACTCAGTCTTTCAATCCAGAAACATACTGACCAGAATGTACAGTCCGACCTGCACCACCAAAATTCCAACATTAGGAGCTGTAGGTAAAGCAAACACAAGCAAATTTAGAATGTTTTGCTTAAGAACAGCCTAGTTTAGCTAATAGCAGTAAGAGAGTCAATCATCCAAGACAAAATTTTGTCAGAAGATTGGAAGATAAAAATTATACCTAAGGATGAATTGTCAGAACATATCTGGTTTACTGCTTTTAAGGATCCATAAGGCCCTATATAAGATTTCATAATTGGCCATCATAGAAATGAGTATATTCATTCTAGTCTTCAAAGAAATAATGATATGATCTATTTGAAAGTCATCATCATTGCTTGTAGCACAATATTTTAAGAACAAAGTTTGAATGCATAAAATACAATCTATTGCTATAGAGAACTTCCAGACTAATAATATTATTATTCCTAAAGCTTCTCTTGTGCACTAGATTAAGCACACTGTGACATGAACTTGGTAACCAAGAAATATTTCCAGAAAACCTTGATTTATAATACCAGGAGCTCTGGTTTAACATTTTCTTTATGTGCATATAAATTGGGTTTAACATCCCTTTTCCAACCTAAGATTGACAACCACCATGATGGAAAGAAGAAAAATATATCAAAACAATGTCCTAAACAAAGGTTTGGATGTATAAGATACATCATATGCTATAGAACTTCCAGGCTAATAAGCATTCTCTGACTGCTCTTGTGCACTAGATTAAGCACACACTATGAATGAATTTGGTAGCCAAAAATATATCAAAAACCAGTTTGATTTTTAAGATACTAGGAGCCTGGAGGAGCCAGAAAATAAGTTAGTGGGGGCAAAACACTGGGTTATTTTCAGTGGGGACAAAAATAAAGTACAAGTCACTTGGATGGTTCAATGGAAATTGACTTTTACTTTAAACTTGAGACGTGGGTTCAAGTCCTTATACAAATGAACTTTCTTTTTCCAGAATTTCAGTGGGGGCCCCAACACCCACACAACCACCCCCTCCCTCCCCCACCACCACCCCACCCCCCCTTGCTAGGAGCTCTGGTTTAACATTCTCTCTGTGTATAAATTGGGTTTAACATCCATTTTTCCAACCTAAAATCGATCACCACTATTTTGAAAATTGTATATAAATCAAAACAATGGTTCTTAGTTCTACTCTGTCTTGCTTGCTTTTATAATCTGTTCCAGATGTTAAAAATCAGAAAACTATATATATAAATTGCACCTGCTCCCAGGGGAAAATTTTCAGGTTCTGCACTTGCATTTGGCATGGAGCTCTAGAGCAGCTTTTTTCCCACATTGCATAAGTCTGCAATATACACTCGCAGCTTCAAACACCCTTCTACAGGTCCTAGGTTATAAAACTACCTTTTAAATTAAAACAGTTAAACAACCAACTTTCCTAAAAGCTCAAGCTTGTAGGATTTGGGTTCAATATAAGTATTATGCTTCTTAACACCCTCCCTCACATGCGGCCTCATACATGCACATGGAGAATCAAACAAACCAATCGATCTGTTAGATATTATACAGTCTTTTCCTTTATTGTCTTACTGTATTGTGGGTCCTATGAGTGTGTATATATATAAATCCAATATGTAATGTAAAGACTAGACTTCTTTTTCCGTGAATATAATAAAATTAGGGATTCTCTCTTTTCTCTCTTAACATGGTATCAGAGCCAAAGGGAAAACCTAATTTACTTTTCGATGTCGTGTTTCATTAGATCACTTTGCTTCTCAGGAACCCTCCATACGGATCTCCTCCTCGCCTGCGGTGACTTCAGAGGCGACTCTTCTCGTAGGAAATCACAAATTCCGAGACACACGGGGTGATCTACACTCATTGGCAAACCCATGACAACGGCGCGCACGCGGCCCATCACGGTCCTCCCTTCTCCGGCAGCTTTCCGTCAACGCGCCAGCACGTGGGTGCGCGTGGATCCTTTTCAGGTGACGGGACTCCACATCCAGGGTCGTCCGGCGCCATCTTGCTGCTCCATCCCTCCGGCGGTCCACCCCAAGCCCTCCTTATCCACCTTTTTGCCCATTTTGCCTCCGCCGCCCTCCGTCAATCATCTTCTCCACGGTTTTGGTCCTTTTTTTCTTCATCTCCAGTTCCACAGCCGTGATTTCAAGTTCCACAGCCGTGATTTCAAGCTCCACAACCGTGATTCGCCCTCCTATTAGGGCTCTCTTCAATCGAACGTGATTGATCTCCGATTAAGTAGATATGGCAACTAAAAAAATCTATTTTATACGACATCTCTGGATCTCCTACTATCACATCAGAAAATTTGATTGGTAGTGAAAATTATCTTTCTTTGAAATTAAAACCTGTGGAACTCTGGTTCATGGGACAGGTTGCAGGGATCTGTCTTAATGCAGTGGGAGGATGCTATACCTAGTGTTGACAAGGTGCACTGGAAGAAAATAGATGCACAACTATGTAGCGTATTATGGCAGTCGGTTGATCCAAAAATTTTGCTTCATCTTCGGGCTTACAAGACATGTTCTAAGTTTTGGAATCAGGCAAAAGTTCTATACACGAATGATATCCAACGCCTTTATAAGATGATACTATTGTTAATATCGGAAACAACGGGGCATGGATTTATCTAATTATATTGGCGATTGCCTCTCTTAAGGAGGAGTTCACGACAGCGATGCCTCTTACTAGTGACGTTGGGAAGCCTGCGAAACGCCGGGTTGACAAGTTCTTCATAGTCCTTATTCTCATTGGCCTCTGTCCGGATCTTGAGACCCTCAGAGATGGATTCTTGTGATCCATCGGTCAGTCGGCAGATGATGTGTTTTGCTCGCCTCCCTCCGTATCTCTCCCACCACGAGACTTTGCCATCTGATAGCCCTGTAGATTCTTCTGTGTCAATTTCTCACACTAACCTTCGGGGAGGGACGGTGGCTGCTTAGGGTAGAGACCGGCGATCCTCATTGCACCTATTGCGATAAAAGCTTGGCCCACACTCGTGATTGTTGTTATCGAGTTGCATGGATGACCTCCCAGTTTGCCCACATGGCCCGATCTTGGTCGATTCTCGGCCCTTAGAGACTCACGAGCTCCTCCACATCTCGGGGTATTCCCCCAGTATTTGACGATTGAGATGATGCCTATCTTTGCTATCAAGCAGCCAAGTCAGCTTCTATTGCATCTGTTGCCCAGACCGGTAATGCCTCTGCTGCCTTACTCATACATCTTCTCTTGGACCCTGGATTCCTGAATACGAGGTGCTTCAGATCATTTACGGTAATAGATCTTTTCTCTTCCTCTTACTACTACCCCTACTTTACCTACTGTTACCTTAGCTAATGGTTCTCAAACCGTGGCTAAAGGTATTGGTTTGGCTCATCCTCTCCCTTCCCTACCTCTCACTTCTATCCTTTATACTCTTGAGTGTCCCTTTAATCTTATTTCCATCAGTAAAATCACTCGTACTCTTAACTGTTCCATTATTTTTTGATAAATTTGGCAGGCTTCTTGGGGCCGGATCACGGGGGGAAAGAGCGATTGGCATCGGACGTGAGTCTTAGGGCCTCTATCATCTCACCTCGAAATCATCTCCTGCAGTTTGCGTTTCCACTGATGCTCCACTCCTCATCCACAGTCGTCTGGGCCACCCTAGTCTTTCTACGTTTCAGAAGATGGTCCCTCGTTTTTCCACTTTGTCGTCACTTGCGTGTGAGTCCTGTCAGCTTGGGAAACATACTCGTGTCTCGTTCCTGAAGCGTTTGAATAATCGGGCAAAGTCTCCTTTTGAACTTGTCCACACTAATGTTTGGGGTCCTTGTCGGATTGCGTCTACTTTAGGATTTCATTATTTTGTCGCTCATTAGTGATATTCTCGATGTACTTGGTTATTTTAATGAAAAAATCGAGTGAGTTATATTCTGATTTCGAAATTTTGTACTGAAATTCTAACCCGAGTTCAATATTTCTATTAGGTAATGATGCGTAGTGATAATGCCCGGGAATATTTTTCTGCACCCTTTATTTCATTTATGTCCCAACATGGGATCCTTCATCAGTCTTCTTGTGCTCATACTCCTCAACAAAATGGGGTAGCTGAACGTAAGAATAGTCATCTTATTGAGACTGCTCGTACTCTCCTCCTCCATTATCATGTTCCTTTTCGTTTTTAGGGGGACGCTGTTCTTACAGCTTGTTATTTGATTAATCATATGCCCTCATCTGTGTTACATGCTCAGATTCCTCATGCCCTTCTTTTCCCTGACCAACCTCTTTATTTCCTTCCTCCTCGTGTCTTTGGGTACTTGCTTTGTTCATATTTTCACTCCAGGACAAGACAAGCTTTCCGCCAAGGCCACGAAATGCATCTTCCTAGGCTACTCTCGACTTCAGAAGGGTTATCGTTGTTATTCCCCTCAAACTCATCGATACTTTCTCTCCGCGGATGTCACCTTCTTGAGGACTCCTTCTTCTCCTCCTCAGGGAGTCTCTTTCCCGTGCTGAAGTCTTACCCACTTCCTATCATCTCTCGCCTATATTTGATGATGTCTCTTCGTCCTTGGTTTTATCATCGCCGTCACGGTGTCGTTGTTCCTCTCCTTTGTTGAGGCCTGGCGACATGCTTCTTCTCCGCCCGACTTCTCTGCCAGGCTCACGCCTCTTCAGCGATAACGCCCATTGCTCTTCGGAAGGTAATCGCTCTACTAGCAATCCTCATTTATTTACAATTTTTGAGTTACCATCGATTATCTTCACCTACTCTACATTTGTTTCTCACCCATTTCCTCTGTTTCTCTTCACAGAACACCCGGTAGAGGCACTTTCCCATTATTTGGCGACAATTAATGGTAAAGATGAAATGGCTACTCTGCACTCAGCGGCGCGGGATCTTGTTGTTTTCCATTTAGTAAGTTTCCAGGTTAAGTTTGTTGTTGGGTCTACTGCTTGATTAAGGTTAGTCACGATGGTCGGGTTGATCATATAAGGCTAAACAGTTTGCTAAAGGATATACTCGGGTTTATGGTTACGATTATGGTGACACCTTCTCCGTTAAGATTATACAATCGATCACCTTCTCTCCATAGTTCTTATGTGTTCCTAAGCGGCTTTTCAATTGGATATTAAAAATGTCTTCCTTCATGGTGATCTTCTGAAGTTTATATGAAGCAACCACCTGGTTTTGTTGCTCGGGGGGAGTCTGGTTTAGCGTGCAGGTTACTCCGTTCTCTATATGGCTTGAAACAATCTCCTCGAGCATGGTTTGGCGGGTTTAGTTGTTGTTCAGGTGGCATGCTTAGCGATACGACGGACCATTAGGTTTTATCATCAGCAGCTTCGGGCGGTGTATTTATACGGTTGTTTATGTGGATGGCGTCGTAATTACGACGTGTCGGATGGTATTCGAAACTAAAAGCGACATCTTTTCACCCACTTTCAAACTAAAGACTTGGGAAACTCAAGTACTTTACGGGAATGAGATGTTTCGATCCGGTTCGATGTAGTCCCTCTCCCAAACGAAGTATGCTTTAGACATCTTTGGAAAGCGGGTATGTTAGGTATGGCCGGTCGACACTCCTATGAATCCTAATGTCAAACTTGTACCAGGACAGGGGGAGTCTTTCGGAGATCCTGGGAGATATCGACGACTCGTAGGTAAACTGAACGATCTCACCATTACTCGGTCAGACATTTCCTTTCCGGTAAGTGTTGTTAGTCAATTCCTACAGTCACCATGTGATAGCCATTGGGATATTGTAATCCGCATTCTTCGATATATCAAAAGTACACCAAGCCAAGGTGTGTTGTACAAGAATAAAGGTCATACCCAGGTTATTGGTTACCTGATCGCAGTTGGTGGCTCTTCTGGATAGGCGTTCCCACTTGAGTCTTGTGTTTTCATTAGTGGTAACCTAATATCCTGGAAGTAGAAGCAACATGTAGTGGCTAAAATCTAGCGAGAGGCTAGGAGTATCGAGCTATGTGCACAGCCACATGTGAACTCATATGTTTGAGACACCTTCTCCGGGGAGTTGAGATTTGGAAAGGATGAGCGGATGAAGCTCATACGTGATAACCGGGCTACTTTGCATATTGCGTCGATCAGTCTTCCATGAAGGTTCGAACACATTGAGTTGATTGTCACTTCATTAGAGAAGATCGCATCGGGATGTATGGCTACTAGTTTTGTCGAATTCGAATGATCCAATACTTGAGACATCTTTACTAAATCTCTCGAGTCCTAGAAATTAAATACATTGTAATAAGCTTGGTGCATATGACACCATATGCTCCCGACGAGGAAGTGTTAGATATTGTCTGGTCTTTTCGCTGTTGTACCTAGCGTATTGTGGGTCCTATGAATGTGTATATATAAGTCGATATGTAATGTAAAAATTTGGAGCTTCTTTTTTCCACGAATATAATAAAATTAAGGTTCTCTCCTTTTCTCTCTTAACAGGATCAATATACAATTGGGGAACAAATACTTAAATTATAGAGAGGTGACTCAAAACCATGACCTCCCGCCAAACTAAGCTTTGATATCATGTTAAACAATCAACTCTCCTAAAAGTTCAAGCTTGTAGGATTTGGGTTTACTATTAGTATCATGCCTCTTAACAAAAACAAAGGACCTTAGAAGACATGGGACCAACATAAATCAAAATGTGTTTGGGCATAACCCAGACAAGAATATTCTGTCCAAGAAAGTATAGTAAGGTTTAGCTATTGGTGTATTTTCATAAATAAAAGAATCGAACCTATTAAATTATCAACTCTCCTAAAAGCTCAAGCTTGTAGGATTTGGGTTTAATATGAATGGTAATGTGCTTGCCCTCCTCACGTACTTACGGCCCGTACCGGAGTGTGGAGTCATGATCCAGTATGGACTTTCAAATAAACAAATGGGGATTAAATTGTAAGGAGAGGGTTTGAACCTAGGACCTCCTGCCAAATCAAGCTCTGATACCATGTTAAATGACCAACTCTCCTAAAAGCTCAAGCTTGTAGGATTTGGGTTTACTATGAATATCATGCTTCAACAGAACCAAAGCCAGTTCATCAAAGAAAGTGAGACAAAAATGCTACTATATCTTGTCATCAATGCGAATTTGTGATCTGGTACTTTCAGAAATAAAAGAACCAAAATGAGAGCTGGTTCATGAGAGAGAGGAAAGCGAGAGAGAGAGAGAGATGTGTAGAAGGCTAGTCTATTTCTACCCTTCATTCTGCTCATCTTAGGAGTTGAATAACATTCGATGGGAACACTTCAAGGCATCGATACAGAGGTACATTGGGAGGAATAGAAGTGATCCTACAGCACCACTTCCATTTCTCCACAATCCAAGGCATGGTGAGACAAGCAATCTAATTTGCCTTTTTCATTTTTTTTTTTGGTTCACTTAATCTTAATGAGGTTGGTCAAACATTTTCTTAAATTCTTGTCCGATTTTGTCGGCTCGGTTTGTGTTTGTCCAAATCCACTCGAACAATTTCTTTAAATCAACCTCTTACTTTTAGAAGAGTATCAAAGGCAATGTAATAAGTTGCAAATCTAGCAGCTCCAAGCTGAACTATGTCCACCACAAATCTTTCTCATCTATGCTACAAGTAACAAACTATGGTTGTAAATGAAATTTGTCATATTTCCAAACAACATTTATCACCTCTACAACAATGGATCTTTACCAATATCTTCAAATATTAAGTCAATACAATGTGGTACACATTGAACTAAATATTATATTATTTTCATCAACTTTCCAGTTTTCACAAATGTTGACCATTATCCTTGACAAGTTGGACAACATTTGTTGGTTTCACATCATTGATAATACTTTTCAGCAACCCATATATGCATTTGTGGTCTCGATGACATTTGAGATCACGACCATGGATTGACAAAGATCATAATGCTTTGAATATGTTATGAAATTAACCACGTAATTTGGTGACTTTGCCATCCATCGAGCATTATAGTACATCCAGCCATCTTCCATTTTTCTCTTTTCAAGTTGACACAACTTTCCATGTTCTTGTACTCCATATCTAAGTATTTATTCCTAATTCATATAAAGACAAAAGTTCTACGTCTAACCATGCAATTCATGTTGAAAAGTGAAAAAGTGAAAGAATATTGTACACATACTAATTAACTAATAGTCATATTGTACAATTTAAAAGTATTTGTAGACATTTCAATGACAGGGAAGTGGAAGATGTGGAAAGACTACTAGCCCAACTTGGTAAGGTGACTTTGGTGGATGGGTGGAGGACACTGTGAGAAGGACAATGATGAGCGGAGGGGGTTTTCTTAATTAAGTCCATGGATAGGGCTTTAACACCACAACACAATCCTTCTTTCCCTTGGCACTTGGTGCGACAGGCTAGTGGACAGCCAAAAGTGTGTTTCTTCAGTTGGGAAGCAGTTTGGGGCAAGATTCTTACTCTTGACTAGTTGCAAAGAAGGGGTTTTGCTTGTGCTAATAGATGCTACCTCTGTCAAGAGAATGTGGAGACCGTGGACCACCTCCTTCTTCATTTTCAAAAGGCAAGGGTGTTGTGGGAACTTCTTTTCCCTCTTTGGCATTTCGCCCAAGGACCCAATTCCCCGAGATGTATGTGTAGGAGACTCTTGTGAGCTGGAATGGTTTCGGTTGGCAAGGCGAAAAGTGTGGTAAGCGGGACCTTCTTGTATTTTGGTCAATTTGGAAAGCAAGGGAATGGAATAGCGTTTAGGGATGAGAATAGTTTTAAAAGGCGCAATTAAGGCGCGCCTAGGCTCAAGGCACAACAACTCCCTAATTATAGCGCTTTGCCTTCCAAGACATGCGCCTTAGTGAAGAGGTGCGCCTTATAGACTATAATTTCTTTTCAAAACAATTTTATTCTTGAAATTTCTAATTATATATTGAAATTTATATAATTTCACTACATTTTTCATTGAAATTTCCTTTAAATATTAGGCATCTTTGTTTTATTAATATAATTATACTTTGAATCCATAAAATTTATAAATTGAGTGTGCATCCAAGGTCATAATTCACTTCAAAAAGCCCACGCACAGAGGGTGCTTAAGTCTTACCTCAAGGCTCCAGGCACTGGCCTTTTAAAACTATGGGGATGAGATGTTTTCAATACAAAGATTAAAGACTTCTTTTGTCTTTTTGCTTTGGTCAGAGGTCAAATTGTCCATACCAAATGGCCTGTCAAATGTGGTTGAGTTTATTGATTGGGTGAGGCATAAGTAAGTTGAGATTTTCTGTACATCCTATCTGTTTTGTTGACAGTGGGCATGGCTGCACCCCTTTCTTGTATTATTTTGCCGCTATTTATCTATTCTTATTTTGCTTTTTACTTATCACAAAAGAAAGTTGAAGTCAAATGGATTAATTTAGTTCCAGCAAAAAGGTTATTTTTGACCAGCTACCAATTAACCTGAATATTAGAGGAAAAAAGTTTACCTTTTCTCCTTTTAATTTCTGTTCACAACTGAAGAAATTCCAACCAGAAGATTTTGCACTTGTCAGATGGACACTCGAGAACTTGCAAAGAATAGCGCACAGACATTGAAATAAATGCTTTTTAGTGTTACAATGAAAATATCAACTCCCATACAAACAAATCAAGGACCAGCATGAAAATAATCTAGAGTATCATCACCAAGGGGAATGTAGCAAGGCATAGTCCAGAAAAGGTAACATAGGAACATGAGGCTCTAGTTTAAATCACAATAGAGCACCGAATTATATCAGCATAGCCAAATCACCATTTTATAATAGCTAAATGATAAAAATTTGAATCTGAAGCAATTTTCTCTTATTCACGTTGAGAATATGACCTTGTAACATTTCATAAATAAATAAAGTGATAAGACAATTTTAATGCAAAATTTCTTTAGCCCCTATCAAAAGAAAAAAAATAAAATAAAATAACTGATTGAAGAAGACAGTAAAATCTTTAAGTGCATAATAGGACCATAGCATGGATGCGAATGCTACTCTTAAGGCCTTATATACCTCTATGGATAAATCCAGGAAAACAGTTGATGTTGTCTCCAAGACACAAGGCCATATTACTATAAGATTTGAAGGACTATTTGGGAAGTTCAGTGTTAAATGACCAATTATCCTAAAAGCAAACATGGGATTTTGATTCAATATGAATATTATGTTTTCACTCCGTCCCTCACATGCGGCCCCATATACACACATGCAGATTCAAACATACGAAATAGAATCCTCCATGGACTTTCGAATAAAAGATTGGGGATCAAATATTCAAGTGCGAGAGAGGTCCTTATGACCTCTTATTAAGCGAAGCTCTAATACGATTTTTGAAGAATGCGGAAGCTTTGATGCATGAGAATATGAATTCAACACAAAGATAAAGTAATCCACATAAACACAAGGTTTTAACGTGGTTCGGCCAATCATGCCTACATCCAATGGATAAGAGAGAATCTTACCAATATTCTAAAAACATAGTACAAGATTGGAGTATCATAGTATTGCGACGAATAGGAAAAAATCACAAAACCCTAATAATACCCACAATATTGAGAAAATACATCACAATACTCTCAATTTCTCAAACCCTTACATCTCTGCACACACCAAATAGCCTTTATAAGCTCATCTCTCTCTCATGACTTTTTCCCCTCGTGACTCAATATTTATAGGAATATTCCTAACAACTTT
Organism: Tetrastigma voinierianum; assembly: GCA_016808115.1. NCBI lineage: Eukaryota > Viridiplantae > Streptophyta > Magnoliopsida > Vitales > Vitaceae > Tetrastigma > Tetrastigma voinierianum. Next base: position 39,268 of record JAEQBH010003334.1, on the reverse strand, counting down.
CCTTATTCTACAAGGAAACCTAATATTACAATAATAGAACAACTAAGGAATTATCCTATATGTTAAATAACCAACTCTCCTACAAGCTCAAGCTTGAGATTTCGATTTAATAGTAGAATATCATGTCTTTAACACCCTCCCTCACGTGCGACCTCAGACCCGCACGTGGAGAGTCGAATAAACCAAACGAGGAGTCCTCCATGGACTTTCAAATAAAAAATGGGGAATAAATTGAAAAAAGGTGGCTTGAACTGGGACCTCATATAGTGGGCTTTAATACCATGTTAAACAACCAACTCGTACAAAAGCTGAGAACTGTAGGATTTGAGTTTTAATATGGCAATATCGTCTTCTTACTTGCTTTCATAGCGTGCATACGGTCCCATACCAGCACACGTGGAGAGTTAAGCTATTAGGTTTAGTCTCTAATCCATTTAGATTATTTTCCTTCTCTTTTTAGACTCCTAATTAGACTCTAACTCTGTTTCCTTTTTTTTTTTTTACCATAACACTAGAGTATAAATATGTATGTTTCCTCCTTTTGTAAATTAATGAGAATCAATGTATTCCTTTTCTCTCAACATAAACAAACAACAAAGTCCATTATGGACTTTCAAATAAACAAATGGAAATTAAATATTCAAAATGCAGAGAGGTTACTCGAACCCAAGCCCTCTTACCAAACCAAACTCTAATACCACTTGTTGGGAAACCTCATGGACCCTCCCTCTACATTGGTATGATATTGTCCACTTTCAGCCTAAGGTCTTCATGGTTTTGTTTTTGGGCTTCTCCCCATAAAGGCCTCATACCAATTAGATGTTGTCCATGTTTATCAACTCATAATCCTTCCCATACCTAATTGATGTGGGACTTTTGGGCACACATCCAACAATCCTCCCCTCGAACAAAGTTCCATCCCCCCTAAAATCAGGATTTTCTTTGTCTTTCACTATGTTCGGGCACACGCTTTACGCGAAGCACCAACTAACAAAGGCTTAGCACCTTTTTTTGTCAGAGGCATTCACCACATGTTTAAGCATTTAGAAGCTACCAACTCTCCTAAGAGCTCAAGCTTGTAGGATATTGATTTAATATGAACATCATGTTTTTTAACACCCCCTCTCACGTGCATACAACCCCATACCTACGCACACGGAAAGTCAAACAAACCACAAAATCCACTATGGACATTCAAATATTCAAATTGTAGAGAGGTAGTTCGAACCTCGGACCTTTTGCCAACCAAGCTCTGATACCATGTTAATGTTGGTGCCACGTCATCAGAATGTGTCAACCGCGGTCGGTACTTGGCCGTCAATGTGCCGCTAGAGGGTGTTACTTTATCTATCTAGGTTTTTTTTTTAAGATTATAAAGAGAGAAATGGTAGAGATATCAAACTATCTATTGTATTTTTCTTTCTCTACTTTATCGCTCTATTGCATATTTTGTAATTCTCTTCTTTACAAAAATTAATACTAATTAGGGTGAGAGATTCTAACCGTCTACCTTGGATCAAATCCATCAAGCCAATCATCCATCATATCTTGATATGAGAGCAATCGACTCCACCTAAAACTAAAATTCCTTCCTCTTCATCTTGTGTGCTTCGTAATCTTTTGTTCTTCCAGATATCTTTAACCTGAAGCTCTAATACCATGTTAAACGATCAACTCTCCTCAAAGCTTAATCTTATAGGATTTTGATTCAATATGAATATCATGTTTTCACACTCAAAAAAGATGATTGATCGGTTGAAGGCAATTAAAATTTTTTGACTTGATCAAATCAAATCTAGACTATGAACTAAGAGTATAATTTTGGCAGGCTATTATCCCGCATTTGACAAAAAGGCCATTAAACTTTCACTTCTAATTTCTTTTGATAGAAAATAATTCACTAGATTCTGTAAAGTCACATAGAAGTTTGTTGAGAATCATAAGATAGTCTTAGGATATTCTCTTATTTATTTCCTTCCTTTCTTGTACAATATTTTTCATTCCTTTTTGTACTTTATTTGTTTCCTTTTCATGTCTTCTTGATGTATATAAGTAGGTAGGTCCTATTATGTTCTAATCACTCAATCAATAAAACATCATTTTCTTATTTATATCTCTTCACATGGTATCAGAGCCATGGAAGGCTCGAGTTAAGGTTTTGCCACGGTTCCAACTTCAGCAGCCATACCGTAATTAGTATGGCCTCCGGCCACCCGCCTTCATCTACGAATCTCTGCCCTTGAGTCAAGCCACCTTGGATCTTGCGGAAAAAATTTACCGATGACCCCACCCTTGCCTTGAATCGCCTCGGCCGATCCTATCCACCGGTGGCTGTCGTCGGCAGAAGGCTATCCATGCGTGTGTTTCTCTCTTTGTGGCAACCACCACACTCCAGCGCGTGGCCAACATTCCGACCACCCCCTTCTTCTAGCCTGGTCATCCTTCTCCAACAGTCACTCCTAGCCCCTGGTTTCTCCATTTAAGGCATGCATCTATGACTTTTTCCCTCTTTTTTCTCCGACAAGCTATGAAACCCTAGATTTCTACAAATTCTGGGCCTACCTACCGCTACAGTGACTGTTCTCTGTTTTTCCTAAGAACAAATTATGTGGCCAAGACCTACTTGTCCAACATGGATCAAATCTCTATGATCCTCACTCTTATTAAACTTAGCACAAAATTTGACAACATCCGAGAACATATCCTAATTGGCTCCGCCATCCCAACCTTTGATGACATATTTGCTTGGTTACTGCATCATTCATCCACTGCGATTCGGTCTCAGCCTCCCGGGGTTTCTACGCATGACCGCCGGTGATGTTTTCTTCATCTCACCCTCCACGGTGATTCGGAGTGTTCATGATGGCGGTGAGGCCATGACATATATTCATTTGTAATCAACCGAGGTCACACATTACAAGACCGGTGTTATCAGCTACATGGTCGTCCGCCTCGCACTACCCATGTGACCCAATCTTCTAAACCGCCTGCACCTAAGGTCCAGCCTCCACCTCCACCTCAGGGAGTGACTCTTATGCCTGGTGAATATGAAGAGTTTCTTCGCCTCACTCACACCGCCAAATCTGCTTTCATTGCTTCTATTGCCTAGACCAATAATGTCTCTGCTTATCTTACACACTCTCTTGGTCAATGGATTCTTGATTTCGGTGCATCTAATCATCTTTCTGGTAATAAGGATCTCTTCTCTTCCCTTACTATCACTCCACCCTTACTTTACTTTGGCTAATGGGATTGAGCCATGGCTAAAGGAATCGGTTTTGCATGTCCCCTTCCCTCTTTACCTCTTACTTCTGTTCTCTATGTCCCTGATTCTCCATTTTAAATGCTTATCTCTATCGCCAGGTAATCTATGACCTTAATTGTTCAATTACCTTTTGTCACCTTGTAGGATCAAAGTACAGGGAGGACAATTGGCATAGGACATGAGTCTCAAGGCCTTTATTATCTCAGCTCGATCCCATCTTCCACCATCTGCACTTCAACGGATGCACCTTTTCTCATCCACCGTCATCTCGGTCATTCGAACATTTCTAAGCTCCGGAATATGGTTTCCCACTTTTCCAACTTATCTTCACTAGAGTGTGAGTCATGTCAGCTTGGAAAACATACTCGTGTTTCGTTCCCTAAGCACTTAGAGTCTCGGACCAAGTCTCCTTTTGAGTTCGTCCACATTGATGTTTAGGGTTTGTCCTAAACTGTGTCTACTTTAGGTTTTCGGTATTTTGTTACATTTATTGATGATTTTCCCGTTGTACTTGGCTATTTTTAATGAAGAGTCAAGCTGAGTTATTTTCCATATTACAAAAATTCTTTGCTAAGATCCGCAATCAATTTAATACCTCTATCCGCATCTTAAGTAGTGATAATGCCTTGGAAAACCTCTCTACCCCTTTCTTTGCCTTTTTATACTCCCATGAGATTTTTCATCGGTCTTCTTGTGCTTACACTCCTCAACAAAATGGGTGGCTGAGCACAAGAATCGTCACTTAGTTGAGATAGCTCGCACTCTTCTCCTCCAACATACAGTTCCTCAACGTTTTTGGGGGGATGCTATCTTAACCGCCTGCTATTTGATCAATCGTATGCCCTCTTCTGTACTGGGTGATCAAGTTCCTAATTCTCTTCTTTTTCCTTATTAACCTCTTTTTTGTCTCCCTCCACGTGTTTTCAGGTGCACTTGTTTTGTCCACATACTTACTCCTGGTCAAGATAAACTTTCCCCTAAGGCCACGAAGTGCATCTTCCTTAGTTGTTCCGCCTTGATGAGGTTATCGATGCTACTCTTAATACACCCGATGCGCCGTTTAGCTAATGTCACCTTTTTTAACATTCTTCTATCTTCTCTACCGCTCATCCCAGTCCAGGAGTCTCGTCTTACCTCTCATCTTTCCCATTTTGACTTTATCGGGTCCCCCAGTTGCTCCCGACTCGATCGTTCTGAGGTTTATACCATTGCTTACGTGCAGCCAGAGGCCTCCAGATGACTCATCTCCTATGGTGCCCTCCTCCACAACACTGGTCTTGTCATCTCCTACTGATCCTCCCATTCCCATTCAGAAAGGTACTCGTTCCTCTCATAATCCCCATCTTATTTATAATTTCCCCACTTATCACCATTTATCTTCACCATATTCTGCTTTTATTTCCACATTGTCTTCTGTTTCTCTTCCTAACACGGTCCATGAGGGCCTCTCTCATCCAGGCAACAAGCAATGGTTGAAGAAATGTTGTTCTGCATTCTACTGGCACATGGGATCTAGTCACCTTACCTATTGGCAAGTCTCCTGTTGGGTGTCAGTGGGTTTATCTTGATAAGATTGGTCGAATGGCGGGAGTGGACCGTCTTAAGGCTCGTTTAGTTGTCAATGGGTATACTCAGATATATGTCTCTGATTACTATGATTCTTTTTCTCCTGTTGCCAAAATAACTTCTGTTCGTCTACTCTTATCTATGGCTGCTATGAGATCTTAGCCCCAGTATCAATTGAACAAGAAAAATGCATTCTCTATGGCGACCTTGCCAATGAGGTATATATGGAGGCTGACCACACGGTTGTTGCTCGAGCGATCTGGTTTGGTATGCGAGGGCTACGTCGTTATATATGGCCTAAAGTAGTCCCCTCGTAATACTGATTTGGCTTTAGCTCGGAATTAGTGCAATTACATCGGACCAATCTGTCTTCTATCTGTCGCCACATCATCGGAATGATACATCTATCTGATTGTTTATGTGGACGACATTGTTATAACAAGTAGTGATCAAGATGGTATTCGAAAACTTAAACATCTCTTCAGCCACTTTGAGACAAAAGACTTGGGGAAACTCAAGTACTTTATGGGAATTGAGATAGCTAGGTCTAATTCTGGTGTGGCTATGTCTCAGAGGAAGTATGTCTTGGATATATTAGAGGAAACCGGTATGCTGGAAATTTGTAAGCCTGTGGGCACTCACATGGATCGAATGTCCCGAGCTTGTACATGGGCTGAGGGCTCACGAGATCGAGAGATATCGATGACTAGTGGGGGTGAACTACATCACCATCACCGTCGAACATTTTTCTTTCGTGAGTGTAGTTAGTGTCCGAGTTCTTGCGATCAGCATGTGATAGTCAGGGATCTTGTGATGCGTATCCTCCATTATATCAAATTAACAGAGTCGATGGGTGTTATATGAAAGCTTATAAAGTCACACCTAGATTGTTGAATATTGTGATGCGGTAGGCGGGCTTGCGACAAGCAGACGCTCCGCTTTAGGATATTGTGTATTTATTGGAGGCTGACTTAATATCTGAAGGTAGAAACGGGATGTGGTAGCAGTCTAGTCTTGACTAAGTATCGAGCTATATGGTTTGGCAACTTGTGAACTCATGTGGCTCAGGCAACTAACCCGAGGGCTAAGATTTGGGAAGGATGAACAAATGATGTTTGTGTGTGTAAATCAAGCGGCCCTCCATCACTTCGACCTTGATCTTTCATGAGAGGACCAATTATATTGAAGTAAACTGTCACTTTATTCGAGAGAAGATTGTCTCAGAATGCATGACTACTAGTTCCATCAACTCGAATGACCAACTAGCAAACATTTTCACTAAATCTCTCTGAGGTCCAAGGATTCAGTAAATTTGTAACAAACTTAGTGCATATGACCTATATGCTCCAGTTCAATGGGGGAGTGTTGAGAATCATAGGATATTCTCTAATTTATTCCCTTCCTTTCCTATACAATATTTTTCCTTCCTTTCTTGTACAATATTTTTACTTCCTTATATTCTCTAATTTATTCCCTTCGCTCTGTCTGATATTTTCCTTCCTTTCTTGTACAATATTTTTACTTCCTTTTTTTACTTTATTTGTTTCCTTTATATGTCTTCTTAATGTATATAAGTAGGTAGGTCTTGTACTGTTCTAATCACTCAATCAATAAGAAAAGCATCATTTTCTTATATCTCTTCACATAAGCTAAAACCATGAAATGAGATTCACATAAGCTTTTTGTTATAGAATGTAAATATATACTTTACTTATAGGTTGTGAAACTAATTAGGAATGTTAAATTGACGTACCAATTGTATATATCTAGCTTTTGTATTTATACATGTTTTGATCGATGGAAAACCACAAGGAATTCATTCCTCCAATTCCTCTCTTCGTTCTTTCTACATGGTATCAAAGCTTGAGGTTGAAGATATTTGAAAGAACAAGATTCTGAAACACCTGAAGATGAAAATAAAAGGAATTTTAGTTCAAGGTGGAGTCAATTGTTCTCTCATCAAAATGTGTTAGATGTATTCCTTTTTGTAAAGAATATTGTATAGGATAATTCCAAGTTGTTATATTATTGTAATATTATGTTTCCGTATATAATAAGGAAAGTTGTTAGGAATATCCCTATAAATATTCTAGGTCATGAGGGGAAAAATTTATGAGAGAGAGATGGGCTCGTAAAGGCTATTCGATTGTGCAAAAGATGTAAGGGTAGTAGGGATTAGGAGTTTGTGAGTATTTTCTCAATATTGTGGGCATCCACAGGGTTTTTCTGTGATTTTATGTTTTTCCTAGTCGTCGCAATACTCAATCTTATACTATGGTTTTAGAATAGTGGAAAAATTCTCTCTCATTTATGGATGTAAGCATAATTGGCCGAACCGCGTTAAAACCCTCATGCACCTTTATGTAGATTTCTTTATCCTTGTGTTCTTGAATTGATATTCTTGTGCATCAAAGCTTCCGCGATTCATAACAAATGGTATCAAAGCCTATGGCTCATATTTGAGATTTGTTGTAGGAATTTGAAGGATTTTCAGCAGTTCACAAGAAGGAGGGGGTGAGTTCTTTTGAAACACCCATTTCGAGGGAGAGTGGATCGACACTTTGCGACACGAGGGCACATTTGTGGCGCGATAAATCTTTGCCACCAAGTCAGGCAACGAAATAGTGTGCGCGTGAGCCACACGCACAAATCTGCATTTTTTCCCTGTTAAACCTCCCATGACTCAGGTTTACTCTCGGCCTTAAAAACACCGCCCGATGCAGGTGACACGGTACTTCTACGTAGATCCGGTCTCCAATGATGATCTTCCTATAGCTCTTCGTAAAGATAAACGTCAGCATGTTCACCCAATTTGCTCATTTTGTTCTTATAACCATTTGTCATCACATTCTTGCTCTTTTATTGCATCCTTGGACTCTATCTCTTAGCCTAAAAATGTTCTTGAAGCCCTATCTCACCTGGTTGGCGTAGAGCTATGATAGAAGAGATGGATGCATTGAATAACAATGGTACTTAGGACTCTGTACAATTACCTGTTGGGAAGAAAGCCATTAGATGTCGTTGGGTTTTTACAATGAAGGTTAATCTCGATGGCTAAGTTGCTAGGTTGAAAGTACGCCTTATTGCTTAAGGGCATAGCCCAAACCTATGGGGTGCCCAGACCTTGGTTAGCGTAGTACTATGATAGAAGAGATGAATGCTTTGAATGACAATGGTACTTAGGACTTTGTACAGTTACCTGCTGGGAAGAAAGCCATTAGATGTCGTTGGGTTTTTGCAGTGAAGGTGAATCCTGATGGCTTAGTTGCTAGGTTGAAAGCACGCCTTGTTGCTAAAGGGTATGCCTGAATTTATAGAATTGGACTATTCATACCTTCTCCCCCAGTTTGCCAAGATGACTTTTGTTCGGCTAATATTTATATCTGCAGCGCCACTCATGGCTAGGACCTCCACCCGGCTTGATATTAAAGTGTTTTTCTTCATGGGGATCTTACGGAAGAAGTTTATATAGACCAACCTCCAGGGTTTGTTGCTCAGGAGGAGATTAGTAGAGTTTATTATCCCCGTAAATCCTTATATGGCATGAAACAGAGTCCATGCGCATGGTTTGGTAAATTCAATCAAGTGATTGAGAAGTTAGGCATGCATAAGAGCAAATCTAATCACTCTGTCTTTTATAGAAATTTGAAGCAAGTATCGTCTTGTTAGTTGTTTATGTAGATGATATTGTCATTACTGGGAGTAATATGACAGGTATATCGTCGACTTAAGTCACTCTTAAGTATTAGATTCAGCAAAGGACTTAAGGATGCTAAAGTATTTCTTGGGTGTTGAAGTTATGAGAAGCAAACATGGAATCTTCTTATTTCAAAGGAAATATGTGCTGGAATCTATTGTTTGAAATAGGAAAATTGGGGGCAAAACCATGTAGCTCCCCTATGGCACAAAGTCTACGCTCTTCTTATAAAGCCCAGGTGTTTGGGACAGCAGAAATATAGAAGATTGGTTGGAAAATTTTGAACTACCTTCTGATAACAAATCTGATGTGCACACTCGATCAATGTTGTAAGCGATACATGTACGCTCGACAATTGATCGTTAGTATTGTAGACGATTATATTATGAAAGGCCCAGGGACATGGTATTTTATATACTTGATAAGTAGGCGTAATAGAATTGAGTGTTTCGGATCTTGATTGGTAGAGGATCTAAGGAGGAGGATAGGAGGTCCACTTCAAGTTACTGTGTCTTTGTTTGAGGGAATCTAATCTCATGGAAGAGTAAAAAATAGAGTGTGGTTTCTCGTTCGAGTGCATAATTAGAATATAGAGCAATGACACAAACTGTGTGTGAAATCATGTGGATTTGCAACTCTTAATGGAAGTAGGTATTAAGACTTCCATTCCAGCAAAGCTCTGGTGTGACAACCAAGCAACTCTCCACATTGCGTCTAATCCTGTATTTCATGAGTGAACTAAGCACATTAAGATAGATTGTCATTTCATTCGCGAGAAAATACAACTTGGATTGATCTCTACAAAATATGTAAAGACAGGAAGCCGATTGGGTGATATTTCTGAAAGCCACACAAGTGAAGAGCAGAGTTAGTTATGTAACAGTTGGGCATAATTAACATATATCTTTCCGACTTAAGGGAGTGTTATAGAATATGTTATAGAATGTCATAGTATGTATCATACGTTAACATATTGGTTTGTATTTTATTATGATACTTTACTTATAGGGTTGTAACCATTTAGGAAGAGTAGATCATCTTACATAATGTATAGCCTAACCTTCTTGTATATATATGTTTGATGACTCAATGAAAAATATAAAGGAATTCATTCCTCCAACTCCTCTTCTCTTAGTTTCCACATGGTATCAGAGCCTAGGGCTCGAATTTAAGGGAAATTAGGGAGGAATTTCACGAAGAAGAAAGAGGGTCGTGGAGGTGTTCTTTTGAAACACCTATCTAAAGGGAGAGTGGGGTGTCACCGCCCCTATAGGAGTGACCTCCAACTACTGACGAACAAAGCCATCAAGTTCGATGGCCGAAAAAGAAAGCGCGTGAGCTACATGCGTAGATCTGAGAATTTGGCCTATTTCCCACGCGCTGGCGCGTGGGAGCACGTGGGACCTTCTCCAGCGGCAGGCTTCTTATAGGCGTCACCCAACCACCAGGCCCTCCTCAGCCTCTTATCCTCCTTGTCGAATAGTACATTTTGACCATTTTTGTGTTCGACTGCCCTTTGTTCCTAGGGTTTTGTGATTTTTCCAGTGACTGTTTTGTGATTCAGTAGCATCAATGAGTGTTTGGAGGCTTATAGGGCCAAATTCCATTCGGGTGTGGTGCTTTCCGTGGAATTGTGGTCATTTTCTATGCAAGAATCCTATCTTTCTGGTATTTTTAGATTCTCGGAGACTTGTTTTAGTCGATGCGCCTTATGGTGACAAAATCCTCGAGTGGGTTGTGTGTCATTATTGCCTAATCGAGCATGTCTGTGGGATTGTAGGAAGTGCATAATATAAGTCGAGAGGTTTCCATATGCTCATGAATCATTGAAGTGTCTCTACTCCTAGCACTATATATCGGGTCGAAATGAAGCACAAGACATATCTTATTTCATCTTCCTCCAAATGGGTCATTGACTCTGGAGCCACATATCACATGACAGGTAATTCCAGTTTATTTACTAAGTTTCAGCCACACCCTTCTACCTCTATTGTTACCCTTGGAGATGGGTCAACATATTGTGTCATTGGGTCAGGGACAATTCATTCTACTCCTCTTATCATTACTTTCTGTTATGAGTTTGCCTGGTCTCTTTTAATTTAATTTCTATGAAATACTTCGACAATAAACTTAATTGCGATATCTCATTCTTTCACTGATTATTGTTTGATTTAGGTCTTTTGATGAAGCAAATTATTGGTGAAGGGCGAGTCTAAGTCTCTACATCCGCCCCGAAGCAGAGGTGCGCGATCCCAATCTTGTTTGGGAGTTGTTACCCTATTCGAATTACATTGTCGCTTGGGATATCTTTCTCTCTCTCTATTGAACTTATATCGCCCAGTTTTCTTCTCTCGTCATTGAACTATGAGTAGTATCAATATCTTAAGAACTAAATCGTGTGCGTTTGAATCCTGAAGTCGATAAGCGAGCATACCTTTCGCTTTTAGGTTGAATCATGCCAGTTCGTCAATGGGGTCCATGTCAATTATTGTCCCCTAGCTGGGTTTCGATATTTTATTCTACGTTTGTCGATGATTATTTGCCGAAACGAGTTGGTTATGTTGTGAAAAACCGTTCGATTATTTTCACACTTTGCATTTGCCACATAAATTCACACTCAGTTTCATGTTTCTGTTCAAAATCTGAGAAGTGATAATGCCAAATAATATATGTCTGAATAATTTCAGTCATTCATGCTTCATAATGGCATCCTTCATCAGACATCCTATGTTGATACTCCTTCTCAAAATGGAGTTCTTTGAAAGAAAAATAAGCCCACCTTCTTGAAATGTTTCGAGCTATATTGTTTCAAATGCATGTTATCAAGCATGTACAGGCGATGTTGTTTCCACCGCTTGTTTTTTGATTAATCGGATGCCTTCCTCAGTCTTGGATTGGGCATCCGTTTGAGCCCTCTTTCCCCATAAATCTTTGTTTCCCATTGAGCCTCGGGTATTTGGGTGTACTTGTTTGTTCGGGATGTTCGTCCGCATGTGTCTAAACTCGATCCTAAGTCATTGAAGTGTATCTTCCTTGGTTACTCTCGAGTTCAGAAGGGGTATAAGTGTTATTGTCCTAATCTTCGTAGGGATATGGTTTCTGATAATGTCACATTTCTTGAGAATACTCCTTTTTCTCCAGACCCAATCCATACTAGTCAAGGGGAGAATGATGATTTGCTTGTTTATACTCTTGTCTCGTCAACTCCTGCTTTTGTTCCACCTTTGACAAAGTCTCCTATCACTCAGGTCTATGCTCGCCCTGCGCCCCAGGTCTCGGAGCCCTCCGCTGATTTGCTTGCTTAGACGTGGATCGAGTTCTTGAGTAGTGACGCTACCCTGTTGCTCTCTTGTAAAGGTAAGCGCGATTAATACTCATCAATCTCCTTCTTTTTGTTCTTATAACCATTTGTCATTGTTCATTTATTGCGTCAGCAGGACTGTTCATTTGTCCCAACAAAGTTTCTAAAGCCCAACTCATCTGGTTGCTAGTGTTATGATAGAGGATGGATACCTTGACTGAAAATGGTACTTGGGACAGTGCGTTTGCACGCTAGAGAAGAAAAGCTGTGGTTGTCGTGGGTGTTTCTGAGTGAAGGTTAATCCCACAGTGGATCCATTTAACTGGAGTTGAAGGCCCTTCTTGTTGCTTGAAGGGTATGCCCGAGGCTTGGGGTGGATTGATAGGAGTACATTTTTGTGGTTGCCAAGCTAACTATACATTCGATTGTTTATATGTCTCTAACGACCACTCATGGTTGGGACCTCCGCATCAATTTGACTTTCATTAGAATGTCTTTCTTCATGGGGATATTGCAAGAGGTTTGCTCATAGGCAATGCTCCCGAGTTTTTGTTGCTCGGGAAGTTGTGGTAGAGTTTGTCGTCTCAGAAAATCTTATATGGTTTGACAAAGTCCCATGCATGGTTTGTGAGTTTAGTAGTGATTGAGGAAATTTAGCATGCGAAAAGCAAATCCGACCTCTGTCTTTTGAGAATTCTGGCTTGGGTATCATCTTGTTAGTTGTGCATGTTAATGATATTATCATTACTGGGAATGATATGGCAAGTATATCTTCACTGAAGTTCTTTAACTGCATGGCGATTTATGAGAGCTTAGGAATCTTTGAGAAATACTTAACTGAGTGTTGAAGTTATGAGGAAGCAACGTAGAATCTTCTTACCAGAGGAAATATATACTGGATTATTATGCGAAGCAGAAAATTGGCGGCAAAGCCATGTCGATCCATATGGCGCAAAACTCACGTCTTCAGAAGCGAATTGTTTGAAAGCGCGAGAGATATAGAAGAATTTGGTTGGGAAGTAAAGCTACCTTCTGATAACACGCCACGATATTGCGTACTTTGTTAGTGTTGTAAATGATACATGTCTTCTCAATGATTTAGTCGTTGGTCATTTGTAAGAACCAGATTACATCTTTACTTGAAGGGCGAGGGCGTGGTATTTTATCTGATGTCGTGGGCGTAATAGGCAGGTGTTTGTGAATGCGATTAGGTAGGATCTAAGGAGAAGATAGAAGGTCCGCCCGGGTTCTAGCGTGTTTGTTAGAGGGAATCTAGTTTCATGAAGGTAAGAAGCAGCGTTGTCTCGATCTAGTGCAGAATCTAAGTATTGAGCAATGGCACAATCTACATGCGAGATTATGTGGCTCCATCAACTTTTGGCGGAAGTCGGCATTAAAACCTCAATCCCAGCAAAGCTCTAGTGTGACAACCAGGCTGCCTTTCATATTGCCTCTAATCTTGTTTTCCATGAGCAGGCTAAGCGTATAGAGATGGGTGTCATTTGTTCGTGAGGGAAAATCTGGTAAGTTTGATTTACATGGGATGCGTGAGGCGGAGAACGATTAAGTGATATCTTTTCACCCAAGGCCACTGAAAGTGGAGACCCGGGTTAGTTACATGTATGAGTTGGGCATGATTAACATCTATGCTCCCGACTTAAAGGGGGTGTTATAGTATGTATCATCGTTAACATATTGTTTGTATTTTATTAGGATATTTTACTTATAGGATTGTAACCATTTAGGAAGAGTAAGATCATCTTACCTAATGTATAGCCTAACCTTCTTGTATATATATGTTTGATAGTTCGATGGAAAATATAAAGGAATTATTCTCGGCCTTCTTCTCTTAGTTTCTACATAATGTAAATATATACTTTACTTGTAGGTTGTGAAACTAATTAGGAATGTTAGATTGACCTACCAATTGTATATATCTAGCTCTTGTATTTATACATGTTTAGATCAATGGAAAAATACAAGGAATTCATTCCTCTAATTCCTCTCTTCGTTCTTTCTACACTTTTAATGGTTTTGACCATGCCTCTGGGAGATGGAAAGGAATCTCATGCAGCTCTCAAACTTAAACGAAGTCCACGATATCCACATCTTCTGTCAAACTTTCAAGTACTTGGTCCTCATATATGCCATAGACTCCTAGCCATGGAAGCCTTAAAGGCCTAACTCAAGTAGTAAGGGATAGGTGGGCTTGTGGAAGGTGCCAGATTCAAAAACAAAAAAAAAATATGAAGAAGTAGAAAAAGATATATATACCTTACCTATCAAAAAAAAAAAAAAAAACTCTCAACCATGTAACTCAAAAAAAAACATGAACCAACTTTATCGAAGTTACAAAAGGTGTAAAAGAAGGAACATTTCTTAATTTGATTAATAGTTTAAAATGTGGTTGATGGATTATCAAACCCCATCACCTTAGCCATTATCAATAACATTGAGTTAATCGGCTACTCTTCATAGTAGCAGAGTAGGCACAGGATCTCTTTACTTAGAGAGCTTATTACCGTTCGATTTGTACTGTCACTCTTTTCATCTGGCATTTGATGGAACTACAAGTGAATTTTTCTTTGCAATGCAACCATATCCAACGCCCCTGCCTGCCGTTACAAAATAACTGCCATCATCGCTGTATACAAATCGGAGACATGGCTCCACCTTCTCTTACTTAAATTTACAGGGAGCTGTGTGCAAGTTTAAGTTTGATTTAACGTTTGCTATTACAGAATTATTACAGAATTTTTTGTGTGGTTAAGCTGGGTACACAATTAGTGCCACCAACACCCACATGCTTTTCGTTACCTAAACTATCAATCTAAGCGGAACCACCTAAGGCAAAAGAACATGTAGTTAAGAAACGCTGATCAAAAGGCACCGAAGGGCAGGAAGCAGGTAAAGTGAACATACTAGTACGATCCCACCTAATCCACAACTTCAAAACAGATGAGCAACCAGTCCTACATGATAACTTTTTTCTTTTCTTTTCTTTTTTTTTTTTTTTAATCGGTAAAAAGCATTATATTGATCAAAAAAAGAACCGAAGGCTGCCAAGGAGTATAATAGGGATATACTAAAGAGGAGCCAAGCAGAGCACAAAAAGAGAGCCAAAAGAAACAACAATGAAAACCCACCAGCCTTTACTACCCAGCTAACTCCTGTAAGCTTGATGAAGTCAAAAAAAAATCGAAAAAAGAATTTGTATTATCCACACTCTACAAGTTTGTTCAAGACCATAAATTGCTCCAGAAAAGCGAATTTCATCTATGAGCATAAAAACCCCGTTACTCAACATGCCAATTCCTTCAACCGTAAAGTCATAATAAATGTGAAGAAAATAGAATCCTTCAATTTTATTATGTTTGGAAAGAGCGATCTTTGGATCTGGTATCTTCTGGACATGCTTTAACTTATGCATGTGGACATCATGATGGGTGAGACAGCAAAGGAAAAAGTATTACAATGTCTGCTTTTTCACTTAATTTGGGCGTATATGTCATATCTTGTGAGAAGCTTATTACAAATATGTTAATTCTAGGACCTCACGAGAGATTTAGTAAAGATGTCTGGCCCCAGTTGATCATTTAGTTAATGAAACTAGTAGCCATACATCTGATCACGATCTTCTCTCTAATGAAGTGGCGATCGACTTCAATGTGTTTGGTGGCTTAAATGGAAGAGCGTATTGGATCACTGATATCTCAAGCCGACCACAGTTATCGCGAGATGAAACCCCGTCTGTTCGTCAGCTCAAATCTCGACTCTGGAGAGGTCAATACCCGACCATATGAGTTAAATGTTCTCAGAGTCGTAGGCACCGATCTTTCGGCAGTGGCTAGATTTAGCCACTACGTGTTGTTCTTACTCTTCCGGGATATTAGGTTAGCGCAGTAAACACAGTGCGGAAGTGGGCATCTATCGTGGTGGCCCGAAGCCCGATCTGCATGTGTGACTTGATAACTGGGTGTGACATCTATTCTCGTCTGACACACCTTGACACAGTGTACTTTTAATATATCGAAGAATCACGGATTCTGACATCGATAAATTTATCACATGGTATTTATGGAATTGACTAACAACACTTAGGAAAGGAAATGTACGCCGGGTAATGGTGAGATAATTAGGTTTACCTCCGGTCGTCGATATCTCGGGATCTCGAAAGACTCCCCTTTGTCACGATGAGTTTGACATTGATTCATAGGGTGTCGATAGGTTCTGATCTAACATCTTAAGTTTCTTCCAAGATATCTAAAAGCATACACTTCCGTTGGGAGGACTGCAAGGAAGCTGGATTGAGCTATACCGATTCAGAAAGTGCGAGTTTACGAGTCTTTAGTTTGAAAGTGGGTGAAAGATGTTGCTTTAGTTTACGAATACCATCGATCATTTATAAGTATGTGATGTAGTCATAAACTCTTGAGATAAATACCTTTGCCAGAAGAGTTATGATGATAAAAAAGCGAATGAGTCTGCTTTGTCTTTACTTGAAGCATGCCAAATTCTTGAACTGACCAGGAACTAAAGCGGCGAATCATGCTCAGAGGAGATTGTTTCAAGCCATATAGAGGCGGCGTAACTTTTGCACACTAAACCGGACTCTGTAATAAGCAGGGTGGTTCTTTCAGTATAAACTTCCTCGGCGAGATCACCATGAAGGAAGACATTTTAATATCATTTGAAAAGCGGTCGGGAACACATAGCGACCATGGAAGCCCAGGACGGACATAAGCAATCTTGGCTTAGCGGGGAAGGTGTCACCATGGTCGAACCATAAACTGGTATATCCTTTAGCAACTGGCCAGACCTTAAGAGGCGATCAACGACCATCGGGACCAACCTTGCGTAGTAGACCCGAATGACCAAGCTGGAAACTTACCCAGGCGGCAAAACAACGAGATCCCAGTGGAGTGGAGTGCGGAAGCCGGCCGGAATTTCATCTACCATTGCTGTCGCCGGCCCGGATGGGAAAGGGAGAGTGCCTCATTGGTGTTCTTAGGAAGAAAGCGGTGGAAATAGTGAAACAAATGCGAGTAGGTGGAAGATAATCGATGGGCGGCTTCGAAAAGTTGTAAAATGGGATGAGGTTGCTGAGTAGGCGATTACTTCAGAAGAGCGATAGAGCGAGTTATCGATGATAGGGAGTAGGAGAAGGCGAAGGGAGAAGAGTGAGTCGGCGGGGACCTCAATGTGAAAGAGAGAACGCAGCCGCAGTGGCGATGATAAAACTGAAGGGGCGAGAAGAGACATCATCAAATATGGCGGGAGATGATAGGAAGGTAAGACCCCGTTAGCAGGAAGAGACTCGGAGGAGGAGAAGAAGGGTCCTCGAAGAAGAAGGTGACATCAGCGGAGAGAAAGTATCGATGAGTCTGAGGGGAATAACAATGATAACCCTTCTGAAGTCAGGAGTAGCCTAGGAAGATGCATTTCGTGGCCTTGCGGAAAGCTTGTCTTGTCTGGGTGAGAGATATGAACAAGCCCAGTACCAGACAGGGGAGGAAGGAAATAAAAGAGGTTGGTCGAGGAAAGAAGGGAATGAGAATGCGAGCATGTATCTGAGATGAGGGCATCTGATTAATCAAATAACAGAATTTGTAGAGCAGTCCCAACGAAAGGAGCAGCTGATAGTGGAGGAGGAGAGTGCGAGTTGTCTCAATAAGATGGCCGATTCTTACGTTCGGCTACCCCCGTTTGTTGAGGTATGGCAGAGGCCGATGAAGGATCGTGTTGGGACATAAATGAAATAAAGGGAGTGCGGAAAAATATTCTCAGGGCATTATCACTACATTAACACGGGAATAGAAATATTAATTGGGTAAGAATTTCGTATAAAATTTCTGGAAAATAGAAAATACTTTCAGCCGAGTTTTCATTAAAAATAACGAATGCATCGAGAATAATTAAATCCGATGAAAATTGTGAAATCTGGCCTAAAGTAGGCCTTGATCCGAAATGAGGACCCGAACATCGGTGTGGACAAGGTCGAAAGGTGATGTTGCTGGAGTTATTCAAGCGGCTGCGGGAACGAGACACGAGTATGTTTCCAGTGCGGGACTCACAGTGGCGACGGAAATGGAAGAAACGAGGGACCATCTTAGGGCTTAGAAGACTAGGGTGGCGGAGACGGTTGTGGATGAGGAGTGGAGCATCGGTGGAAGCATAAGCTGCGAGGAGATGATTGCGAGGTGAGGTGATGAGGCCACTGTGACTCGTCGGAGTGCGATCGTCTTCCGTACTCCCGGTCTGCGGAGTCACAAATTTATCGGAAAAAATAATGGAGCAGTTAAAGAATACGAGTGATTTTTGCGATAGAAATAAGATTAAAAGGGACACTTTCGGGAGTATAAGGGCCGAGAAATTGAGAGGTAAGGGAAGGGAGAGGATGAGTGCGAGAGCCAATACCCAGCTGGCCGGGTTTGAGAACAAGTAGCTAAGGTAACTTGATGGGTAAAGTAGGAATTAGTAGTAAGAGAGAGAAAGATCTTTGTGCGGAAATGTGATGCAGGCGCCCAGTCTAGAATCAGGGATCGAAGATGTATGAGTAAGGCGGGCGGAGGCATTCTGGTGCAGACCTTGAGGCAAGCGAGGCGACTTAGGCTGCTTGATGGCGAGATGGGCATCATACTCCACTTTGTGGTGGAACACCCTAAGATGTCGCGGGGCTCAGGCTGGGGCGGTGAGAGTCAGTCGGAAAATTGTTGGGCCACGTGTGCGCGGTCTTGGGAGGCGAATCCGTGCAAGCCCCGATAACACTTGATCACGGGTGTGGCGAGCTTGTCCACGTGGAGTGCGATGAGGACGTTGTCCTCGACCTCGGGTACCACTGCGTCCTCCCCGAAGGTTAGTATGAGAAACTAACACAGAAGAATCTAAAGAAATTTATCGGATGGCAAAGTACGTATGGGGGAGATCACGGAGGAGCGAGCAAACACATCATCGGGGCGGAATTGATGGGCGCGAATCGATCTCGGAGGTCTCGAATCGGGACGGAAGGCCTTGATGAGTAAGGACCATAGAGAACTTGTCAATACAACGTTTATTGAGCCCAGCGTCACTAGTAAGAGCATCGATATAGGGAACTCCTCCTTAAGAGAGGCAATGCGCTTGATATAATTAGATAGATCCATGTCTTGTTGGCGGATAATGCGATAGCGAAGCCACCTTATAAAGAGCGTTGGATATCATTCGTGTATAGAGCTTTACTAAATTCAAAAACTTAAGACAATATCTTGTAAGCTTGAAGATGAAGCAAAATTTTGGATCAATGAAATGCCATAATACGCTACATAGTTGTGCATCTATTTTCTTCCGATTCACCTTGTCAACACTAGAGTATAGCATCCTCAGGTGTAATAAGATGATCCTCATATACTGTCCGTGAACCGAGTTCCACGAGAAGGCGTAAGGAGAGATAATTACCATTTCTCGTCAGATTTTTCGATGTGATAGTAGGAGATCGAGAGATAACGAGTAAAATGGGGTTTAGTTGTCATATCCATAGCGGGGTGAACCACGTTTGGATTGAAGAGAGCCTAATAAGAGGCGAATCACGGTACGTGGAGCTTGAAATCGCGGGTGTGGAACTTGAAATGTCCTTGTTTGTGGAACCGAGTTGAAGAAAGAGGACCCAGTAGTAGAGGGCGGCGACGGAGGCGGCGGAGGCAAAGAGCCAGGTGGATAAGGAGGCTCGGGGTGCGCCGGAGTAGAACAGCGGCGGCCGGACGACCTGTGTGTGGAGTCCGGAATCCGCGGGAGGAGCCACGCGCCCACGGCTCGCACTCACGGCGCCGGCGCGTAGCGTAGACTAGCCGAGAAGGAAGGCCCGGCGTGGTGGCGCGATGTGTTCGCGATTGCCGTGAGGTTGCCCTTACCGTGTGTCGATCGACCTCGTGCGCCTCGAAATCTGGTTTCGGCGGAGAGCTTCCTTCCGGTCGCCGGCCAGCTAGTGTCGGCGACGGTGATAAGCGGCGATCGGCGGTGCGGCGACGGAGGAGATCGGAATGAAACACGATCACTGAATAAATTAGGTTTTCCCCTTTGGCTCTGATACCATGTGAAGAGAGAAAAATAGAGAATCCCTAATTTTATTATTTCCACATAAAAATAAGTCTAGTCTCTACATTACATATTGGACTTATATATATACACACTCATAGGACTCACAATACAATAAGACAATAAAGGAAAATACCCGTACAATATCTAACAATACATAGAAGGAAAGTGATTTCTTGGGCATCAGACTTAAAACACTAGGGTTCGGGGCTCGTTATTTCTCGGGCTTTGTGGTTCTTCGTGACTTTTCCTCGTTTCCTCCTTCTTGCCAAACTGGGCATGCATCAGATTTGCTTCTTCGTACTCATATGGACAAGGCAAAGCCTAGCCCCACTCCCATGTGTGTTTCTCACAAGCTTTTTCTAGGAGATACTCCACCCTTCTGAGCCCTCTCATAGCCAACTTTATGTCGCAGCACTATTGGTGCCCTCCAGTATTTAACCTACACAAGACCGGACATCTCCTATGCAGTAAATAAGTTGAGCCAGTTCCTTCATGCTCCCACAACAGAAAAAGGTATAAACGAATGGCAAAGAAGGAGAACAGAAAATGTGTGAAGAACCTCAAAACCCAAGCCAAACTTTAATCTTAAGAAAACAAAAAAAAAAAACCAAAACAAAAACAAAAACAAAAAAAAAATCAATCAAAGTCTAACCCAATCCAGCTCAACCAAACCTAATTTTTCTAGACATAGTTAAAAGCCCTAATAGGGCTTGGATCAGTTAGGTCAGACATGGGTAGTCAAGTTAATTAGGTTTTGTCGATCAAAATTGAGTTGGACAAAATTAAGTCAGGGAAAACCTACTTACAATTCTTTTAGAACTTCTTTTTATATATTTACATCAGATTCTAAATAATGAATAAGATAACATTTTAAGATAATAATGTGTACAGATCTTTCCAGAAAAGTGAAATAGTAAATTATACAATTACAATTTGATATTTTTCCTTTAAAATTATAAAACAAATAAAATAGATATTATCATACAAGAATATGTAAAAATACTATATTTTGTTGCAAGGTAGGCTCTATGCTCCAAAATAAGGTAAGCATAACACATCTATAATAATATATATTTAAAATTTTAATTCTCTAGGGAAAGAATGGCTGTTACTGTTATTTTGAGTGAACATATATTGAAGTTATAATTTGGGAAGTAATTTCTCTTCTATCAAAGGTGTGAAGAGAGAAAAGGGAGAATCCCTAATTTTATTATATTCACGAAAAATTAACTATTACATTACATATTGGACTTATATATATATACATGCTCATGGGACCCACAATACAGTAAGAAAATAAAAGGAAAATACTATACAATATCTAACACTCCCCCTCAAGCTGGAGCATATGTCATATGCACCAAGCTTATTACAAATGCATTTAATTCTAAGACCTCTAAAAGATTTAGTAAAGATGTCTGCTAGTTGATCATTTGAATTGACAAAACTAGTAGTCACACATCCTGATGCGATCTTCTCTCTAATGAAGTGATAGTCAACTTCAATGTGTTTAGTCCTTTCATGGAAGACTGGATTGGATACAATATGCAAAGCAGCCTGGTTATCACAAATAAGCTTCATCTGTTCATCCTTTCCAAATCTCAACTCCTGGAGAACATGTCTCAGCCATATGAATTCACATGTTGCCAGAGCCATAACTCGATACTCAACTTCAACGCTAGATCTAGCCACTACATGTTGTTTCTTACTCTTCCAGGATATTAGGTTACCACCAATGAAAATACAGTACCCTGAAGTGGAACGTCTATCTCGTGGCAGGAGTCACCAATCTCGCATCTGTAACCAACAACCTAGGTATGACCTCTATTCTCGTACAACACACCTTGGCCTGGTGTACTTTTGATATATCAAAGAATGCGGATTACAGCATCCCAATGGCTATCACATGATGACTGTAGGAATTGACTAACAACACTCACAAGATAAGAAATGTCTGGCCGAATAATGGTGAGGTAGTTCAGTTTACCTACGAGTAGTCGATTTCTCCCAGGATCTCCTAAAGACTCCCCCTGTCCTGGTACAAGTTTGACATTATGATCCATGGGAGCTCGCTTTCCACAACATACCAACATACCATTTCTTTCCAAAGATGTTCAAAGCATACTTCCGTTGGGAAATGACTACAAAGAAATCACCGAGCTATCTCAAGTCCCATAAAGTAAATTTTGAGTTTCCCCCAAGTCTTTAGTCTAAAGTGGGTGAAAAGGCGCCGCTTTAGTTTCTCGAATACCATCCTCGATCACGGTCAGAGTGACGATGTCGTCCACATAAACAACTAGATAAATACATTGCCCCGAAGAGTTATGATGATAAAAAACTGAATGGTCTGTTGTACTGCGAAGCATGCCAAATTCTTGAACAACATAACTAAAACGGCCAAACCATGCTCGAGGAGATTGCTCAGTCATATAGAGAACGACGCAACCCCAAGACACTAAACTGGGGACTCCCCGAAAGCAACAAACCAAGTGGTTGCTCCATATAAACTTCCTCGGCAAGATCATCAAGAAGGAAGGCATTTTTAATATCCAACTAATAAAGTGGCCAAGAACACATAGTAGCCATGGAGAGAAAGAGACGGACATAAGCAATCTTAGCAACCGAGGAGAATGTGTCACCATACGAACCATAACCCGAGTATATCCTTAAAGAACCAAGCTGGCCTTAAAGCTTGCATCAACCCGACCATCAGACCAACCTAATCAAACCCAACGACAACCAACCGGAAACTTCAACAAATGGCCAAACCTGCGCCAATTGAGTGCAGGCGCCCATTTCCTTATCTACCATTGCCTGTCACACCGAATGGCAGCCTCATCGGTGTCTCCTAGGAAGAGAAACAGAGATATAGCAAAACAAATGCGTAGTAGGTGGAAGATAATCGATGGTAACTCAAAAATTGTAAATAGGATGAGGATTAAGCAGGTGATCGGGACATCTTCCGAAGAGCAATAGGTAAGCTATAAGCAAGAGGCGCAGCCTGGGTAGAGAAGCCGGGTGGATAGAAGTGAGTCAAGAAGGGCCTCAGAAGGGAGAGGAACAACAGCACGGTGACGGCGATGATAAACCCAAGTGGTCAAAAGGTACATCATCAACATAGGCGTGGGAGATGATGGGAAGGGTAAGACTTCTCAATAACAAGGAAGAGTTCCTGAGGGAGGAGAAGAAGGGTGAGTCCTCAAAGAAGGTGACATCAGCAAAGAGAAAGTATCGATGAGCCTGAGGGGAATAACAACGATAACCCTTCTAAAGTCGAGAGTAGCCCAAGAAGATGTACGGTTTTCATAAAGCTTGTTTCATTCCTGAGTGAGAATATGAACAAAGCAAGTACAACCAAAGACACGAGGAGGAAGGAAATAAAGCGGTTGGTCAAGGAAGAGAAGTGAATGAGGAATCTGATCATGTAACACAGATGAGGGCATACAATTAATCAAATAACAAGCTGTAAAAACAGCGTCCCCCAAAAAACAAAAAGGAACATGATAATGGAGGAGGAGAGTACGAGTTGTCTCAATAAGATGACGATTCTTACGTTCAGCTACCCCATTTTGTTGAGGACTATGAGTACAAGAAGACTAATGAAGGATCCCATGTTGGGACATAAATGAAATAAATGGTGCAGAAAAATATTCTCTGGCATTATAACTACATAACACACGAATATAAATATCAACGAGTCGTAATTTCAGCATAAAATTTATGGAAAATAGAATATAATCTCGCCCCTCGATTTTCATTAAAATAACCAAGTACATCGAGAATAGTCATCAATGAAAGTGACAAAATACCGGAATCCCAAAGTAGACGCGTTAGTCTCGACAAGGGACCCCAAACATCAAGGTGGGACAAGCCCAAAATGAGACTTTATCTCGATTAGCCCAAACGTGCTTTCTTTGAAACGACACGAGTATGTTTCCTAAGCCGACAGACTCACAGTAAGTGACCTAATAAAGTGAAAACGCGGACCATCTTCTGAACTTAGAAAGATCTCAGGTGGCCTGCACGACCGTGGATGAGGAAATAAGCATCGCGAAACTAAATCGTAGGAGATGATTTCGAGGTGAGGTGATAAAGGCTCCTCGAGACTCACGCTCGATGCCAATCGCCTTCCCGCATCTTGGCCCCAAGGTCACAAATTTATCAGAAAAAATGATGGAGCAGTTAAGAGTACGAGTGATTTTGCTTATGGAAATAAGATTAGAGGGACACTCAGGAGTATAAAGGACAAAAGTGAGAGGTAGGGAAAGGAGAGGATGTGCCAAACCAATAACTTTTAGCCACAATTTGAGAATAATTAGCTAAGGTAACAGTAGGTAAAGTAAAGGTAGTAGTAAGAGAAGAGAAAAGATCTTTATTACCAGATATGTGATCAGAAGCACCAGAGTCTAGAATCCAGGGTCCAAGAGCAGATGTATGAGTAAGGCAAGCAGAGGCATTACCGATCTGGGCAACAGATGCAACAGAAGCTGACTTGGTTGCCTGATAGCGAAGATAGTCATCATACTTCATCACGCGCGAATAATTCAGATGTGGAGGAGCCTCAAGCTCAGCGGCTGAGAATCGTAATCGAAGACCGGCCACGCAAGGCAGGGGAGGCCATCCATGCAACCGATAACAACGATCACGAGTGTGGCCAAGCTTATTGCAATAGGTGCAGTGAGGACGTTATCTCACTCTGGCTAATACTACGCTCCTCCCTCGAAGGTTAGCTTAAGAAACTAACAATGTACAACTGCGCTATTAGGATGGCAAAGTCTGAGTGGGGAAGATACGGAGGAGGCGAGCAAACACATCATCCAAGGATGGGACTGATGGACTGCCAAGAATCTGATCTCGGACGATCTCAAGATCCAGACGGAGGCCAATAAGAGTAAGGACAATGAAGAACTTGTCAATCCCGCTTGTCAGCCCCCAACATCACTAGTAAGAGGCATCAGTGTCAAGAACTCCTCCTTAAGAGAGGCAATCTGGCCAATATAATTAGATAAATCCATTTCCTGTTGTTGGATATTGACAATACCAGAAGCCACCTTATAAAGGCGCTGATATCATTCATGTATAGAACTTTTGCCTAATTCCAAAACTTAGAACATGTTTTGTAAGCCCGAAGATGAAGCAAAATTTTTGGATCAACTGACTGTCATAATACACTACATAGTTGTGCATCTATTTTCTTCCATTGGACCTTGTCAACATTAGGTATAGCATCCTCTGGTGTAATAAGATGATCTCCTCATAACCTTGTCCCATGAACCAGAGTTCCACAGAAGCTGACCAGGAAAGATAATACTTACTACCAATCAATTTTTCTGATGTGATAGTAGGAGATCCAAAGATAACAAATGTAAAAATAGGATTTTTAGACGCCATATCCACTTAACTGGAGATTAAATCACGTTTGGATTGAAGAGAGCCCTAATAGGAGGGCGAATCACGGCTGTGGAACTTGAGATTAAGAAAAGTGACCCAAACCGTGGAGAAGAGCGACTGAGGGAGGTGCTGCGGAGCCGAAATTGTCAAAAAGGTGGATAAGGAGGGTTTCAGGAGGACCACTTGAGGGATGGATCAAGAAGACAACAATAACGTTCAGAGATGGAATCTCAGACTGTAGTGGGCCACGTGACCGCACGTGGAACAGA
Source organism: Tetrastigma voinierianum (assembly GCA_016808115.1). Taxonomy (NCBI): domain Eukaryota; kingdom Viridiplantae; phylum Streptophyta; class Magnoliopsida; order Vitales; family Vitaceae; genus Tetrastigma; species Tetrastigma voinierianum. The sequence goes on along the minus strand of JAEQBH010003334.1, from coordinate 13,706 downwards.
CCACGGGAGAAGAGGCGTGTGCGTCATTGATGGTCAAGCTTACCTGGTTTCTCCGACGTAGATCGACATCGCGCGCTCCGACCGAGGTTTTCGATCGAGAAGAGTCGCCGAAAGTCACCGCGACAAGGAGATCCAAGGCGATTTAAAGAAGGAGATCCGACTTGCGGGCGGGAGTGGGGTAAGGAGATCCGACAGAACGGCAAGAAGGAGATCCGACGACGGCGGCAACAACGGAGGGTTCCAGAAGGAGAATAAAGCGACCGAAAGGAAACACGATCATCGAAATATATATATATATATAGGTTTTCCCTTCTGGTTCTGATACCATGTGAAGAGAGAAAATGGAGAATCCCTAATTTTATTATATTCACGAAAAACTAACTACTACATTACATATTGGACTTATATATATATACATGCTCATGGGACCCACAATACAGTAAGAAAATAAAAGGAAAATACTGTACAATATCTAACAAAAGGTAAAAAATTACCAACTTAATATCACTTGCTCAGTTCCATAAATTGGAAATAGAAACTTTTTTTTTTTACATCATTGTCCACAAAAAGTATCATACTAATTAGACATTGCATGCCTAATTTCAAAGATTCTTCATCTCCCATTTAACTAGTGTAATTCTAAACCTAATGGAATGTGGTCATGGGCTTGCCACCAAGTCCTCATTTACAAGTTGAATTTATTTTCCTAGGCAAATAAATAACTCTATAAGAATGTACAATTAAAAAAATCAAAGGAAAATGTGCTAATTAGGAACCTTAATACAAGCTACACAGCTTACTTAAATCTCAATGTCCATTATTTTAGTTTATTTGTTTCTAAATCTCTAATACAAGGCAAATCTAGCAAACAATTATCTCTTAACACATTCTTACTTATCCAAAAAAAAAACCAACACCCTCAAGCGTCCCATGCACACATGCAAGCAATGAAGTTCTGGTATAGATCCAAGCTTTTAAGTTTAAATCACAAATATAATATGTCAGGGCTTTTTAGCCTAGTCAACTAGATATGCATTGTTGGCTCATTATCTAATGCCTTAAGCCATTAAGTCATTGATGGCTTAAACATAAGAGAAGAACCTTCAAACACCGCAGTTGTTCCAACATCTATAATGGGTCAGTTTACTTCTCCTACGATTACTAGATGTACCAAAGATAAAAGGCTACCCACAACGCTAAGTTTTTAAGGCTAGAGCCTAAACAGCTGAGCAATATAACTATGACTCCATTGGCAAAAATATTTTACTTAAAAAAAATCTCATTAATTGCTTTTTATGTCCTCATGAGAATTTCCACTCCTCTCATTAATTAGAATGACAAGGAAAGAGAAGCAAAGCATGTTTGTGGAGTTTGAACTTACTTAAGCTTCTTCTTCATGGTCGCCTCAACAACCCAATCACCCACACAATTAAGATCAGTCTCCTTAGGAAGGAGATCAATCTTGATGACAATGAAACATCACACCAATGTTAGATTCTGAAAGGTCAAGGCCAAATACAAATATGAATTTAAGAAATTATTTCCCAGAAATTACCTTTGTTACAACTAATATTATTGGATTAGCACCAGCAAGATCACGAACACGAGCCAAAAAACTTCCATTGAAGTCCACTATATCAACCTACAAGCCCAAAGAGAGAGGGAGAGAGAGAGAGAGAGAGAGAGAGAACAAACATCCACACGGTAATGATTTCTATCCAACAAGACCAACCCCTAAATAGATATATTCTACAAGATGAAACTTGCAAAGAAAAACCTCCAATGCAAAAATAAAGCATAAAAATTTTCACAACCAAGTCTATTAAAACAATTAATATGTTCCTATACATAATCACCATACTGTTCTAGGAGAAGGGTAATTATCTCAGGCCACAAGTAACTAAATAATATGTTTAGTTATTACTTCTTATAGGGCAAATATTGAATTTGTTAGCCTTTACCAGTTTAACAATTAAGGCTTTCTCATGTCTCAGGTGAGATAGCTTCTCTCGGAGCTCCTCAGCTGAAATAAACTGCTCTCTACCCCAGAATAACTCCATTTCCACCAACAGCAGTAATCATTTGCCCATGAGACAAAAGCCGGCACCTCCACAGTACAGTTCTGAAAGCTGGCGGTGTTTCTTCTTCTGCAATGATGCCACCCAAAACCAAAAACAACATCAATTATAGTTTGCACATACCAATTCATATAAAGTGACCAAATCCAATTTTCTAACGTTAATGGCAGCATATTGTATAAAAGTTGATGGCCATTTTCATGCCACCCAATCAAACTGCAAATCCTGATATGTCAAATTCATAGAAGTAATTAATCCCATTTCTATATTAAATTCCAGAATATTGAAGTATTTGTTGGCATTGTATTTTTTAGTGAAATGATTCTTCAAAAGATATACTTGAAATAGAAAATGTTTCCGTTTTTGCTGATAATCTTCAAGCAATTGGAGGCCGCTTTCAATGAAGAGCCCCATAGATTGATATTAACACCATCAAAATAAGAGAAATTTTCAAATTCTTAAATCTCTACTTCAGATTTTTTTTTTTTTTTTTAAAAAGAAAAAGAAAACAACCAAACAAAGAGAAGTGCAATAGCGCACTACCAAACCCCCTAATAGTCAACAAGAGCTTCCAGGCAGTAAAAAAAACCGGACAAAAATGAACCTAGCTTAAAAGAATTTTAATTTCCCTCCAGTATATCATTACAAACAGTTGATGAACAATACTACATTCACCCAATTTAGCTACAAACTATGACGCAAACACTCCACACAAGGCAATCAAAACCAACTCTGAATCACCCAATGGCGCATAATCACAAACACCAAATATGCATACTATCACAACTTGCACACCCAATTAATGAAAAGCCACAAAACCCAATCCATCAACCAACCAAACGAAACTGCCAAAACCCAGAAAGCAAACTTATTTCATACCAATCCATACGTTTCCGGATCAACATAACCAGGAGCATCAATTTCCAAAGTCTGCAAGGGAGCTCCGCAACCATAACAAGCACTCGCAGCAGAAGCCTTCCAAGACCCACTAAGCTTCTTCTTCTTCTTATCCGCATTAGACACAGCCTCGGAAGCAGCCACGGATTGATGATGCTCGAGGAAGAGGTCGCCCCGTGTTGGGGCTGTTCTAGGACCATCGGGTTCGGAAACAAAAGGGTCAGAGGTGGGAGTTGCCGGTTGACGGCTTGGCTTGGCATAAGACAGGAGTTGGTTTTCTGCAAATAGTGGGGAAACTTGGGGAATGGGCTTGAGGGGGCTGTGGGAAGAGGCAGAGAGAGAGAAAGTATCTGAGGTGAGGGGCTTTAGTGCCATTGGCGACCGTTGTGAATGGGTTTTTGTGGAAGATATTGGCAGGTGTGTGTGGTCCTGCGCGAAATCGTTCCAATGCCGGTTCCGCATTCAAAATATCACTTTGTTCGTCACACTCGACACTATAAGTGGTTCATATAACTAATTATATTTAACACATTATTATTTAGAAATTATTGCAAAATGTCCGGCATATAGGAAAAAAAACAAATTACAAGTAAAATTCTTCCCTCCTTTGGAAAATCTAATTCTTTCTATTCTCGCTTTTCATCCCCTGAAAAATAGTAGTGGTTTTTTTTACCTTTCTTAACCTGAAATCATCTAATTCATCGTTCGTCTACTTTGATCTGGGTTTTCTCTCTCAATAAAGTGGTTTTTCCACTCGATCTGAGTTTTTATTCGATTTTCTTTTGTTAATTTTTTGTATTTTTGTCGTCAACTTATTGCGACATATGGTTATATCATTGTATGATGATTAATTTGTTCATTGGTTTTTGTGTGAGCTATCTGTGGTTTTATAGAGTTGTTTCGATCAAACAGATAAGTCATATAAAAATCATTGTTCGGCTTCAGACAAGCTTCATCATATCTAGACCTAGATATTTACATCAAAGATTACTCAATCGCAGCTTGAGCCGTTTATTCATGTTAATAACTTGGTGTTGTGTCATCCTCTAATGTTTTTATCACTTTGGTTTATGTGTTCAAATGTAATGTCTTGTTGTTCTGAATCAATTAAATTTCTCATGTAAAAAAAACATAAAATAGGAAGTGTTGCATTCTATTCAGATAAATAAATATAACAAATCGATTTACTTACCTTCTTTTTCGGATTCCACAACGACAATCATGCTCTTGGAAGATGAATGTACTACTAGAGTAAACTCAATCGTTCACAACCCAATCTACTTCTTTCTACAAAAAAAAATTGCACAGAGAGATATATATTATTTTATTTTTGTAACTGCTTTTGTGTAACTGCTGCAACTAGCAGTTAAAATACATATATATAGGGTTTGGGTCAAACTCGCCAATGGGCGACTCGACCCAATTTCTAACATCTCCTACTCGCACATGACGGGTTAGACCCTTATTACAAAAATTTCTGCAATTCCAATATAAGCAATAAGTTCATACTAGTAGATGGGTCGTGCGACCTAGCGAGCAAGCCTGCATTTGTGAGCTCATTACTATGCATCTGTTAGGAATGGCATAGTGAAATATTCGAGATTTAATCATTTTAACTCCACAAGCATCTCTAGACTTGTTCCCTATTTTTACGCTTTAACATCTCTAATCCTTAAAGAGCATAGCAACTTCAATTTTGTTTTCATAATCAAGTCCCGACTTTTCAAGTGACAGATTGCTACCACGCATCACAACAGACAATTTTCCTTTTCACTAAAAATTTGCAATTTATACTCAGCTTATCTAGACATGTTCCATAGATCGAATCAATCCTAATCATAGGTAACATGCTAAGACAACAAAATACTAAGTACAAACGCCAAATAATAGCAAAAAGTATAAGGGTACATAATGAGGTCAAAACTTAACCTCTTTTGAGGTCTCACACAGTGGAGAAGCACGGATTCATTCTCCCACTACCCTTTTCTTTGGCCGAAAAGCACACATGGTATGAATCATGTGTTATAGTGTTTACTATTTTATGATGTCTTGCGAACACTATACGTATCTAAGTTCGGGCCATTTCTAAGAGTCTAACTCGACTCAAAATACTTTCTATTTCAAGAGGTGATTTCCGAGAACTCACATCTGGCTTTCACAGGTTATTTTGGACATTTATCAATCTAAATTGATTGTTGAATGCATGGTTAACAAACTCATCTCATCTTTTAATGAGGTGACAATCCTAACATTTAAGTCTCATCTCTATTGGCTATTCAAGCGTTAGAGACGATTGCTCATGTGAGTGAGCCAATCTTTGACCTGTGTGACATCTTCTTCGTTGAGCGTGAATATATCATAAAATGATGTGTATATATGTCGATAAAAAAAAATAAAAAAAATTTAAGAATTTACTTATATTTGTAAAATAGTACAATACAAGTGCTCAACGATGTCTACCAATACTCATATTCTACGTGATCCAAGAGCATTGTAACACCCCGAAATATACCCTAGCAGTTTTCGGACATGTTTAGGGTATAATAAAGTAAAAGCATTTATCCTAATAAAATAAAGATAAAATAAAAATAAGCAAGAACTTGAAATTATGGCAATTAATAAATTACCAATTCATGACCCAATGGTCATAATTTAATAAGTTCATATGTCAAAAGAGGATTTGATAATTGAATAGAGAATAAAATCAAAGGAGGACCAAAGAGAGTAATAAAAGAAAGATATTAGAATAAAAATAAGGAAGAAAATTATGGAAGAGACAAGTGGCTTGAAGGAAAGAGGGAGGAAGTTTCTTCCTTGCAAAGTGAAATAAAAAGGGGATAAGATCAAATAAAGATAAGACCAAAACTAAAGATTTCATTTTGGTCTTAGAGAGAGGAGAGAGCAAAAACGGAAGAAGAAGAAGAAGAGAAAAGAAAAGAAGAAAGAAGAACAAGAAAAGAGAAGATCACAGGTATGGAACTATGATTTGGTATAGAAAAGTATGGAACTGTGAATATTTGTACGGATACATGTCTTGGTTGTATGACTCAGCATGTTTTGTATGGAAACTATGAGGCGTGAATCTAAATAGACTATAAAGTTTAGATACACATAAGAACCCTATCTTGTGTGTATGGTTTGGGTTTGGGAACCCTAAACTCATTTCTTGTAGGGTTGAGTTGGGCAAGAGCTTTAAGGTTCTAAATATGTGTTTAAGAAGGGTCTGAAGGTAAGTTGAACCTGTAAAATTCCTATTTTTGACTGATATGCAGCCGGATCTTAGGGAATGGGTTTGGGTCAGGAAATACAGGGCCTCAGAAGTGAGTCCTTCTAGTAACAATTGTAGCCACATCAATGAACTTGATGTTAGGCTTCGAATTTCGATTTGGGACCTCTCAGAGACCAAGTTATGGTCCTTATCGAGGTCAGTCCATTTAGATCCGGGTCGGTCGGCTTCGCCTAATTCTACAACTAGCTGACCTTAGAACTGGTTTTTGAGTCAGAAATGAAGAGAATTTGGAAGTAAGTCCTTCGAAATTGTAGCCACATCAATGAACTTGATGTTAGGCTTTGAATTTCTCACCTGACCCCCGTGGACCAAGCTATGGTCTTTTACTCAATACCAAATGGTGAGAGGTCACCATAGAGGGGTCGCCAACGAGGTCAAGAAAGCCTCGCCCCGCAGAGCGCTCAACTAGTCATGCAGAGCTCAACTCGTCCTGCAGAGCTCAACTAGTCATGCAGAGCTCAACTCGTCATGCAGAGCTCAACTCGTCCCGGCAGCTCAATCCAGCCGCGTGCAGCTCAACTCGTCCCGTAGCTCAACTCGCCCCGGCAGAGCTCAACTAGTCATGCAGAGCTCAACTCGTCATGTAGAGCTCAACTCGTCATGCAGAGCTCAACTCGTCATGTAGAGCGTAGCTCATCCCCAAGAGCTCCCGCCCGGAAGAGCCCGCCTCGTCCTCAGAGCCGAGCTCGTCACTTCCGCGGTCGGCCCAGCCGTTCGTCAAGATCGATCGCGCATGACCTCCAACTTCGGAAGGTCATATCTTCTTCGTTTGAACTCCAATTTGGGTGTTCTTGGACTCTATGGAAAGTCCATTGAGTCAAGAATCCATCCATATGCCTGAAGAAGATATTAGATGTCAAACCGAGGTGTTAGACTGAGCTCATCACTTCAGTGCAGCTCGTCGTCCAGGTTAGCTTGTCAAGATCGACTACGCATGACCTCCAACTTCTAAGGTCATATCTCCCATTTGAACTCCATTTGGGTGTTCTTGACTCTATGAAAGCCCATTGAGTCAAGAATCCATCCATATGCCTGAGGAAGATATTAGATGTCAGACCGAGGTGTTAGACTGAGCTCTTTCACTTCAGTGTACTCGTCACACAGTCACCGTCAAGATCGACCGCTTACGACCTCCAAACTCTAAGGTCATATCTTCTTCGTTTGAACTCCGATTTGGGTGTTCTTGGACTCTATGGAAAGCCCATTGAGTCAAGAATACATTCATATGCCTGAGGAGAATATTAGATGCCTGACCAAGGTGATAGATGAGCTTTTCACTTCAGATCAACTCGTCAATCCAGTCAGCCTGCTGATGGCCCACGTGTGATGACTTCCAACTTAAGGTCATATCTCCTTCGTCCAATCCCCGATTTGCGTTCTGGACTCATGGAAAGCCCATTGAGTCAAAAAATACATTCATATGCCCGAGGAAGATATTAGATGTCAGACCGGAGGTGCCAGGACCTGACTGGCCACTCACGCAGCAAAATGTCAAGCTGTCAAGATCGATCGCGCATGACCCTCCAACTCTGGAAGGTCAGCGATCTTCCGCTTGAGCCCGATTTGGTGTTCTCTGGACTCTATGGAACCTATTGAGTCAAGAATCCATCCATATGCCTGAGTAAGATATTAGATGTCAATCGAGGTGTTAGGACTCCAGCTCGCTACCAGTGCAGCCCGCTTCCGCCCCGTGCCGCCGTCAAGACTGATCGCAAGATGACCTCCAACTCTAAGGTCATATCTCCTTCGTTTGGAACTCCGATTTAAGTGTTCTTGACCTATGGAAATCGTGATTGAGTCAAGAATACATTCATATGCCTGAGGAGAATATTAGATGCCTGACTAAGGTGATAAATGAGCCTCGCTCACTAGATCAATCCTCGTCAATCTAGGTCACCATCGATGGCCCACGTATGACCCCTCCAACCGAAGGTCATATCTCCTCTGGTCTCGAACTCGATTTGCGTTCTTGGACTCTATGGAAAGCCCATTGAGTCAAGAATCCATCCATATGCCTGAGGAAGATATTAGATGTCAGACTAAGGTGTTAGACTGAGCTCGTCACTTCAAGGCGTACCGTCGGGCTCAGTCGCTCGTCAAGATCGATCATAAAGATGACCTCAAACTAAGGTCATATCTCCTTCGCTTTGAACTCGACGGTGTTCTTGGACTCTATGGAAATCCCATTGAGTCAAGAATCCATCCATATGCCTGAGAAAGATATTAGATGCCTGACCAAGGTGATAGATGAGCTCGTCACTTCAGGTCAACTCGTCAATCCAGGTCAGCTCGTCAGATTTGCCCACGTATGACCTCCAACTTCGGAAGGTCATATCTCCTTCGTCCGAACTCGGATTTGGGTGTTCTTGGACTCTATGGAAAGCCCATTGAGTCAAGAATACATTCATATGCCTGAGGAAGATATTAGATGTCAGACCAAGGTGTTAGACTGAGCTCGTCACTTCAGTGCAGCTCGTCAGTTCAGGTCAGCTAGTCAAGACTGACTGCGCATGACCTCCAACTTCGGAAGGTCATATCTCCTTCGTTTGAACTCCGATTTGGGTGTTCTTGGAATCTATGGAAAGCTCCATTATCAAGAATCCATCCATATGCCTGAAGAAGATATTAGATGTCAGACCAAGGTGTTAGACCCAGTCACCAGTGCAGCTCTCGTCGGCTTCGTGTCACTTCGTCAAGACTCCACTGCGCATGACCTCCAACTGAAGGTCATATCTCCTTCGCTTGAACTCCGATTTATGTTCTTGACCTATGGAAAGCCCATTGAGTCAAGAATCCATCCATATGCCTGAGGAAGATATTAGATGTCAGACTAAGGTGTTAGACTGAGCTCAAGTTCACTTTCAGTGCAGCTCTGCCGTCAGTCACCTTGTCTAGGTTGACTACGCATGACCCGAATTCCCCTAAGGTCATATCTCCTTCGTTTGAACTCCGATTTGGGTGTTCTTGGACTCTATGGAAAGCCCATTGAGTCAAGAATCCATCCATATGCCTGAGGAAGATATTAGATGTCAGACCGAGGTGTTAGACTGAGATCGTCACTTCAGTGCAGCCAGCCGCCAGCCGCCTGTCAAGATCGACTGCGCACCTTAATCCGTAAGGTCATAGCCTCCTGCTTGAACTCCGATGGCGTTCTTGACCCTATAAAAGTCTACTGAGTCAAGAATCCATCCATATGCCTGAGGAAGATATTAGATGTCAGACCGAGGTGGTCGACTGCTCTGTCACTTCATTGCAGCTCGCCCACTCAGTCGCCTTGTCTAGGTTGACTACGCACACCTCCAACTTTTAAGGTCATATCTCCTTCGCCCCGACTGGTATTCTTGACCCTATGGAAAGCCCACGAGTCAAGAATACAGCCATACATAGTATGATAAAAGTGGAACTCATATTAGGTCCAGAAATAAGGAAAAATAGTAAGCAGATATGAACAAGAAATAGCAACATAAGTATATTTGATATGGTAAAGGAATATAGAAGAAAAGAATAAAATTATAAGGCATGAAAGATGAACACATGATAGGTTATATGCAATGCGAGATGCCAATATATGATAGAATATGATATGAATACAAGAGTGAATACGGAATATGAGTAGCCAAACATGAACGCAAATGTGATATAGAATGTATTATATATGAAATGATATATATGTATATAGTAGAAATATGAGAACCATAACATGAAGCTACGACAGAGAACGAATACGTATTAAAGTAATGATAGTATTTTGATAAGCAATCAGCGATAACAATAGTTATTCATGCTTATGAGATATGCTAGAAAATATAATAAAACCATTGCCCGTGTCCGACCAAGTAGGGATAGGGTTGGCATGCCAATAGAGAATAAGTCTCGGCAGCATATTCAAAGTATATTCGGAACCAGACCCCGTTTGGGTCAATGACATAGATCCCGCTGGGATCGTGTGGCCCTGAAAGGGTCACCACGCCTCGAGCCCTCATGTGAACAAGTCACCGCCTGCATGCTGATGATAATTTTCGGTATAATATTATCGGCACAGGTCACCGCTCGCATGTTGATGATACTCTTCGGTATAATATTACATCGGGCATAGGTCATCGCTCGTGCATGCTGATGATACCTTCGTATATACAAGCATTCTTCGTATATACAAAGCATCTTCTGGTACAAACAATATTTTTATCCACTCTAAGGTTTATGCATACGAAACATAAAATAAATGAAATGTAGAGAAACATGACATGATATGAGAAACATAGCACCAAGTATGTGACAGATAGTATACGCTACAAGTATTAAGAAGCAAAGTGTCAATGACACTAAAAGTATATGAAAAGAGAATAAGATATGAAAAACAAAGATATGAAAATAGTATATGAACAAAGACATTGAATACAAAAGATATAAAATCAAGACATGATGACGTGAGCATGATAATAAAGATGATAATAGTAAATGAAAATAGAACATATCAAATGATATAGTATAAGCATGTGAAAGTATTATATGTATAAGAATATGACATGCACAAAGATAGAATGTAAAGATGATAAGTAAATCAAAAGTTATATGAATATGTATCGATTTTATGAAAATGCATATGTATAAGCTGAGATGGTCACCATTGGTGGTTGTCCATGCTTATGTTCCCCACTCAAGCGTGAAAGCTAGCACTAAAGCTCCAACCAGGTAGGTACAGAAGTAAGACAAGGATAGAGGATGTGACATCCACATCACAGAGAAGAGTTGTACTGTAGATAGGTGCTCACCGCATCGCTCGCGATCTCCGATGTTTTGTAATAGAAAAAATGTACATGTATAAGTAAATGGACTCAAAGATATGTATATAAATGTTGAGGGACACCACCCTATGGTAGTTCTTTTTACATGAAAAATATTTATTACAAATTGTTTGTATAACCAACAGTACAAGTTCATCTCTGAGAAAGAACAGGTCAATGAGTCCCAGTATATAGTCTCGCACTCGGACTCGGTTCGGATCCGCCAATCGGGTCGGATCGGGAATGGGGGCGTGAGAAGCATTCACATGTGAAAGATAAACATCTCTTGGAATTGGCTTCGTTAATGGATCAGCTGCCATTTGATGCGTAGAAATGTATTGTACTGTCACTTATTGTTTAGCAATGATGTCTCTAATGTAGTTGTTCTTGGTATCAATGTGTTTAGTTCTACTATGGTATTTGGGGTCTTTAGTAAAAGCAATTGCTGCTTGATTGTCACAAGGGAGGTGGATCTGGCTCAAACACAATCACCCTCAATACCCTAAATTTCAAAAATCTCCTTAACAAAATAGAAGTTTTTGCACGGTCACGAACATGCACAAATTCAGCTTCCATTATTGACAAAGCTATGCAAGTTTGTTTACCACCAAGATATGGCACCTATATTGAGTAAGAAAACATAACCAGAAGTGGTTTGCGTTGATCAAGGTCTCCTCCCCAATCGGCATCCGAGTATCGAACCAAACGTAATTCTGACCCTTGATAAACCAAGCAATAATCCATTGTACCCTTCAGATATCTCATAATCCTTTTGACAGCCTTCCAATGCTCTCGTCCAGGATTAGATTGATATCGACTAACAAGTCCAACAAGAACATATGTCCGACGCACAATACTTCATAGCATACATTAAACTTCTAATGCACTAGCATATGGAACTCTTGACATTTCTTCAATGCTCTTGTGGATTTAGGACACATATACATTCTAAAGCCTCACCTTTGACACAGGAGTATCCACAGGTTTGCAACTACTCATATGGAAGCGTTCAAAAATCTTTTTGGATATAATTCTCTTGTGATAGAGCCAAAATTTTATTCAATCATCTCTTAATTTTTACTCCCAATATGTAATTTGCTTCACCCATATCTTACATATCAAAATGTGTGGACAACCATCTTTTGATGTCCATAAGATACTCCTTGTCACTTCTAACTATTAGTATGTCGTCAACATATAAAGATAGAATTAAATTTGCACTACCCTTTTAACATAACACAAAGGGTCTCATCAATCATTTTGAAATCATAAGTTAAAATTACCTTAAGTGAAATTTGAGATGCCATTGTCTCCGATAGATTGTTTAAGGCCATATATAGATCTTGAAGCTTGAAAACTTTGTGCTCTTGACTCTTGACAATGAAAACCTATAGGTTGCCATATAGATTTCTTGGATCTAGCTCTCCATTTAAGAAAGTTTTTACATCCATTTGATGCAATTCTAAATTTAAATTTGCTCACTATAGAGGTAATCGAATAGGAGGTAAACTGCATAACAGGTGAAAAGTTTCGTAGTCGATACCTTCTTTGGGTATAACTTTACCACTAGACAAGTGAGTATCTATCAATAGAACCATCCGCTTTACGCTTTATCTGAGAATCCATTTACCCTAATAGCCTCTTTCTATCAAGTAAATCAACTAAGCTCCAAACTTGATTTACTTTCATGGATTCTATTTCTTCTTCTAATGCAACCTTCCATTTTTCTTTTGTAGGACACTCAAGTGCCTCTTTGATGGTTTCAAGTTCATCATCATCATCTTATGTAACAATGTGTTTCCATTTTCAATTCTTGAAAACGCCACGGGGAGTTTTAGAACTAATGCTTCTTCAGAATTGAGAATCATCATCGCTCTACCAACCGTACCACTATTCTCGATCTCAAATCTCCCACTAATTGAGATGGTTGAAGCAACTCTTTGTGTCCCCACTGATGAAACAAGATTAGTTTTCACAGAGGAATGTCATCAAATTGGATGCCCATCTACATTTCCTTGTTTGTCTATCTCATATAGATGATAAATTTTATCAACATCATCCTTTACAGGAAATTAATCTTCAAGAAAAGTGACATCTCGTGACTCAATTTCAGTAATTCGTCCATGGAAATCCTCACCAATAAATACAAAACCTTTTGAGTTTTCAGAGTATCGTATAAAGATACATTTCTTTCCTCGTGGCCCTAACTTGCCATATTTATGAGAAGTGTCATGGATATAAGCTGCAGATCCCCAAGGATGCAGCCAATTCAAATAAGGTTTTCTACCTGTCCATAACTCATAAGGTGTTCAGGATACCGATTATTAGGGATAATTTGCTAAGTATATAGGCAATGCTATCAAAGTGTCTCCCCAATATTGTATTGGGAGATTTGCTTGTGCCATCATTGACCTAAGCCTTTCAAGCAAGGTTCTATTTCTCCGTTCGGCAACACCATTTTTATATGGAGTTTAGGAGTTGTTAGTTATTCAAATGCCTTTTTCATTACACAGCTTCGTAAAATTGTTCAGATAGATATTCACGGCTCGACGGCCCCCTCAATGCTTTGATTTTTCCGTCTAATTGATTTCCACCTCATTAATATAGTGAATAAAACACCCAATGCTTGAGACTTGAGAAATTAAATAGACATGACCA
>JAEQBH010003333.1:0-300538 GCA_016808115.1 Tetrastigma voinierianum | reverse complement strand
GTGAATATACATGTTGATATGTGCATGTTTGATGATTAAATATGATGCTTAAGATAAAGATGAATGTGATATATATGTTGCATGTAGTTTTTAATTATGCATGTAACACAGATTTTATGCAAAGGGCAATAACATTGCATATGCACGGGACGCGTATAAATCAGGTATGAGCGCATTTATTAATGGATTTTGAATGAATTAAATTTCTGAGGGTTGTCCACCATATTTAATTCTCGAGGATTGTCCAAAGAGATCGTACTCATCAAGAATGACCAGCATACAATATAATATCATACTTCCAAGGGGTTGTCCATAGTACCATCGGAGTCTGTCAAATGAAATATAATGTATGTCATCTACGTATATTATCAAGTCTGTCCAAATGAAAAAAATTTCATACATGGCATATGCATGTGTAAGGGAGTCGGTGAGGACTCGAGATATGGGGCATGGCATGTAGATACTCATATAGAGACATGCATGTTTTATATGAATGTGTAAGAATGTGTGTAAATTTATAGCATTGCATGTGCACTTAGATGGGGAGTAGCCCTTGTAGGTTTTGTCTCTATTGGGCGTGTTAGCTCACCTCGCCGTGGACCCCCCTCCCTCCTTCGCTGTACAAGACACACGAGGCGCATCTGGCGCTTCCTTAGAGGTCGAAATCTTGAAGATGGCCGGATTGTGGCCTTGACTTGATGCTTTGTATATGTATGAGTACTGAGTGGTTTTAATACATATCCTGTTTTATATATTAGAACACACTTGGTTCTAATAGATGTATATTGCACTATATGCGAGTAAGCCAGGCTCGACTCTACGGACTGTATAACGAATTTTTGTATATTTATGAATTAACTTATCGAATGAGTCTCAACACATGAGACTTATAAGTGTAATACATCGAAACACCATATTCACATGTTCGCTGTACCGGGCGTGGTCACCGGGCCGGACCCCTAAGTTTTAAGGCGCTATAGCTTGGTATCATAGCCAGTATGCGATTACCTAAGGGGCATTTGCATGTAGATGACTATATAGAGACATGTATATTTTATATGAATGTGTAAGAATGTGTGTAAATTTATAAGATCGCACGCATCTTGCGGCGAGTACTCTCAGAGTTTCTGGCTCTACCGGCGCCAAGTACCACCCCGTCGTGGGACCCCTTCGTGCACAGACACGCAGTGTGACGACACTCCTTAGAGGCCGAAATCTTGAAGCGGGCCGGATTGTGGTCTTGACTTGATGTTTTGTAAATGTATGAGGATTTAGTGGTTTTAATACATATCCTGTTTTGTATATTAGAACACACTCATTCTAATAGATGTATATTTTGCACTATATGTGAGAGTGTCAGGTTCGGACTCTATGGACTGTATAAGGTAATTCCGTGATATTTATGAATTAAATGATCAAGAATGAGTCTCAACACATGAGACGAGGTGTACATCGGGACACCCGATATCTACATGTTTCCGCTGGTCGACGGATGTCGACGAGACCCCTGTGCTCAGGCAGCCATAACTTGCACGTAGCCTAGGGTACGCGATTACCTAAGGCTTGTCAAGTATGGGTCTAGGACACACAAGCTACGGCATAGAGCGAGGGTATGCTATTACCGTAGCTCTATTTGGTACAAGCATCACAACTTGTCACATGCATCGGTGTATCGATTGCTCAGGTGTTCTGATATGTTCCAATGCTGAGATGTAATTGTCAGGAATTATGCAATGATAGAACATATATAGAGAACACTCAGGTTAGCTAACATAATCTTAGTCTAAAACAAATGAGCATGATAACGTGAGAATGGTTATATTTACTAGTGTTTCGACATTATGCACCACTAATGTGATAAGTAAAGAGAGAATCTCAAATTGCTATCTTAACTCAGGTGATGGCAAGTCGAGGCCCTGACACAAAGGTCGCCCATGGGGCAATAGCTTCGACCACCACCTCGGGCTTGATTAGCGGTGCATTTATGGAGGCGTATGGGCGCCGTGATTTACCACCATTGCACACAAAGCAGTGCTTGGAGGTCAGGGAGGGTCAAGTGACCTCCAGAGGTTTATCGCACATCATCCCCCATCATTCAAGGGAGGAGGGGATCCAATGGTAGCTGATCATTGGTTCCGACAAGTCGAGAAGGTTTTGGAGGCCATGGGGATTACCTTCGATGCCACGAGGATCAGACTAGCTATGTTTAAGCTAGAGGGTGAATCCCATATATGGTGGGATTGAGCTAAGGTCTCGAGGGACCTAGAGACGATGACTTAGGGAGAGTTCCAAGAGCTCTTCATCAGCAAGTTTTTCCCGGCATCTGCGAGGCATGCGAAGGCCTAGGAGTTCCATGAGTTGAGACAAGGAGGTAGGATGATGCTAAAAAACGTTGCCAAGTTCACCAAGTTTGCACATTTTAGGGATGACTACGTGGCCACAGATATGGCCAAGGTGAGGAAGTTCGAGGATGGCCAAAAGTTGTCCATCCGGGGCAAGATTACGAGATTAATCATATAAGATATGGACTCTATGGTCACGACGGCTATGGCCATAAAGAGAGAGAGATAGAGAATGCTCGGAGTATCCAGGATGCGAGTACTGGTGGCAAGAGGAAGGAGAGCCAGACTTCTTCCCGTTCGAGAAAGAAGCCGAAGGCTTCCAGTTCACGAGGGTTTCACAGGGTGGCGGCTATCAGGGTCAAGGCCAGACCAAGACTCCTAGCCAGTCTGAGCCGATCACATGTTACCATTGCTATCAGCCTGTACATATGAGGCGAGATTTCCCTCAAAGGCAGGGATATCAGGGCCATGGGACGCCTCAGTCCCAATCATCAGTGGGATGTGCACAGACGCAGTATGTTCCTTCTCACCCCGCTGTGGGCTAGAGGAACTAGTATCAGTCCTAGGGTGCTGCACAAGCACCTTCTGCTACATAGACGGGCTAGAGAGGCCAAAGCATGGGCCGGGTCGAGGTCGAGGACAAGGCTCACAGCTTCAGACCTTTAGGACCTAGGGCGTTGTCTACACCATCGCACTACGACTCCTGCTCAACAGACCGCTACTCTTGCATGGGCAAGGATAGCAGACTTGCTGGTACCGAACTATTCATTGTTGCATCATGTGTGAGAGAAATTGGGCTTAGAGGTTGAGGACCTTGGAAGAATGCCGACATGTGTGTGAGTTCTCCACTAAGGACTTGGGTGAGTGTGGATCTGATTTGTCGAGGTTGCGAGTTAGAGATCTCAAGGATTCTACTCACATTGAACCTGAGGGTCATGGACATGACGGAGTTTAACGTCATCCTGGGGATGGACTGGCTGACGACACATCGTGTCGTTATTTATTATGAGCGTAGGAGAGTTACCGCCTACACTCAGGATGGTACTCGTGTCACGTTTCAGGGGAACAAGAACGATGCTTTGCCCTAGGTCGTGTATGACTCCAGATGGCACGAGCAGTTGATGGGTTGGCTAGCTAGCCTTACCTTAGAGGACGAGGTGAGACAGGATTTGAATCTGCCTCGGGTAGTATGTGAGTACAAGGATGTTTTTCCGGACGAGCTATCGGGATTACCTCTGCCGAGGGATGTAGACTTCTACATTGAGCTACACCCTGGTACGTCGCTCATTTCTATGGCTCCACATAGGATGGCGCCTTGGCCGACATAAGAGCCAAGGTCCGATACAATGTATTACTAGGCAAGGCTCTATTTAGACCGAGCACTTCACCACGGGCACTCTGCCTGCTTGTGAAGAAGAAGGATAAGACCACACCGCATCGATTATAAACAGCTTGAATGTGTTACATCAAGAACTCCAGATTCATTACCGAGGATCGATGACTTCATTTGATCGCTTAAAGGGGGCGCGAGCCTACTCCAAGATAAACCTTCAGACCGGGGTTACCATCAGCTTGAGAGCAGGAGGCATATCCTAAGACAACAGACGCTGGGATGGGCACTTGAGTTTACGGTGGATGCCCTCGATCGACGATGCACCTAAGATTCATGGATCTCATGAATGTGGTGTTCCACCCCCTACTTAGATCGGGCCAGTGGTCTTTGTTAATGACATCTGACTTACTCCCAAATGGAGGTGGAGCATGAGGATCACTGAGATTCGTACTACAGCCTTAAGGGATCATCGCATGCCAAATTCAAGAAGCGTAGTTTTAGCTATCACCGAAGGGTTTCTCGGGGACACGTGGTGTCGCCCAAGTTATCGACCCCAGCGTGGAGGTAGTGATGAGTTGGAAGAGGCCGAAGTCCGTCTTTGAGATCTGTAGCTTCTTGGGATTAGCAGGATATTACAAGAGGTTTATAGAGTATTTCTCCCGGCTAGCAGCGCCTATGACGAGGTCAGTCTCAAGGGGACGTGGATGACCTATGTGAACGAGCCGGCCTGTGAATTTAAGAGAGGCTACCAACTCCCATTCCGATAAACCCGAGCTGATTGCAGGTACACAGTGTACTGTGATGCCTCGAAGGATGGACTGGGATACGTCTTGATGCACCCGTATGGGTAGTGAGGCTTATGTCTCATAGCTTGAAAAACCATGAGTGCACTACCCCACGCATGACAATGGAGTTGGAAAATGAGTCTTCGCCTTGAAGATTTGGCACCACTACTTATATGGTGAGTAGTTCGAGGTGTTTTCAGACCACAAAAGTCTGAAATACATCTTCACGCAGCGAGACCTCAACATGAGGCAACATAGGTGGATAGAGTTTTTGGAGGATTACGACTTCACTTTGCATTACCATCACAATAAGGCAAATGTGGTGGCTAATGCACTGGAGCCGAAGTACAGTGGAATACCTGCTGAAGTATAGCTTCCCCGAGGAGTGGTGGATGCTCGAGACAAGTAGGGCGCTTCGTGACTACAAAGATAAATGAGCAGTTCAGGTACTTTTGGGGAGTCCGATGGTTACACCGTCTCTACAAGGTATGATGCAGTCCCAAAGGCATGTAGAGCCAAGGTCCATTAGGACCGAGTACGCTTAGGTACAACCGACTTAAGGCCGGCCATCCACACAAATGGTAGTCTTCGGTATAGGGGACGAGTTGTGGTCCCCCAATCGAAGGATTTGAGAGAAGAGATCCTCAGGGAGTTCCATTGCTCCTGATTCGCTATGCATCCAAGTGGCACGAAGATGTATTGTGACCTTCATCGCCAGTATTATTGGAGCTGAATAAAAGCCGGCACATCTCGAGACTTTAGAGTCGATGGTGGCCCACGGTCAGCAAGGCCGAACACGGGAGAATATCATGTGGCTACTTAGCTTACTGAGGTGGCTACGGAAGTGGGAGCACACGACGACTTTACGGTACCCACTCGCTACGTACACCCGACACATGCAAGATGGGTGATCAGGATTTAGCTCACGAAGTAGGCACATTTTCTAACCGTGCAGATGACCTTCACTATGGAGGACCCCGCAGATTATACGCGGCGAAATTGTCCGGGCCATGGAGCGGCCTCCATAGTATCGCACCAGATCCCAGGGCCACTTGCCGCAAAGAGCTCAAGGCCATGGGGACACAGCTTGTCGATGAGCACCGCTTCATCCACGTACATTCCGGGTCAATCGGAGAGGGCCATACTGTGTCGAGGACATGCCGCGAGCATGGGTCCCTGGATTTCAAGGGTAGTCGAAGATCATTTCGCTCTTAGTAGAGCTCGCTACTTACACAACAGCTTATCGTTTAGTATACGATGGCACCGTATGATGCTTTATATGGGAGGCCATGTGGATCTCCGATTTATTGGACGGAGGTGGGAGAGAATTCCACCATAGGCCCGGATTTGATTAGAGACACCACCGAGAAAGTGGGTTTTGATATGCAGACGCCTTCACTAATCAGCCTATAGCTAATGGGAGGCGATGACTAATTCTTAATTCGAGATGGGTGATCATGTCTTCTTGAAGGTAATGCCTAAGAGGGGAGTGATCAGATTCAATAAGCTAGGGAAAGCTATCGCCGAGGTTTATTGGACCCTTCAAGGTACTCGAGAGGGTGGGTGCAGTTGCATATCGATTAGTGTTACCACCGAGTTTATTAGGTGTCCATGAGGTATTCCATGTCTCAATGTCTAAAGTACACCCGCATCCGTTTCATGTAGTGGATTGAGCCAGCTTGGTTTTGATGCAAATAACCTTCGAGGAGGGAACTGTGCGTATTATGGATAGCCAAGAGCAAGTTTTGCGATGCAAGACTATGAGGCTAGTAAAGGTGTCGTGGGAAGCACCAATGATCGAGGAGGCAATGATGGGAGTATGAGGACACGACAAGGCTAAATATCCTTCCTTCAAGGACGGAGGTACGTGGTTTAGCCATTTGGCATTTGAATGATTGTTACATATGCATGTGATTGTATGTATATGTGTGTGAGAATTTTAGGACGAAATTCTTTTAAGTGGGGGAGAATGTGAGACCCCGAATAAAGTAAACCGATAGACACGGGTTGCAAACCTAGAAATTCTCTCTAGATCCTGATGACGACGGATCACACCATTGAATTCATCTCGCGAAATCTAGGTACACAATCTATTCTCACAATTCGAGATACCTAATTTCAATGATTTCAAGGTGAATGGAAAAATGAGGTGGCGACACATGGCATGAAAGTGCATGCCATGTGGCACCAAAAGAGAAGACACTTGGCAACCAAAGGCTAAATGTCTTGGTTTGGATTTGCATGAGAATTGGCTAGAGTGGAGGCTAGGTGTCCAAGGGAGATCATGCATGAGAGGGAGTGAATGCGCTTATCGGCATTTCCTGGGCATAGAGAGAATGCTAGGTGTCAAGAGGGTTAGAGAATGTGTTCTCCACCAAGACACCATCAATTCGGTGGAAAAGGAGGAGGAGGAAACTGCTGGAGAGTGCTCCAAAAATTCTGCCCATAATTCAGTAGAGAGAAAGAAAAATAGAAGAGAATAGAATAGAAGAGAGGGAAGAAAAAAAGAAAGAAACGGAAATGTAAGAGGTCCAGCAGCCTCTTTTGCTAATATACAAAGTTGTGAGTTTGATCTCGCACCCATCGTAGCCCTCACTCAGCCTATTTTTGAGCCATGAAATGGCCATGAAAGGTAGCCCTAGCTATGGGCTAATACAAGAACAGTTTCTACAGAAACTGTTGATGTCAGGACCAGTTTCTGGGTCCTTGTAATTTTCAGAATTTCTCTAGAATTGATCTCGTTAATGTTGGTTTTGGGAGCACTATTTTTCTGGATTTTGAGAAGAAGAAAAAATCAGTTTGGTATATTGTTGCTTGCATGATTACCACGTAGTTCTTTCTCTGGTTTTGCATCAAGAAAATCATTGAGTATTATTGCTTGCATGACTAACATGCAGAATTTTTCTGGGTTTTTAGACTGAAGAAAAATAAGTTTGGAGTATTATTGCTTGCATGACTAACATGCAGAATTTTTTTGGGTTTTAGACTGAAGAAAAATCAGTTTGGTGTATTATTGCTTGCATAACTAACATGCAGAATTTTCTGGGTTTTTAGACGGAAGAAAACATCAGTTTTGTGTATTGTTGCTTGAATGAAAACCATGCAGAATTTGTAAATATACATGTTGATATGTGCATGTTTGATGATTAACATGATGCTTAAGATAAAGCATGAATGATATATATGTTGCATGTAGTTTTTTATTATGCATGTAACATGAGATTTTATGCGTTGGTATTTGCATTGTATGTGCACAGGACGTCTTAAATCGGGTATGAGTGCATGACATGGATTTGAATGAATTAAATTCAGAGGATTGTCCATTATATTAAATTTCGAGGGTTGTCCACCATATTTAATTTCGGAGGATTGTCCAGTATATTGTACTATCGGAGAATGACCAGTACAATATAATATCATATCGGAGGGTTGTCCACAGTACCATCGGAGTCTATCCAAATGAAATATATTGAAAGGTTGTTAACAGTATTATCAAAGTCTATCCAAATGAAAAAAAAAAAAAAAAATCATACATGGAATATGCATGTGTGAGGGAGTCGGTGAGGACTCGAGATATGGGCATGATGCAGACATTCAGTAGCGAGACATGCATGTTTTATATGAATGTATAAGAATGTGTGAAAATTTATAGCATTGCATGTGCACTTAGGTGGGGAGTAGCCCTTGTAGGTTTTGTCTCTATTGGGTGCATTAGCTCACCCCGTCGTGGGACCCCCCTTTCAAGTATAGGACACACGCTACAGTAGACGACAGACCCTTAGAGTACGGAATCTTGAAGCTTAGGCTGATCAAGGGCCTTGACTTGATGTTTTGTATATGTATGAGGGCTGAGTGGTTTTAATACATATCATGTTTTGTATATTAGAACACACTTGGTTCTAATAGATGTATATTTTTGTACCATATGTGAGAGTATTGTGCTCGAACTCTTATGGACTGTATAAGGTAATTCCTATATATTTATGAATTAAATGAGCAGGAATGAGTCCCAACACATGAGACGATGGGTGTAATATCGGGACACCATTCACATGTTCTGGTCGGTTGTATTATCACGGACCCCAAGTTTCAAGGCCACAAGGACATTACATGACATGGGTGTGTGTACATGGTTTATCGACACCGTGGCTCGTGTTCAATGCAGGGCCTCAGAATATGGGACAACGCTTCAAAATGAGTCTCTGCATTTAAAATGAAAAAGGTGTCAGTATAGCAAGTTTGGAAAGATCTGATGTTAGTTACTGGTCTTTTTCTCGCAATGAGAAGAAAATTTCCTTTAGTTGGAATGTTGAATTTATTTGAATGGTGTTGTTCTGAAATTAATTGTTCCCTAATTTTAGTAAATTTTTATACCCATGAAAGGACTATCAATCGCTCGATTTCCGTGAGGCCCTTTTAGCGGGACATTGCAGATGGAGATTCCCTTGATACAGATCAGTTACTTGCGGGTATGCTAGACTAATATTGAAGAACTAATTAACTCTGAAAGGTTACTTAGATAAATCCTCAATTTGCTCATGGTTTGAGAAGGGTTTAGTGATATATCAATTTAATCTTTTAGAGATCTCTCCTTGGTCTGGAGGAATAATCTTAATCCTGTGTTAGCTAAGATCTAATTAAGGAAAGGGAAAACTCTTTCAGATTTTAAGGATGAGACACCATTCATTTTGTAGAAATCTAGCAATTGCCCTGTCTTGAGAAACAAGAAACTGGCAAAATATAAGAAATGGGTATGAAGTATTGGAAAAAAATACCTATATCTGGTAGAGAAATTCTAATTATAAGTAATCGATTAGAATCATGATTCGTAGTAAATGAACATGAATCCTTACCAATGAAAAGTATGGTTAGAGGAGGAATCTAAACTATACCCATCTTGCCTCTTGACAAATCTGATTCCAACTCAGGAGAAAAAAAATAGAATTAGATTATGATGTAGAATTGATAATTTCACAAATGCTGGAAATTCCAGCTGTCTACTTCTAGCAATAACTGTCTACCCAAATTTATTATTTAGGATTTAAATTTTTTTCCTTTATTTTAAATGTAGGATTCCAGTTATTAAAATTCTTTATAGGTTACTAAATCTACTCTTAAATGGAAGTTCAAATAGTATAGAACTTGAGTAGCAAAAGCCGGCTTAAATTATTTTCGATCTCTATGGGAATGATATCTCAACTTATAGATCCACTTTCTTATTACTCACAGACGCACTGCACTTGCGCTTTTAAGACCAATCTAAATCTTTAAATGAGTTCAATGACAAAACAATTCTTCTTATAAGTATACAAGCTATATTTGGTTTTAATAAGTTTTTGGCGCCAAGTACGGGATTAGATAATATTCTCCTCTGTAACAAGTGTCACAAATTTTGTATATACACTCTGTCTCAAATAAGTTTTTTGTCATAATAAGATTAGATAATATTTCTCTAGTGACAGTGTCACAAATTTTGCATATGCAATTTGGTCCCAACAAGTTTTTGGCGTCGTTGCCGAGGATCGAAAGAATTTAAGGATCAATATTCTGACAAAAGAGAGAAATGTTAATTTAGACATTTTTCTTTGTTTTACAAAAATTTCAAAAATCACCAGCCGCTTTTAACAAAGAAGGGTCAATAAGCCACTTAATCTTTTGGAAGCTTAATGAATATATGATTTTTGTTACCGCTGACTCTATTTGATTTTAGTGTGTTTCCATTTTTAGGAAGGTATTAAATGCATAAAAAATCATAAGCAAAACTGCTGCCTCTAGATACAAAAATTCAAAGAACCCTGAAAAATCTGAGAAAAGCTACCAATGCTAAAGATAGAAGTAGGGCTAATCAAATAGCGCAGATTGCACTATTCAAGCAGTTAAGAAGCAGTTTATATAATCGTAGACAATGCCAATGGAGGAATTTTGGAGGCCTATCATCCAAGAAGAATACTCTGCTATGAGACAACCCCCTATTGAAGCAAACAATTTGAATCAAGCTGCTTTCGATTACAATGGTGCAAAAGAATACCCGCCTCACCGTCACCCTTCGTAAGATCCAATGAGCATTTGGGAGATTTATGAGGATGGCAAACACTGTGAAACTGAATGGAGTTAGACCAGATGTAATCAAGCTTCAACTCTTCCCATTCTCATTGAGAGACGGGGCGCACATGGCTCACCTACTCAGTGGACTGCTGAATACTTTGGAAGGTGGAGTGCATTCGTGGTTATTATTTTTCCCTCCAAATTTCAAACGCTAGAGAGGAGAAATCACGTGTTCAAGCAAGGAGAGGATGAGAGTCTCTACACCGCATAAGCAAGAGAGGTTCAAGAGATTGTCGAAGAGATCTTGCATGGGATAGATCCGACAACTCAGATGGACTTTTTTCTACTATGCCATTTAATTATACCTCCAAGGGTATAATTAATGCATCATGTCAGGAGGTTTTAAAAGAAGAAGTGCAGAGAGGCAAGGCAAAGTTATAGAAGACCTGTTACCACCATAAGACTCCATCTGAATCTTCAAGGAGCAGTAGTAGGATGAAGGGAAATGGTCTTATTGGATTGGATAGAACTACAGCCATAGAAGCCAAGCTTGATGCAGTAATGAACAAGCTGAGTAGTAATGAGAAAAGGATGCACACTACACATGAAGTTGGAGCAATGAGATAAGGAATGAGAAATAGTGCTGAGGGGTATGAGGAAGAAGAGCCCTACCAAGTTGAGGAAACAAAGTATATGAATGAGCAGAGAAGTTACCACTTCGCTTCAACCCCCAACTCGCTAACACACACTACACTCCAAAGATCGAGGAAACACGAAAGCTTTTCTTATGGTGAGGGAGCACAACAGGTCCCTAGACATGGATAGAACTACCATCAGGTTTATACTCTGCCTAAGTTCCAACAGCAACAACAACATCAGCAGCAGCAGCAAAATAGGGACAACAGAGGAGAGTATCAAGGGCAGAAAAGAACTTAAACCTTTGAAGATTAAGTAACGTAATTCGCTTACGTAAAAGGATCCCAATGTGCATGGAGAAAAATGTTTGCTGAACTTGAGAATTTCCAAGCTAACACAACTGTGTTTCAAACAAATATCAATGCTACATTGAGAAATTTGGAGACTCAAGTAAGGCAGCTGACCCTATCCTTGCAAAGCCAATCCAGAAATACATTTCCCAACAGTACTGAGATCAATCCTAAAGATCTCACACTAACTGCAATGAAAGGCAGTGATGAATTGCAAGGAAGCAAGAAAATGTAGGACAAAGCATACATGAAGACTGAACCAATGAAGAAAAGCTTAGACTAGAGGAGCAAGCAAAAGGATGCTGAAGAGAAGACAAATTACAGCAGATGTCTAGCTAGGGACACTAACCCAGCGTACCTTCTCGAGGCAAACCCATGTGAATTTTCATTTTTTTGTTTTTGTTTAGTCTGATTTATTCAGTAGAATTTTGAGTATTTGATGTTTTAGTTAATCTGCTAGTAGTTTTATGTTAGTGTTGTTGCTTTTCAGGAAAATGAAGCAAAATTCAAAGAAGAACCATTTTAAGAAGCAAATTGTTTCCAAAAGAAAATATGCAGAAAATGACTACAAGGGGGAGTAATTCTAAACCCTTCTTTAAGGATAATGCATATCTTAATGTTTTAGGAATGTTATGTTGCTTGAATAAAAACATATTTTGAATATCTGGGCATGGCAAGATTGAATTAAGAACTGAGTATGAGTGGATATAGGTTGTTTTAAATGTATTATGAGAGAAAACATGAGAAAGATGCCTCTTAAAATCTCGCTAAGTGTTTAACATGCTTTTCCTGTGTCATGTATTACGCTTGAATTGGAAAGCAAATTGAAAAAGAAAATTATGTCGCAACATAAGTCTATTATGTTGCGACATAAATTCAAATAACCCTGAAAGAAGTGTTGCAACATACCTATCAGATCAAGATTTGACGTGCCCTATCTTACAAATAATGTTAAACTCACGCATGCTTTTCATGTCACGATAGAAAATTAGCACGCATAAACCCGAGGGCAAGAATGTCGGACATTTAATGTAGTACACAATGAATCGCTTGGCTTATAAATGGAAATTTTTTGAAAACTCGAATATTACCTTTCTCTATAAACTCACCTCGCTCCCGCCTTCTTTACTCAAGTCTCTATCATCTCACCCCTAAAACCCTAGAGTTCAGAACCCCTAGCATTACCATGTCTGATCCTACAACCTTGATTCCAACCCTCCACGAAGTCATGGAAGAGTACGCTGAGTTGGAGACTCAAACAGAGCAAGGTTTTGAAGCAACAACCAGGAAAGTTGAGGAAAGGGATGATGACAACGAAGAGAATCATCAAACAATGGATGAACCAAGAAAAAGAAAAAGGGGAAATGGATGAAGCCGTATGGGAACTTAATTTTTAAGCTGCAGCTAGAGCTTACATGGAAGGAAGTTTGAAGAACAAAGGCTTCATTGCCGAAAGAGGGTTCAAAAACATTATCTCTCCTTTTTCTAAAGTGTTGGAAATGAGAGAATGGCAGTTGCTTGCTGAACACAAGGAATCTGGTTGTACGTCCTTGGTAAAAGAATTCTATGCAAATATGGTGGAAAAGGAAGGAAAAAGATTATATGTCAGAGGCCAATGGTATTCACAGAGAAAAGATAAACAGATTGTTCAATCTGCGTGTGCAAAAGGATGATGCAAAGTTCAAGAAACAGATAAAGGAACCAGAACACCGTAGGTGTCATGAAGCTCTACTCTACTCATCAGGAGGGAAAAGGCGAATGGAAAGGGACAAAGATAAATCCTTTTAGATCCATTGCTAGAGGAGACCTAACTGAAGAAGCCAAGGTATGGTTCTATTTTATCAGTTATGTCCTAAGGCCATCTAAGCATCTAAGTACAGTTGGAAGAGAGGAGGCAATCCTCCTCTATGCATTGCTAAAAGGATACAAGATAAATGTGGGTAAAATTATTGAAAATTCTATCTTGGGCTACTTTGAAAGCAAATGTAGGGGGATGATTCCACACCCAAAGAACAATAACCAAATTTCGTGATCCAATGGGGAGTTAAGGTAGAATTGGATTGAGGAAATTTACTCCCAGAGCCTCCTCCGACTTTAATGTATAACAAAAGGACCAAAGAACAGAGGGAAGAGCAAGGAAAAAGAAACAGAAGAAGGAAAAGGAGGAAGGTCAGACCGAGCTAACAAATGGGAAAACCACGTCTATTGCAATCGTAGCCTGCAGGAGTCACGCAATTTCGAGTGCACCCCGATGTTTAAAACGCGGTGTATGAAATGTACGTCTATGTGCAAGTGTACGCGTCACTTTGGCAATATAGTGTACCAACGTACGGATATCGATCCACGTGGACAGGTGTCGACTACAAAGGTTTTTCTTCAGATAATATCCTAATAAACTTATTTTAAAAGCAAGGAATCGAGTATGTTAATTTTCAACTAAGCTATTGATTCTAATGAATTGTTGATATCGAGACTAGGTTATGTCTCCGCCACGCTCAATGGATTATTTCAAAGATATTATTATTCCATATACGCAAGTTGTCGATGGCGGGGTGATCTTCCTTACGAGATATCCTCTCTCGAGGTATGTCCGTCTATCTCATGAATAGAGTTGAGTATATGTTTGAGAGACCAAAACACATGTACAAATTTATGACGTTATTACCAAGGACTATTATCTAATCCCCGGCAACGGCGAATAAAACTTGTTTGAGAGACCAAAACACATGTACAAATTTATGACGTTATTACCAAGGACTATTATCTAATCACTCAAGAATGCGTCAGTAAATGGTTTATGTGGACCAAACACTGCCTAGAATAAATCATTTTTAATATTGGTTTTGGCCTAATATACTGCAAGTGCACAGGTCGACAAGTAATAAATTGATTTGTCCGTATATCATCCTACGTGTAGATCTCAAGAATTTAGATCAACTACCCTGACTACTCAAGCTCCATACTATTTGGACGAATAAATGATATTGGAATCCAGCTTAAGAAGCTGGAAATTATACTAACACGAGTAAAGTAAATGAGCAATCAAATAAACTGGAATAGAAAGAATAAAGAATAAAGAATGGTTAAGAAAACAAATGGACACTGAATAATTATCTTTCAGAGGACACATCAAGTATTAATGCTATTGTGAAGTATCAATTCCTGTAGTTAAGACTGATTAAACTTCAATAATCTGTGCTTTAAATCCGTCTGCATGCTAGTTAGCAAAGTTCGATCTCTCCACACCTACGCTCATTATCTAATTTTTTCCTGATCTTTCAAGACAGTGGAATGAGATAACTACTTTTAAAAGGGACTTCCTTGCTCGGTATTTTCTTTCGCAATACTTCATACCCATTTTACGGATCAGAACCTTTAACTCCCAAGCAGCCTGGCCGTTGTGCTGATATACAACTTCCAGGATTTCTTCCTCAAAATTAAAATAGATCACCCTCCCTTGATAGATCTCAGCCAACACGGGACTGCATCACTATCTCGAATCTCGAGGTGGACTCTACTTGTTTAAATTGATAACTCATTCAACTCATTCTCGATTTCAAGCAAGGAGAAGAGATTTATCGGGCGAACTCAAGAAGTTCATTAGACTAAAAATAGCAGGTTAATATACCTTTAAGCAATTGTTCATAACTTTAGGACTCCGCTCTTCAGGTCACTCGTGAGGGCTTCCTTGAAATCAGAGCAATGAGACAAATCTCGTAACGGGTATAAGAAACTGATATTCAGATCAAAAACAGTAAACCCAACACCAGAAGTAAATTCATAAACTGATGATTCAAGAGCTGCTAGAAACGACTACAGGAAAGATAATTTCTGACTATAGCATTCACTTAATGGAAGCTGGATTCCTTAATTAATAATTACACCCAACAAGATTCCTCCGATCATAAGAATAATCGCGAATGGAAATCGGAAATTCAATCTTTAAATTGTCCTAACTTCCAAAGATTCCGTGCAGTAATTTGAAAAGAACGGAATTCGTATTCACTTCGGTCGAAACATAATATCCAATTCCGTAAAATAAAATGAAACTAAAAAGATAAAATCATTCAATCTCTAACTATCAACATTGAAGAAAAGAAAAGAAAAGAAAAGAAAACTAAAAATAAAGCAAAACGGTAGCCTTCACCACCCGTGTGCACTTCGCCTCGTGTCGCCGCCAAGCTACTATTACGAAAGGCCAAGAAGGCGTATTTATAGGTTTCACTGGCCCCTAATCCCAATGCCGCCCTTGTGGATTTCCCGCGGGACTGGCCCATATTAATGTTCAGTCGCGACTTCAATCTCCTTTGTCGCGACATCATCCATGTCGCGACATCGATCTCACGCGACATCGCCTAAGTCTTCAGAATCTCAATTTGTGTTCCTGACGTCGCGACATCACTTCTTCCCTTGCAGGTTTCAACTTGGATTCTCCTGATGTCGCGACATCGCATCTCACGCACCCCGCCTCAATACTCCGCAGCCTTCAACCGTATATTCCCGATGTCGCAAATCAATCTCACGTCATGAATTCTCACCAAGTCTTCGCAAAGATTCAACTTGTCTGGGTGTCGCGACATCAACTTTGTAGCGACATCGCCTCACGACTCCACAAAGTCTCAATCGTCAATTTCGATGTCGCATGTGATCGCCTTTAGTCTCTGGAGGTTTCAACTGGGGTTCCTGATGTCGCGACATCAATCTCACGTCGCGACAACAGTTCACTTCTTTACAGCTTTCAACTGAGCAAGTCTCATGTCGCACTCCGATTCTCACGGGCCCCGACCTCTCGCCAGCGCCTTCGAGGCCTCACTCTGCCGATTTCGTGTCGCGACTTCAGTCCTCTCGTCGCGACAACACTTCGGGCCAATTCAACGATCCCTTCCAAGCCATGTCATGGCTTCAAGTCGATTCTTCACACGAATTCCCATCCCGTCGCGACATCAACCCTCACGCTGATGATCTATGCCGCCACATCATTTCCTTTAACTTCTACAACTCACCGCCATTCGCACCTCACAAGGACTCAGATCAAATTTCTTTCAAGATCTCTCGATGCCGCGACAAACTGGATCTAGCGCTGGACGCCGCGACCTCTTCACTACCATTGCCGCGGACTCCATCAGATTAGTGTCGATGTCACGACAGCATCCAGATGTCGCGACATGAAGTCTTCCTCTTCTTCATTTCCTGGTTGCTTCACCTGTATTTCCTTTTCTTTAACTCCCGCCCGCCTTGTCAAGTAAGCTTCGCTCGAATTCAGCCACCGCTACAACCCGGATATGGTATTTCGTTGTCGCCAAGGCTTCACGACATCCTATCCTTCATCTTACCCTTCGCACATCCAGTTTCCAGCCACTTATATATCATTAACGCTCATCCACCTGTCAGATTTTCCACTACATTCTTCTTTCTTTCACTCTCCCCCAGCACAATAAATTGGTGAGTTTCTTC
This sequence comes from Tetrastigma voinierianum, assembly GCA_016808115.1. Classification (NCBI taxonomy): domain Eukaryota; kingdom Viridiplantae; phylum Streptophyta; class Magnoliopsida; order Vitales; family Vitaceae; genus Tetrastigma; species Tetrastigma voinierianum. The sequence goes on along the minus strand of JAEQBH010003333.1, from coordinate 283,593 downwards.
ATATTTCTCGCAAATTAATCATCCTTTTAAATGAAAATCAAGCAGTAAATGGACTAAAAAATAGATGACTTTAAGCCTACCAAACTCCCCTAAACTTAAAATTTTCTTGTCCTCAAGCAAAGAAAAGAAAGAATTGTTTGTCTCCAACAAGATAAAAGAAAATTTTTAAGGACATTTTTCTCGATTTGGTTTCGGCAGCTGGCATTCAATTTAATTGAAATACAAGGTATATATTATTTTCAGACATCTAACTTTCAAGTCCAAATTAAGGCTGGTTTCTACTTTATACTATACAAAAACTAAATTGTTGAAACAGTTTTACAAACAACATAATCATTGGATCCCGTTGAATAATAGATTATTTTCTCTCTTTCTCTTTTTCATACTGAGTCATTTAACTCCCTAAAGTCCTTCACAGTTTTGATTGCTTTTGTATTTCCAAATTCCATAGGTTTGTTTTTCATATTGATCTCCACTAATGTAGGTGATTTCAGCCTTCAAGATCAATCAGGTCTTTTTGGGCTTATATTGTTAGGCCCGGTAATGTGAGATTGAAGGAATTTTGTGTTAAGATTACCCTCGAACCTTTTCTCTCCTTCCTTCTTCTCGCCTCTTTCTTTCTGTAGTTTCTCTAATAAACTCCCCTAAACTCCCCTAAACTTCATGTTGGGACATCTCCTTGGTTTCTTCAATTCAGAATTGTATGCCCCTTATTTATCACTTGAAAGTCCACTGGGGAAAATTCCTTTGTTTGTCACCACATTCGTGATAGTGCAATGTTTTAACTTTTAGTTTAACACTCTTAGCGAACTTTGTTGGGGTAGCTCCCATACCAGATGGTATCAGTACTAGGTGTTGAACCCTAAGAACTTAATTGTTCAAGAGAGTTATTACAAGATAAAATCAGATCCCTATGTTTTTTTTTTTTTTTTTTTCGATTACATTTTCTGCTCTTTGCCTTTCTTTCATTCCCTTATTCGGGTTCCCCAAAAAAATACTCCCCCAAACTTCATTCTTTCTTCCTCCTTGAATTCCCCGGTAATCATAGTTCTTATGTCACGCCCCGAATCCCTGTGACCACCCGATTGTGGATCCGAATCCGAAATCTCGAGGTGCGAGACTTAGACCTGGACTCTTGACCCGATTTTTTTTTTTTTTTAAAAGCCAACTGCACTCCGTGGGTAATGCCCGTCACATCTTATAATGACCAATAAAGAACTACCACCGGAGTGGTGTCCATCAAATCTATACACATATACTGAGTCCCATTTACTTATACAAAATCAACCTTTACATTTACAACCAGCACCTGAACCTACATGTAAAGGAACCTTACAAGTGTGTCGCCCCAACCGTATGCGATGTTTGCTAATGTCTTCTCCGTACCTACACGGATTAAAACTCGTATAAGCTTACGCCTTAGTGGGAAGCATATCTTATAACTATATCGATACATCGTATTTAAACCGAATCATGATAAACTTATAATCGTAAAATGTATATCAAAATCGTCATGAATTCATAATCTTATATAACAAGTCAAATCATTCGTAAGAGCAAACTGACATATACAATGGCAAGGCATCCAATTCATCTTTTTACATAACCCACATTTCTTAATTTCAGTCGGGTTCCTATTCGTGTCATCAAATAATTTCGCTTCACTAATTTTGTGACTTTAACACGCTTATGTCCCATAGGATCCATATTTATACCTATTCGCATTCCTTATAAACTAGACGAACTTATACTTATAAATAATCTTATGCCTCTCTACTGTGAATTACACTTATGGTAGACTTATTCTTATATTGGATCTTTATACTCATGACAAACTTATTCTTATCCAGGTCTTATACCTCTATAAATTCGCCTGATCTTATTCCCTTATTCTGATTCAGATAATCAGATCGAGCTTATATCCGATCTCCCGTAGGAGCTTGGCTGCACTTATACTTATCCTACCTGAGTTTACACTTGTTCGGGGTTCCCGTAGGTATCATTGCAGGATTACGGAACGATACCTGATTTTACTTAATCTCTAATCTTATACGAGTACCCTGCGGCACTTACTCGATCAAATGTCCTGCTCAACAACTCGTGGTCGCATCACATCCCAACAAGTCCTAGTTTAACGTATACCTATACTCATAATGGAGTACCGTAGGTACTACGCCTGAGTTTATCCCCATCCTGAGCTTATACTGAGATACCAGGTGCCTATAGAAACTATAATCGTATATAGGAAGCACCAGAGGTACTTCGTGAATCCTATATTAGTACCTCGTATCTTATAATTTGTACCACAGAAACCTATCCTTGTCTTACGTGATTCTACTTGTATTACAGAGTTTATTCTGGTATTTCGGATCTTATCCTCAGATTATCGATGAGTGCTTAAAACACGATTATACTCGCTACTTTGCATTTTCATGTTGATTTGGCATTATTTATATACTTAGTGTTAGATTCTTATTTAGTTTTTTGTTTTGGAATACGTGCATGATGAGGCGTAAAAGAACAACTTCGAAGCCATTTGGAGAAATGAGGAGATGCAAGGAAGTTTCATCGCTTCACGGCCGCGACGTCTCCACGCTGACACACCAAGTCACGACGGGGTCAAATAAAATGCGTAAGTCAACTTCAAATACCACGCCGCGACGCCACCATCGTCGACGCCGCCACGCCGCGACGCCACTCAAAATCGCTTCCATTAAAAAAAGCAAATTAGGGCTCGTAAATCGGGGAGATCGTTTGACGAACAGAGGCACTGGTTTCGGTGGTTGCAGTGACACTGATTTCGAGGAAGTGCCCGAATTGTAACGCTTCATTTTTCGTATATTTCTGATCTTAGAACAATGTTTTCTACTATTAAACGCTTCATCTTTCTTCCATTATGTTCTAGGATCTTTTCTAGGGTTACATCAAACCCTCGCTTATACGATATGGATTAAGGATTGATCTATGTTATTCAATTGTTTATAAATCATCGAATCTACTCTATACCAGAGTTAAATTATATGATAATGTTTCGCCGCTTATTGCATACCGTGATCAAGCATCCGAGATTCGAGAGATGAGGGTATTCAGGATCTGTAGAGTAGCCTTCGTCGATCTTGGCCAATAGAGATATTCCTAATCTGGAAGGTGGTATCTAGGGTAGAAGATTTAAGCATTTCTAATACCGAAATGAGATAGAGATACTCGATTCTATTTGCGAGATAGCGGATATACCTCCAGAGAGGATATCTCATGTGCAAGATCACCCTCACCATAGGCATTATAAAATGTATCAATAACACTCTCTTAGAAAACAATCCATTGAATGTGACAGGGGGAGATATAACCCTAGGTTTTAAAACAACACTTTAATTAAATCAACAGTTAAGTTAGTTTTACAATCAACTCCTCTTAAAGTCATTCTTCTCGCATATCACTCAAAAGGTAATCTCGTAGTCAACTACCTTTCCCGTGGATCGACATTCTGCACGCTAAGTACATTATATTACTCGGGGCTACGCGTGCACTTAAGCATTTAGGCATTCACTATACACCGCGCTTTCTACTTATCAAGTTTCGGCGCCGCCGGGGAAAGGCTTAAATTGATATAGAGTAGTAAGCACATTAGACAGATTCTAAATTTTCGTTTTTGTTTATTTGTCACAAGTATCGTAATCAGTTTTGTTAGTCGTGTTATTGCAAAGATGTGCTTTAGAGTACATGCGATGTAAAAAACCGAATTAATCAACACCAGGATCCGGAGCCGAAAGACTTCCCGCACGTATCAAGGCCGAGTATCAGAAATCGCAATCGTGAAAGTAACTCCAATAGTCAAAGGAAAACACCGAAGAACAAGATTTTGGCGTGGAACAACCGGAATCCTACGTATAGTCGAACTAGAAATCAAGCATTTAGCCATTCATACACCCGACGATCCATACATGCTATTGTAGATGAGTTCATTCTACCTCCAAATACTTATCGCCAAATAACTGACGGCCGCCAATTCAAGCAAACAATTTTGAATTGAAGTCAATCACAGTACAAATGCTTCGGAACATATTGTTCCATGGACTACTCCCATGAGAACCCGAACATGCATTTGACTAACTTCCTCGGCAGGTTTGCGATACCATCAAATACAACGGGGAGCCACCGAAGAAGCCCTAAGATCGCTGCTATTTCCACTCACTCTGGGATATGCCAAACATCACAACCGGGGCCACCACCGCATTCCATTACGTATGAAACGACCGGGCATGCTCACCAAGTTCTTTCCACTCAAGATTGCAATAACCGGGTGCAAGAGATCAATACGCCGGCCAATTAGAGGGGGAGAATCGCGTAGGTAATGACGTTCCATGAATTGTTGCGAAAGTGTCCTCACCACCGACTAAATCGCATGGATGCAAGTCCACACCTCTACTAATATCCGAGAAATACAACCTTAACGAATGATAGATGCCTCACCGAGGATCATTGATGAAGAAAACCACGATCAGGCGACAGATATTGGAAGATAGCCGCAACCACTAATCTGGCCTAGAGAGTAGCTGGGCTACACCAAGAAACAATGCGGTGGCACGCACAATGAAGTCCTCAACAACCGTAAATCATGTGGCTCACCACTAAACAATAAATAGGCAGCAGGAATGTAAAGACATGCTATAATGCACTAATTCCATGGGAGTCAGGTGAATCTCCGTGGAGGACAAAGACAAGAAGGTAGAATGTCGCCAAGGAACTCCTACAAAGTGAAGCAAGCCTTCCAAGACGTATATCAGCAGGTTTAATCGAATCAATCACAAACAGCTAAGGACCTATAGGTAATAGCTACTTTAATCGAATCGTGGACAAGGATGGCGTAACATTCGTAACTGTAATCAAAACAACCAAGGGTATGGATGGAGGAACAACTTTAACAATATGCAATCGAACCGAGCCAATGCAATCCGCCCCCGAGTGCTAGTTTCGATTTGTATAGCTCTAGTACGATGTTAACTTCTTCATTCCGCTTATGAATGAGACTACATTTAACATGCACAAAGAGAAACAACCCATAAACACTGGCAGCACACCTGAGAAATTTATTCAAATGGGGCAAATGGCCAACTGCCATGCAAGCACCGGGATCACCGCCAAGCACCTCGAGGTAAAACCCTGTGAGAGAAGGAAAGAGTACTGCAAGGCCATAACTCTAAGGAGTGGAAGAGAGTTGGAAATCCCAGAGCCGCAACTAGCGGTAAGAGAACTGAAAATTAAGGAGCAGACCAAAGTATCCCAACCAATTTGATGGAAAACGAAAGAAAACCACGAGATGTGAGGGCGGCCAAGGGATAATAAAAGCAGTGGAAGAAACCGAGAAATGTATTACAAAATGTAAGAACCCGTCATACCAATACCGTACCCTCGTAGGTCAAGAAAGGTAAATCGAGAAGCAGTCGCAAAGTTTCTCGACATCTTCAAGAAACCGTATATTAATATACCATTTTGGAAGCATTAGAGAATATGCCAAGTTATGTAGAAATTCATGAAAAAGATCTGGCAAGTAAGAAGAAATTGGAAGAGTATGGGACCATTGCCTTAACTCGAGGAATGCAAGCCATTCTCAAGAAAAGAAGCTTCCCCCGGGAACTTCAAGATCCGGTAAATTTGCTATACCTGCTCTCTATAGGGAACTGCATCCGGGAAAAGCTCAGGTGACTTGGGAGCCGCGCATAAACTGATGCCGCTTGCTCGATGTTTAAAAGGCTAAAGCTGGGAGAACCGAAATCGACCACAAATCAGTGCCTTACAACTTTATGATAAATCCTACCAACACCCTCGAGGTATACGAAATGTGCTAAGAAAGGGTAAGTTCGCCCTTCCGGTGCCAGACTTTGTCATTCTAGACATGGAGGAGGACGACTCGGTCCCCATCATACTTGGTAGACCTTTCCTAGCCAATGTGAAAGCTCGCATCAATGCGCAAGAAGCGTGAACTCAAACCAAGAGTCCAAGGAGACGCAGGATCACTTTCCATGTTTTCCAACCCACCAAGCACCCGATGACGATCCAATGAAGATATCTCGCAACTTCATTACTACGTAGAGTTTGCAAGATGATGGAAACTGTGGATAGCCTATGACTCCATTAACGACACCGAGACGGGAAAGGGGATGATCGGGCAGAATATTTCACCCACCTCAGAATGGAGTAGAGTATTTATGTAGATGCGTAAGCATTCTGTAGCTTCTAAGCATATCACACGTTGAGATTCAGGGTCGTCGAGCTAACGACATTAAACATAGCGCTTCGGGGGAGGCAACCCAAGTTTTCTAAAACTTTGTTTTTAAGTTACAGCCTATTGTTGTTTTCTAGAAATTTTTTGAATTTTAGCCTATCCATGATCGTTGTTTCTACTTGTTGGTTTAATTTCGTGAGACGAGGTGTAGGTCCGAGGCTTGCAAAGGTTTCCTAAAGTCCGAAAGGGAAGTTTCATATGGAGAGTTCTCGAAAATCGAGGTTTTGGTATATATAAATTCATCTCGAGACCTTTTCTCGCCACGCCGGACGCGGAGATTTCACGTCACACGCCATTTTAGTTATCCGCCACGCCGCTGACGCGATTTAACGCCGCGACGTCAAATTTATCTCTCCGCCACGCCGACGCGGATTTTTCACGCCGCGACGCCGCTTTAACACTCCTACGTCACATCGCTGACGCGGTATTCTCACGCCGCTGGGGACGCTGCCAAATTATGAAGTCTTTCCGGTCACCGCCGCGACGCGGATTTTCACGCCGCACGCCATTAGGGTCATTATCTCGCGCACGCCGCGACGTATCCCGCCGACGCCGCGACACGCCATTTGCGTCGCTCTCGCCACGCCGCGATCGGTGGTCCCCGCACGCCGCGACACGCGGGACTCTCGTTTTTGTACCCCAAGAATGGTTCACTTTCCACATCCACACTCGCACGACTCTCATCACCAAAGTCCTGAGCCTCCAGATCCCAAATTTCACCCGGACCCGTTTGAGCTCCTCACCACCGGCCGGAGACCACCACCACCGCCGGAGTCACGAATTAATCGTAAGTCACCCCCATCGCTGCGCCGGGTCATAAGGGTATCCTTACCACCGTGGTAACCCGATTCTAGCTTGGGTACAAAGAGTCTTAGGGTTCAGCTTGTTGCTTTTAAGGGACTAGATTCTAGTTTCAGTACTAGTCCTCATTTCGTTACTAGGTTCCATTAGGCTTTCGAATCCCATTTAGGTGTTTTTTTTGAGTCCTTAGGTAGTTATTAGTTGTTTGGTTGTGGGTGCACATTAGGTGTTCGAATTTTTTATTGTCAGGTCAAGATGCTCCGCAAGAGGCGGTCATTTCCGCTAAACGGAGCCTGGCCCAAATGAGGACCCTACCCCACATTCATGCCCGTTTGTAAATGTGTGGAGTGCCGCCGAGCGGCTGGCAACAATTTGAAAACCGCCTCATTCATTAAGGAGAAGGGGTTTCATCAATTCCGACGATCTCTTCCGCAAGACGATTGCAGCCTAAGGGGTGGCGTGTTTTATGCCAACCCCTCGTCCACGGCTGACTTAGCTAGTCAGAGAATTTTAATACGCCAACCTCGCTCCCATGTCCTCAAAAAGGTCAGTGGTAAGGTAAATAATCGACTTCACGCTGAGTCGATCAATAGTTTCTTTCTATGGCCTAGAGCATGTCCCACCGGGACCCTTTTGTTCAGCTCACAGCATCCCGACTAACAACACAGCGAGGTCATCCGCGTATCGACCAAAGGACTCGGGCGAGCGAAGATCAACAGCATGCGCCATGAAATAATTTCCAAGGCCAAGCATTTGGCCTACATTCCCAAGGTTTGGCACCATTTCATCACTTCGCGTCTTATCCCGACGACGAATGTGTGTGAGGTGACCGCCCAGCGTTCCCTACTTAACTTCGCCATTATCCAGGATATACCATTTGATGTAGGGCAGGTTATCGAGGATGCCATCCTCCATAACCGAGATGCAAAGATGAACCTGGGGCACCCTTCGATCTCTCGTTTGTGCAAGCGTCGGGGTGCCCCTTGATCTACAATGAGGTCCTGCTTCATCCCATCAAGGCCATATCTACTGCTAAAATACCAATCTCTAAGTGGTCCCTGCGAACCCACGAGGGGGTCTATGACCGACATGAGCCCCCATCGAGGACGAGCTTCCCATTATCTAAGCCTCGCTTATGGATTCCCTTGGTGACACCCAGGAGGACATCGTGGCCGCCCCGTCTCGACCTCCACCACCTCCACCCCAGCAGCCTCAGGCGACCGTCCCTCCTAGTCCTCCCGATACGGGAGGACCCAAGTGCTCACCCACCGAGCGGCTGACGCACCTCGATGTGAGACCCAGAGCACCGAGTCCCTCGTTTACTCAGACATGGAGGCGTCGCGCCGACATGCGCACGCCCGCCAATCAGCCATCATCTCACAGCCAGCAGTGCTACGCAGCTCAGCCGCAGCCCTGGGCCTTTCCACCACCACCGCCACGCCATACCATATGGATTCTGTGGGAGTCCCTACTCCCATGTTTTTATTTTACCGCTGGGGACACTGATCTTTGTTTGGGCATTGGTTCGATACTATAGTTTTAGTTTATCAACGCTTTATTCATGTTGTTTTAGTTTTAGTAGTTTATAGCATTGTTAATGTTCAGATTGGGTCAGGTTTTTGTTTTTAGTATCAGATGCGCTATAGGTAGTGTTAGTATTTGTTTGTGTTATTGTGTACTTTATATTTTGCTTATGCTGGTGAGCGCTCTGTTAGTCATTTCATTTGTTTTAGGATATTCATGCATAATGGTAATCATCTACGTGCCATGTCAAATCGAGGATCAGACGGATCGGGAAGTTCACTACAGACTTGTTCAGATGCATACTTGTTTGATGCTCGGTAATTAGGATTGAATAGGTGAAAAAGGCTAGTGAACCAATCCCGAGTAGTCAAGAAACCACCCTCAAAACTCATCACACTCACACACCAGTGACATCGTGAGTACGTATAAGTAATCAACTAACTACTAAAGTCGACCAACCTAGGGAGATTCAACCATTTTGAGTGGGATGTGGGATACCTCTAAACAAAAGAGGATTGCCATCTACTCTCAACCAAAAAGAGAAAATACAAAACATGAGAAAAAGAGAAAAAGAAACAGCAAAATAGGTATATGCATAAGAATAAGCTGATCATCCAATCTAACCCGGGCACACCGAGGGGTCATCAAAGCCTAATGCCCTGAGCCAACTGCCGGGAGTCATTGACTTCACCCGCCCGTTACATGGGACAAGATGATCATTCACGCAACCGTAGCCAATGAAGGCCGAAAGTGTTCCTGGGTGAAGCTCGGCAAACTTAATGCCCGGTGCCCCAACCAACTGGGTGGGGAGTCACCAATGGATCCCCGCTACAGGAACACTTGGCTAAAACTTCTTGGCACTAGGTCTTCCATTTGTTTTGGTACATAGGAAATTCTAGATATGTGGTGACATGAATAATCAAGTGCTCTATCCTTGTCTAGTCTCGGATCTTCCAATAGGTAGGGCTGAACTTAAGTTCTGGGGTATCAAACTCGTGCATATTCTGAGGTCACCCAACATAGGCACGATAGTTTTGTAACGCCATTGAACACTATGGGAGTGGATGCACCAGTCACTTACATACCTCAATCAAGTCACCGTAAAGTCAAGTATCCAGATGTCTTCATTGAAATGATCGAGAAATATAGTATGTGAATCACCCAAATCACTCATTTTTCAAGATGGCATTACTGCCTAGTGTGAGTCATATACAGTGTCTGGGTGTGTGTCCTCGTTTAGAGTCTGCTTCAGTTTGAGGGCAAGATATAATGGTCAGTATTATGCGAAACACCTCATTATACTACATGCCTTGCATTTTCATGTTGATTTGGCATTATTTATATAATTTTAGTGTTAGATTCCTATTTAGTTTTGTTTCTTGGGAATACAGGCAATGTGACGAGGCTTAAAAGAACAACTGGAAGCCATTTGAGAAATGAGGAGCATGCAAGGAAGCCAACGCCACGCCGCACCGCCTCCACGCCGCGACGTCACTCAAGTCACGACGTAATAACAAATAAGTCACAGCACATCGTCGCGACGTCACCACGGCCGCACGTCGCCACGCCGCGATCGCCAACCCGAAAATCACTTCCTCATTAAAAGCAAAATTAGGGCTCAAATCTGGGAGATCGAAGACGTAATTCAGGCACGGTTTAGGAGCGGTGAGTGACACCGGACGAGGAAGGCTCCTGAATTGTAACGCTTTTCATTTTTCGTATATTTTCGGATCTTAGAAACAAATGTGTTTTCTACATAAACGCTTCATCTTCTTCCATTATGTTCTAGATCTTTTCTAGGGTTACATCAAACCTCGTCATACGATATGGATTAAGGATTGATTCATGTTATTCAATTGTTTATAAATCGTCGAATCTACTCTATACCGTAGTTAAATTTATATGATAATGTCAGCCGCATTAGCATACTGCATCAAGATCCGAGATTCGAGACGGTGGTATTCAGGATCCAGAGCAGCTTTCTCCCTTTCGGCTGATCTCGCCCAATAGAGGCAAGATATTCGACCAAGGTGGTATCTAGGGTAGAAACACAAGCATTTCGGAATACCGAGCCGAGATGTAGATATACTCGATTCTATTTTATGTAGATAGCGCATATACCTCCAGAGAGGATATCTCGTAGTAAGATCACCTCACCATAGGTGCATTATAAATTATTGAATAACACTCTTCTTTAGAAAACAATCCATTGAATGTGACAAGGGGAGATATAACCCCTAGGTTTTAAAACAACACTTTAATTAAATCAACAAGCTAAGTTAGTTTTAAGTATAATTGTTCCCTCTTAAAGTCATTCTTCGATATTTGGCTCTTAAAGCGTAATCTCTGTAGTCAATTTACCTTCCCCTATGGATCGATATCCGTGACGTTAAGTACACTATATTACTGGGGCTACGCGCACTTGCGCATTTAGGGCATTCATTTTATACACCGCGGCTACTGTCAATTACGGAGCATATACATGGCTTCGGATTGCATGTATTTCCTCTGTAACTTATACATGTATTTCGTATTTATACATGTATTAATGAAGTATATACTTGTCTTACGTAACTTATAATCGGGTCTTACTAACTTATACCGGTACGGATCTTATACGTGTGTTATGTAACTTATACATGTATTTCGTATCTTACATGTATATTACATGGAACTTATATTTATCTTACGAACTTATAGTCATGGCATGTGACTTATTCTATCTTACGTGATCTTATACTTGTGTTACGTAACCCATTCTTGCAGCTCGGATCTTATTCTTTTTACGAAGGCAGACCCGTAGGTACGATATCTGAATGTATCAGATCATAGCACGTACAAGGTCAGACTTGACTTTTATACGATACTGACATTAGTCTTTCGTAGGAACAGATCACAGATTCATTAGATGGAAAAATTCAGAGGTATGACTGATTTATACTTAATTTACAGAACTTATACTTATTTTCCGATACGAGAGTACCCTCATACTTTACAGAATTTATAATTTATTTTATTTGATACGAGAGTACCCTTAGGTACTAATGACTTATATCGGTGTTACTGATAATGAGTACCAGAGGGTACCACTGGATCATACACTGATCTCCTATGGAGTTAAGGTAGCTTTTAGTATACAAAAGTACCCGTAGGTACTACAGAGATGTTACGTGTACAAAAGTACCCAAGCAGTACTATCGAGCAAATACAGGGGGTGCCCTGAAAATACAACATATACCGATGTACCCGTAGGTACATCTCGAACATATACAGGTACTGTAGGTACATTCAGACGCATTATATCTACTTTATTCATTATTCGTGAGTCTTATCATATAATTGTTAGATTACCAGGACCAAGTATAATACCGAATGAGGACACAAGATAATAAGTACCATGTGACAAGACAGATCGCAGGTCGCCGTCAAAGACTAATCGTAGAAAGATCAAGACTAATGCGGTCGGCATCTGGCCAGAGTGTCAGAGCACTAACTGAGAGTACCGGTAATTAATGTGCCGGTACATCTACCGAGTGTCATTGCATTAATCGAGTACCGGGTACTAATGTGTCGGCACGATCGTAGAGTGCCGCATCTAATCGGGAGTAATCAGGTCATTTAATAATTGGTCTTAGGCATTTTTATAATTATATGACTTCCATAACTTACTATTTTATAATAGGGCATTCTTAGCCATATTATGTGTTCTTGACAGATCGTATTACTCATTTTTTTCCGGGGTCTTAACTTCATATTTTGACCCTAAGTCCCTATACTCCTTTAAATATAAGGTGCTAAGGGTTCTATTCCAACTGGAATCACCCAATTCGGAGCACCGGAACTCAAGTTACGTCCGAACAACCCGGACTTCTCTATGATTAACTGATGCAGGAAATGGGCTTGCACATAGCCCCACTTGGAGTGAATATTTCGACCACTTAGAGTCAGAATTTGACAATACTTTCTCTTAAGTTTGCCTCCTTGAAGTCTATTTTATGTAGCCACTTGAATCACTCAAATCGGATAAGAAATGAGAAAGTTTACAAAATACAAAACTGTCAAAACTGAAAAACCAGAACAAGTCTCTACCGGGCAGAACTTAACTCCTACCGGCAGACTTGGCCAAAATGACCAGAATCGAGTTCTACCAGTAGAACTTAACTCACCGGGTAGAAGACACCTGAGAATGCCCAGAATGGGTGTTTTCACATTTTTCCTTCACTTTAATCCATGGACTTCCCACACTTCCTACACACCCTTCAAAACCATTCCAATTCACCTGAATCTCTTTTCTATTCAATTCATCTTTCATTTCATCTTCTTTCAAACCTTTCCATGAATTCTCCTGTAATCATTTCAATATGGGTCTTAACCCATACACAAGCTAAACTCAAGGATTTGTTAGGGTTTACTCTAAACCCTAACTCAATTGCTTAATATTTAACCATGAATCCAACCTCAAAGAGAGGATTCCCTACTTTTCTTGTGGATTTAGAGTATTTACCAACCCTACCTTCAATAAATCTTTGATTAGGAAGAAATCCTAACAAACCCTAGATTTGGAACTCATAATTCTCTAGAATCCCATACAAAATCCATGTGGATTCATAATAAGAAGTTCATATCCAAGGTTAGACCCATACCTTGGGTCCTCCACTCCTTCCTCTTCTTCTCTTTCTCTCTTCCTCTTCCTCCTCTCTTCTTTCTCTCCTTTGCTCTTCCCCTCTCTCTCTACATTTTTTTTTTTTTCTCAAATGAGACTAATTTTTGGTCTTTAAAAACATGGATTTGTTAAGGCCATGCTCGTCCTCCAATAAACCCATTTTGGGTTAACTTCCTAATTGCAATTTGGCCCATGAATTCTTCCCCTTTTGAAATTCAACTTATGCATATTCTAGTTTAACCCCACATCTTCCTTTATGACTTTCATATCCTTTTTGTAAAATTACAAGATTGCCCTTGTATCTTGTAAACTTTCCGGGTTTCTCAATTTATTTCCGAAAATTCCTATTTAGCTTATAATATACCCTACACAAGTCCGAAAACTACTATGGTATATTTTGGGGTGTTACACTTTACTGAATGATTGATTTCTTAGAATGGGTTGGGGTTTCCATTGGTTAATTTTTGAAAAATAAGCTTGATGGCTCAATTTCTGGAACTAAGGTATATGCATCAAAGATATGAGTAGTGGATGTATTAAAATGGCTCAAACTATCCAAGAATATTCAGATTATCTCTTGTCAGCTGACACCTAGGATTTCGCCAACTAATAATCTAACAAATTCTAGAATTTGGTTTGAAATAGCTTGTGACTAACCATAGGGAGTATTCGACTCATTTTTGTTGATGAGTATTTAAATTAATTGATATTCAACAAAGTTCCTGACTTACTTGCTCATACTACAACCAAAATATGTTTTGTCTCTTCTATTGTATTACCTTCCTCAATTTTGGATGTACGCTTAGACTAGTGTAACTTTTGCACCTTGTGGTTTCAATCAAACTGTATTCATTTGGCTCCTTATTCTACATTTCAAATTTCATACCTAACTGACCGCTTCATTCAGCCTGCCACTATCTCTCAGCAGTTTTTATTCTGGTACTAATTCCTACTTTAATTTCCTAATCATGCAATCACAAAGCAACACAACATTGAATCAAACTAATTCACAATAGCACACAACAATTCAATTTAAATGTCTCTCAACAGTTGGATACTACAGTATGGGATAAGGATGGTAATGAGAGTTAGGCAGGGAGAAGGTCTATTTTTTTCTTTTGAAATAGCCAGGAGCAAAGATGTTGGGGGGATCTAGGTCCAGTGTACCTAAATGGGCTGGGAATTCAGGAATTTTTTTCTCTTCTTTCCTTTCTCTCTCTTGGTTTCTCCACTCGTTTCAATGAAAATCTCATTAGAGAGATCAACCTTTTTGTTCAACTCATCCTGTCTCTTTCCCAAACCATTCATTGTATTCTCCATTTCCGTCATAACCTCTAAAAATTTGGAGAGATTGTTGTTAATCAGATCCAAATTTTCTAGCCATTCTTTTTGTCTATAGGATTCTGTATCTTTTCTCGCTTCTTTGTCTCTACCATCCAATCCCTTCTCAAAATCCTTCGTAGACTCAGAGCAAAAAACTTGAATCCTTTAATTTGCTCCCCAAATTTGCTCGCTTCTGTATCTCTTTTCTTTATCGTAGTTAAGAGTTGAGAATCACGCCAAACTAGTTGTTATAAAAGCTTCATGACTGAGTTTGAGTTTCAGAATGTGACATGATCTCTTCCTTCATTTCTCTTAAACTCTTCCCCTTGTCGCTCTAAAAATTTTCTCATCCGTCTCTTTCCTGCTCAACTCTTCCCCACTCATTGCCTCTCTAATCAGAGCCCTCCACCTCATGCTCCTTTCTTTCTGCTCAAATTTCTTCTTCCTAATCGCCGGTCTCTTCTTTTCAATTTTTTTCATAAATTCTCTTCTCTCGACCTCACAGTTTCACCCTTCTCTTTCATCTATTCTCTCATGGCATCGAGAGCTTCCAAGACGAACTCGTTTCTCTTGTGCTCCCTTGAGCTTTCTCTCCATGTTGGAAATTTCTGCCTCGCACAGAGGAGAACTGCCAAGGGGATGGAGAAGTCTATCGGGCCGGCTTTCATCCCGCCCCTTCATCACCGTAAACATGTAATCATTGTCGGTGAGGGAGTTTTCTCAAGCGCCCGCTTCCTTGGATCGCAGAACCCTCCTCGAGTCTCCTCTTCGTCCTTCATCTTGGGCTTCACCGTTTCTACCAACACTCTTTTCTTTCTGGTTTCTGTCCTTTGCTAACTCCTCGTCGAAGGAGTGCAGGAAGACTGGGTACTCTTCTTATTCCCATATTTCTCTCACTCCAAAATTTCTTCAAACATAGAACAGTGATTGTGGCTGGGTGAGGAATGAGACCTCTTTTGTTCCCTTCATGATACCTCATGATAGAATTCTCAATGACAACTCCTATATTGATCTTGTATCCTTTTAGGATGGCATACAGCAACACAGCCTCCTGTTCTCTCACTGTGCACACATGTTTTGTTGGCACCAAAACAGAAGCCAGGAAGTAAAACCATACCTTAGCCTCTTCAGTAAGGCTTCCCCTGTTCAATGTTCCCGCATCCCTTCCTTGGTTTAGCTAAAACCTACCGTTAGTGAGCTTGGCAATCTTCTCAAAATCTAGTTCCAAAAGTTTCAATTTGGAACCATGTTTACGCACCGCCATGCCATAGGCCTCAAGTATGGCCTTAGCTTCATATGAAACCTTAATTCTAACATAAACCGCTCCATCCTTCCTTCCTACCAAATTTGAATAAAACTCTCTTACCAGTGTCAGATAATTCTTGATTTTTTGGTGTGCGCAGAGGCTCTCCCATCCTCTCTGCTCTATCATCTCCTTGAAAGGAGTAACAGGGTTTTTGAATCTCCTCTCTGCGACAAAACCCTTGTTAGCATAATATTTCTTCCACTGAGAGTACGCTTCGTCTGACACGAAATCTTCCACTTCTTCTTCTTCTCTCATCTTTCCCTCTCCCTTTTCTCGTCTTCGAGAAGTCACGGAGCTTCGTGCTCTTCGATGGCACCTCTCCCGCTTGTTCTTCCTCCCGACTAATCTCATCTAACCGTTCTTCAAGCAGCTTTCCTATTTGTTCATGTTCCTCATAATCCTTCCTTAGGTTAAGGACTAGGTGGGAATTTCAGCCATTGAACGGAAGACAAGCTTTCGTAAGGTTTGGAAAGCTAGGTTTTCGTGGGTCGAGATTCGTATGAGGTGCTATGTGAATAAATTTTTGTGGATCGAGGAATGAGAAAGTTTCCAACAGCTTGCAATTCAATCAATGTTTGTGGGCTAATTATTGCTTCATTAAAACACGTCGCGACTCAATTTTCGTCTTTTATTCGAGGTCATTGTATTTGTGGCTTTAAAGTGAGAGCATTGCACTGCCGCTTTTTATGTCGCTGAGTACTTAGACGCCGCGATACAAGGTTTTCAGAATCTGTTTGATGTTGCGACATCCTTTTCCATTTTACGAGACTGCCGCGACTTCACAAAGTGGTGTCGCGACATATACCTCTTCCTTCAATACTCACTAGTTGCCTTTTTTCAAATGTGTCACGAAGATCAATGTTTTCTTTGTCATGATATCACTTATGTCGCGACATAACCTTCCTGGCCGCGACCTAAGCCCTAACTCAATGATCTCAAGAACCTTTTTCTTATTGCTCCTAACCTTTAGACATTACTCGCATCTCTAAGCAAAGCATTTAACAAATAACGCGATATCTACAAATCAAGCTAGGTTATATTACCCCCTTTTCTCATGTCAGGACTCTCCGCAAGGTCGGAAATGTTCCCTTGATCGCTTTGCCATTCATGTCCTCAACCTGCGTGCTCATCGCAATATCCAAGAAAAATTTAATTACACTACAATCGATTTCTAAAAATTAATTCTATCCTTATAAAAACAAATCTGACCTAATGTAAGCAACTAAAAGAAAAAATATTTCAAAACTTAAAAACAGAAATTAAATCCTTATGGGTTGCCTCCCATTAGCTGCTCAGTTTTTAGTCTTTAGCTAGACTTGTCGCTGCGGGTACTTCTCTTTCCCCAAGAACCGCTTGAGTTCTTCATCTTCCTCTTCCCTGTTTAGATAATGTTTTAACCTTGTCCATCGACCTCGAATTCTTCCCCGCAGACGCCCCCGTGGTCACCGCTCCAAATGTAGTACTGACACCACCGGTGTACGGCTCCACTCCAATTGGATTTTACCCCGAAACAATTTCACCGAATTAAAAAGGGTAACCTCGTTCTGTTCTGAACTCTTTTCAAAATTTCGATCATGCCATTTCTTTCGTTTCGTCTTTGTATATTCTAGCATTATCATAGGCTTCATTTCTCGCCTTCCAATCTCAGATGGGCTTGAGCAATCTTCTTCCTCATAGCCTTAAAATCGAAGTTTAACTTTGATGGCCCACATTGCCTTGTATCTAATTCAAGAGGTAGATGACATGGCTTGCCAAAAACAACTCAGATGGGACATGCTAACTGGGGTTTCTAGAGGCAAATTTTATAAGCCCAAAGTGTAACAAGTTTGGAAGACCAATCCTTCCCGCTGAGCTCACACAGCCTTTTCAAGTATTCTCTTTGATCTCCCGTTGGAAATTTCGCTTGTCCATTGTCCGGGATGATAAGCTAAACTCATTACATGCTTGATCCCATACCTGCTCATGAGTTTTGCAAAGATTTTGTTTGCAAAGGGGGTTCCCCCATCACTAATGATAGTTCTGGGTGTTCCAAATCTGCTCAAAATATTCTTTTGCAAGAAACTCACAACTGTAGCGATCATTCCTGACAAGCCATCGTTCCACTCCATTTGGAACGACCCATCGCAGCGTGATGTATAGGTTTCCAAATGACGGGTGGAAAGGGTCCCATAAAATCTATTCCCATACATCAAAATTTGTATCACCATAATACCTGAGGGGCATTTCATTCCCGTCGCCGATATTCCCAATCTTGACATCGACACACAGTTTAACCCACTCAAAGACAATCTCAAGATAAGGCCAATAAAACTCGATTGAGTATTCATGGTCGTTTCTTTCTCCGGTAAAATGTCCCCATATGGTGATGCACGGCATCCATCTGCTAATGTTGCCTTTGCTCACTCTCTTCTCGCACACATCTTCTTGGAGGATCATGTCAAAGACCTCTGAATAATAGTGGATCATCCCAAATATAATAATTACGTCACTCGAAGCCTTTCTTCCTATTGTAGCTGGAATCCAGGCATTACTCCACAAGCCGATAATTCACCATATCGCATACCAGTGGAAGTCGAAGGAAACCTTAAACAATTGCTCATCCAAGTTCGTTAACATCACCTTTCTTCATCTTCACTGCTTCTTTCTACTCTTGACAATGATCGCCTATCACATTGTCACATCCCTTTATCCTTTGATCAAGTCAAACTCCTGTAACAAAGAAAGACCCACCTTATCAATCTCTGGGCTTAGCTTCCTTTTCGACATCAAGTATTTGATTGCCGCATGATCACAGGAATTACCACATGGGATCCTAAAATGTATTGCCTAAATTTTCACAAGCAAATACTATGGCTAGCATCTCCTTTCAGCTTGTTGAGTAGTTCTCTCAGGTTTCATCAAGGTCCCTATCAGCATAGCATATGGCCCCTCGAATACTTTCTCTTTTCTTTGCCCCAATACAGCTCCCATAGCAAAATCACTGGCATCACACATTATTTCAAATCCCTGATCCCATTCTGGTGCAGCCATTATAGGTGCTTGTACCAATTTGATCTTGATTTCGTTAAAAGCATCCTTGCAGGAGTCATCAAAATCGAACCTTGTATCTTTTTCCAGTAATCTGCATAGTGGTCTGGCTATTTTTGAAAAGTCTTTGATGAATCTCCAGAAAATCCAAAGATGCCCCAAGAAGCTTCACTCTTTACTGTAGTAAAAAGCAAGAGTTTTGATAATGATACTTGACCGGTCAACTTAGTCCAAGAGGGGCGTAAATTTTATGCCCAAGAACAATACTCTTCTGGCCACCATAAAATGGCATTTTCCCAATTCTAGCCGCTTGTCCTGGCATCTTTGAAGTATTGTTTCCAGATTGTTTAAGCATCGATCAAAGCAGATCCATACACAAGAAAGTCATCCATGAAAAATTTCCATCACTTCAACCAAATCCGAGAATATGGACATCATACACTGAATGTAGCCGAGCATTACATAGCCCAAATGGCATCCTTCAAGGCAAAGGCACCATAAAGGGCATGTGAATGTGGTCTTCGATCTTCAGTGCAATACGACCGATCAGATCCTCGAATACCCATCCGTAAAACAAAAGTGAGGGTGTCCCGCTAACCCGTCCAACATTTGATCAATGAAAGGCAAAGGAAATGATCTTTTCTGGTTGTTGTATTCAACTTTCTGTAATCAATACATACCCTCCATCCTGTCACTGTTCTTGTTGGAATCAATTCGTTTTTTTCATTTCTGATCACAATAAACCCCCCTTTCTTTGGAACCACATGGACTGGGCTCACCCAAGGACTATCTGAAATAGCATGTGTATAAACCAAAGATTTAACAATTTGAGTACTCCTTTCGACTACTTCCTTCATCAATGGATCTCACTTCCCTCTCGTGTTCTACGATGGTTTTGAAGTTCCCTTCTAGCGTAATCTTATGCATGCAAATTGATGGACTCCATACCTTTCGCCTCTTCAATGGACCAAGCCAAATATCCCTTATGCTTCCTTAATATTTTCAACAATCTTTGTTCCTCAGCCTCACTTAGTCTGGCTGAAATGATCACTGGTTTTTTCTTGGGTAATTCTAAGTAAGCATATTTTAAATGAAATGGCAACTCTTTCAAAACTAGCCCTTCTGCACCGGGTTTCGAAGGAATTTTTCAATATTTTCCCCATTATCGCTTTCGCTTTGCTTCAAGCTCAACAATACGCTTTCTATAGAATGAAAACTGGCCGTATGGAAATTCGCACAGACATCTTCGTGATAATCGGGAATTCATCTCTTTTCATTGATAAAATCGGAGTGTTACAATCATGGTTAATATCGTGGATCGAGGTATAGACAAAATCACTACATTGCAACTTTCCTTGTATCCGTTTCATTTTTCATACTTTTTATCAAGTTAAAAACAGCTGCTTCTTCTCCAACCCTTAAGGTAAGAACTCCCTTTTGCATGTCAATCAGGGCTGCTCCAGTAGCTAGGAATGATCTTCCCAATAGCAGGGGTACTTGTGAATCTTCTTCCATGTCCGTAATGACGGTTCACCGGAAAACAAACTTTCCAACAAAGGACCCGCATCTTCAATGACTCCTTCCGTGTTTCACCATCGACCAGCCCGCCATTTGAAGAGTAACACGGAGTAAGCTCCCCAACCAGTTCTTGGCAATGCATGCAGGCATCAAATTGATACTAGCCCCGAGTCACGTAGAGCTTCCCGAATTCAATTCCTCCAACAATACAAGGAATTGTGAAACTCCCTGGGTCCTTCATCTTTACTTGTAGTTCTTTTCTGATTACTGCACTGCAAGTGGCAATGAGATTCACTATTCCTTCCTCTACTATTTTTCTTTTCTTGCTCAGTATGTCCTTCAGAAATTTTGCATGGGAAAGGCATTCAGTTACCACTTCGCAAAGGCATACTTATCTCCAGCTTCGGAAGGTTTTTAAGAACCTTGCAAACTCCAGCCTCCATCCTTGATTTCTCTCGCAGCCTTTGTGGAAATGGGACTCCGTTGTGCTTTGATCCTGATGTTCTTCCTCTCTACTCTTTCTTTTTCCTTCCAGCTCCTCTTCCCTTTATGATCTCGCTACTTTCAGAGCCGCCATCTTCTTTCATCTCTTCTAAATTCTTCCCACTCCTCACCCGTACGCCCATGCAAGCTCGGGTTCTTCTTTGTGTCACTTGAAAGGCATCTTTCTCCGTTTGCGGTTGGGGCCACCTACTCTACTTGTGTCTCCCGTGTCTTCAGTGGATGCATCAGTGGTGTTCGAAAAATTGAGAATTGGCAAGCTAGCCAAGCTCCAACTCGCAAACTTTTGTTCATGGAGGTTAAACAGCTTTTTATTATCCCCCACTGAACCACATTCATTCTTCAAATGATCACCTCCCACCCCATAATCGTTTCAGGCTCACTCACGCCTCGAACCTCGTGGCCGCTGGAGCAACCCCGTGGTGGGTTCTCATCTGATGCCTGGGTCTTGTAGCCCTCCACCATAAGAGAAATTCTCATGGTTCCTCAAAGGTCGGGTGATAATGGTCGGAAGGTTAGTATTGGGTTTGAAATGGTAAGCTCTTGGCTCACTCAAATAATTAACCTCTTCGGCATCATAAAGTTCTTCAGTTGCCCTCTCAGCACTTCCCTTCAATAACTCCCTTTCAATTGGCTTCCTATTTCCATGAGCAAAGGTGTGTCTTTCTTTCTTGCTTGTCCAACTCAGGCATAATGGCATCCACCTTTGCTTCCATGGCTGTCATCTTGCTCTGGCCTCCATGATCCCCTTCCCTCTGCTTCCTCCTTGAAAGCCTCAAGGAGTTTCATTACATTTAGCCGTGCTCCTAATCACTCTTTGGCTCTTCAAAGACTTTTTTCGCTTGAATGCTCCACAAGATGAAGCATTAATGATCCCTTTTGATATATCATTCAACATGATATACAATGTCCATCCGAGTCTTCATATTCATCCCATGCATCGTCATCTTCTCAAAGAATCGCTTGAATATTTCCCATGCTACATACAGCTTTCATCTTCCCCCTACCGGAACACAATGGATTTCCCCCTCCTTCTTTCTCGTGGTGAGGGCTGGGGAAAGGAATCTACCTAAGTAGGCCTCTACCATTCCTTCTCCTATATCAACGTAACCATATGGTAAAGATTCATACCATGTAGCTACTCAGATTACTTAGAGAATGGGAATGGATGCATGATGATCAATCCACCCCATTCAAATTTAATTTGTATTAGCCATCCCGAGGAATCTTTCCCTGTGTTCTCGTTGATCTTCGTGGGATGACCAGTAAACGATGCCGCCTCGACCATTGTAATCGTGTCGGGGTTTGGCCTCAAAACATAGCATCAACCGCAGTCATTCGATTGCTGGAGTATCTTCCCGTATAATCATCCCGTAAGTCCCTCCATCAGACAAGACTGAGGCCTCTAGCTTCTTCTATATGTACTTCAACCCGATTCCGCCTTCATCCGCCATGGTCGAAGCCGCCTCTTTGTCTTTCTCGCTTCCGGAAAGTGTCCTCTCTATTTCCGTGTCCGGCCGAATCGTGATCGTTCCTGCTTCCTATGCATTAAACTTCGTTCCCCGAAATCAAAACACACTTACATTAATAGGATTAGTTTGGTCAACAACATTTTCAATATGATTTGTTAAAGGTTAAAGGGCCAAAATTAATCAACGCCAAAGCTATTTTTGTTCTTTTTCTTCAAAATGTCCAAATTAGTATTTCCTTCTTTCGTCTGAATATTGATTTACTAAATTCTTTCGATCCCCGGCAACGGCGCCATAAAACTTGTTTGAGAGACCAAAACACATGTACAAATTTATGACGTTATTACCAAGGACTATTATCTAATCCCTAAGAATCTGGCCACAAGAATAAAACTTGTCTGAGACCAAAACACATACACAGATTTTACGACGTTATTACCAAGGACTAGTATCTAGTCACCGGCAACGGCGCCATAAAACTTGTTATACACCAAAGACGCTAGAATAACCATTTTTTACTATTATTGGTTTTGGCCTAATATACTGCAAGTGCACAGGTCGACAAGGCAATAAATTGACGAGTCCTATATCGATCCCACAGAGATCTCAAGAATCTAGGATCATAATCCACCCCCACTACTCAAGCTCCATAATTTACTGGACGAATAAACGATATCGAACTAAATCACTGCTCAAATTATACTAACATGCAGTAAAGTAAATGAGCAATCAAATAAACCGAATAGAAAAGAATAAAGAATAAAGAATGGTTAAGAAAACAAATGGACACTAATAATTATCTTTCGTAGGACACATCAAGTATTAATGCACAGAATATCACCCCCAGAAGTTAAGACTGACATAAAACTTCTGAATAATTCGTGTTTTAAAATCAGCCCCAAGGCGTTTAGCAGTAAAGCCGACTTCCCACACCTTTAATACTATTATCTAATTTTCCTCGATTCTTTCTGGAAGACAGGAAACGGCATAACTACTTTAAAAGGGAATTTCCTTTGCCGTGGGTATTTTCTTTGCAATACTTCATACCCATTTTATGGATCAGAAACCTTAACTCCAAGTTATCTGGCCAAGTATGATATACAACTTCCAGGATGCTCTTCCTCAAAATTAAAATAGATCACCCTCTCCTTGATTAGATCTCAGCTGCCCAACACTAGATCGGCATCACTATTCGAATCGAGGTGGACTCTACTTGTTTAAATTGATAACTCATTCAACTCATTCTTTTGATTTCAAGGAGAAGAGGATTTATCAAGTAAGAAGCTCATTAGATCTAAAATAAGGTGTTAATATACTCCTTTTAAGCAATTGTTCACACCCTAGATCATTTTCCTCTGTCACCAGGAGGGCTTCGAAATCGAAAGCAATGAGACAAATCTCAGAATCGGGTATAAGAAACTCGATATTCGTATCAAAACAAAAGAAACCCAACACCTAAGTAAATTCATAAACTCGATGATTCAAGAGCCGTTAGAAACGACTATAGAAAGATACTCCCACTATAGCATTCACTTAATGGAAGCCTTGATTCTGAATTACCAATTTACAATCAACAAAGATTCCTCCGATCATACAACAATCGCAAATGGAATCAAAATTCTAATTCCAGAAATTGTCTGAACTTCAAAGATTCCAGGTAGTAATTTGAAAAGAACGGAATTCTGCATTCAGCTTCTGCTCAGAAACATAATATCCAATTCCAGAAAATAAAATGAAACTAAAAAGATAAATCTAATCTAATCTCTAACTATCAACATCAAGAAAAAGAAAAGAAAAGGAAAGAAAACCAAGTACTAAAGAAAATGAGCCTCACTACCTGCATCTCTCGCCTGCGGTTTCGCCGCCTAAGCTTACTTTACAGAGTCAGCGTTTATTTATATTTCACCAGCCCTAATCCCAATGCTCGTTCTTTGATTTCCAAGTGACCGGCCCATATTAATGTTCGTGTCGCGACTTCAACTCCTTTGTCATGACATCATCCATGTCGCGACATCAATCTCACGCCGCGACACGCCTTAAGTCTTCCTCAGAGTCTTCACTCAGTTCTCACGCCGCGACATCACTTCTTCCCTCGGGCAGGGCCGCACCGATTCTCCCGATGTCGCGACATCGCTATCTCGTCGTGACCCGCCCAATATTCCAGCCTCTAACCGGCATTCCCGATGTCGCAAATCAATCTCACGCCGCGACCTCAGCTCAAGTCTTCCGCAGCGATTCAATCCTAGTCTTCGGGGCGTCACGACATCAATCTCTTGTCGCGACATCGCCACGACCTACGTGTCTCAATCGTTGCCTCGGCGCCGCTGACATCGCCTTTAGTCTCCGAGGTTTCAACTGGGTTCCTAATGTCGCGACATCAATCTCACGTCGCGACAACAGTTCACTTCTTTACATCTTTCAACTGAGCAAGTCTCATGTCGCGACCTCGATCTCACGTCGCGACCTCACTCTTATGCTCTCGAGGCCCACTGCTGATTTCGTGTCGCGACTTCATCCTTCCGCTACAACAATTTCCAGCTTAACTCAAATTTCATCCTTCCAAACATAAATAGCTTCAAGTCGATTCTCTTGTCACGACTCTATCCCGGTCGCGACATCAACCCTCTTGTCGCGACATCAATGATAGCCGCCGCTGACATCATTTAACTGGTCAACTCAGTCACATCTTGTGACCTCCGTTGGCACTGCATCAAATTTCTTCAAGATTCCCGATGTCGCACAAATTGACATCTAGGCAAAGATGTCGCGACTCTTCTCTCTACTACCGTTGTCGACGCTTCAGATATGTCATGTCACCACAAAGATCCGCATGTCGCGACATGGTCTTCCTCTTCATTTCCGTTGCTTCACCCGTATTTTCTTTAACGCCCACCGCCTCTTGCTCTTCTTAAGTAAGCTTCGCTTCGAATGGAGTTTCACCGCTACAACCCGCCGGATATGCACTTGCTGTCGCTGCGCCTACCACATCCTATCCTTTCATCTGCGGCCCCCTTTTCCGCTGCAACTTGCTTCAGCCACTTATATCATTAACGCTCATCCACCACGATTTTTCCACCGTGATTTCTTTCACCTCCCCGTTAATAACAACAGGAGTTTCTTCATATTTAAATTAATCATTCTTTAAATGAAAATCGCGTAAAACGGACTAAAAATGTATGACTTTAAGCCTACCGCATATCTCTATCCCAACTCAAGACTCAAATGCTTAAATAATTTAACTCCTAAATGCTGAAATCTCTCAGATCTTAATATCTCTGGCCACCGAATCAACTGAAGGCTGCTCTACCCAGATCCCTGGATAACCTCATCTCTCAAATCTCTTGATTCCAGTGATTATGCCAATGTCGTATTATCACTATATAATGAAAGAGTAGACATAGAGCGTATGCAACCAACATAAACAACGAATATAAGTGATTAAACTTTAATCCATCAACATATGACAGGTTCAACACAACCCTAGATATAGCATAGATCTAGAACAGCAATGAATGAGAAATGAAAGTGTTTAACTTAAAACATTCTAATATCCAAAAAAATGAGAGACAAAGACAAATCACTGCACTTCTTCAAGTCCGTGGCTACCGTCGCTTCGAATTCCGTGGCCCTCATTCAGACGCCTCCCGATCCCTAAATTCGAGCCATCGGGTGCTTTAAATGATGAGGTGCGTATCCGTACGACAAGCCACACGCTTGAACGTCATGACGCTGAGACGCCGTGACGCCGAGACGCCGCTGAGCCGCTGAGACGCCGTGACGCCGAGACGCCGCGACGCTTCGACAGCTGACTCTCAGATATCAATCTAATGTCGCTGACGCTTGGCATGCCACGACGTGAGAAATCGCGACGCTAACGTCGCGATGTGGCGCCCACTTTCCTACATCGCTCTCCATTACTCCAATTTGCTTCCATCGCGCTTTCACATCATCCGCACCGCATTCACCGAATTTAGTCATACCTCGCATAACAAACTGGAAAAATACATATATTTAACCATAGAAATAACGCTAAACCTACAAAGACGCTGGCACATGAGTGTTTCAGCACTCATCACACCCCCAACTTAACTTTCGTCATCTCAAGCAAGAATGCACCTCAGACAGACAATAATAACTGGCCATTATTCAAAACTAACACTAAGACGTTGTTGCACATGCTGAGAAATAGGATCAATTTGACCGACTCACACTCGTCGTCAAGCTCGCCTCGAAGTTCACAAGACGCATACCGATGTTTGACTTGGAAAACCCAATGAAATACGAAGTGACTAGTGCCTCAAATTCCATGGTATTCAATAACCTTCCTAAGGATCCTATAAAAGGTCGAATGAATGACCTCTAGTGTATACCTAGGTTCCGACACCCCCAAACTTGAACTCGACTCACCTATTTGGAAGAAGCTAACGAAGAAAGGACAAGAACGCACCCTTTTATTCATACACCATACCTAACAATTTCCTAAGTACCTAAACAAAAATCAAGAATACCTAGTTCCAAGAAGTTTTAGATGAGGTTCCCAGAGCGGATCCATTGGTGACTCCTCACCGCTGGTTAAGGGCACCAGGCATTAAATCCCTCTCAACCACCCGAACACTCAACCAAACCTAAAGGCCCTAGGTCATGGAATGATCCATCTTCGTCCCATGTAGCGGGCGCTGAACAACTACCCCGGCCGCTTGGCTCAGGCATTAGGCTTTGAAAGCCCTCAGACTGTGTCTTCGGGATTCCGCATTGAATGATCCCGCTTTTATTCTATGCATCAGCCTATATATATATATATATATATATATATATATATATATATATATATATATATATATATATATATATATTTTCACTTTTCTATTGTTTTTTTTTTTTTTTTTTTAGTCAGCTCAATGGCAATCCTTCTTGATTGGGTGTCCCATCACTAGACGGTTAGGAATCCCCAAGGTTTGTCGAACTTTAGCAGATGGTCTCGCACTCCATGCATACCTGGCTTCATTAGTGTGTGAGTGTGATAGGGTTCTTGAGAAATGGTTTCTTGAATACCAGGAATTGGTTCACTAAGCCTCCCCACCTATTCAACCTAATTACCGAGTATCAAACATTGTATGCACCAGGTCTTCCATGTCAATAGTGAATTCAGTCCAAAAGTGATACTCGACTTTCAACATGGCACACATACACAACTACCTCCACATGCAACTACTACATATAAGAATGAAACAAAACAAAAACAAGTAAATACTAAAAAACAGAGGACTAGACTATGCTAAACACAACTAATATGCTGAACAAAACAAAAACACTCGCACAAATACTAAAAACAAACACGATAACTAAACAAAGCCATCCATACTCCCTCCCCAACAAAATACCCGGTCCCCAATCGGGCACAAACAAAAAGTGTAGGTGAAGGGGACCCCGGTGATCACTGCGGTGGTGGTGGTGGTGGCGTGGAAGGCTAGGAGCGCGCGATCTGGGCTCGCAAGGACCAGCCGCCGCCAAGAATGATGGCCTCAATCGGCCGCCGCATAAAGACGAGTATATCGCCACGAGAGCCTATATCCCAGGATGTGACTTCTGCTCCCGGGTCTCGCCCCGTAATGCATCAAGCGCCGCAGGTGGAGAGCACCGGCCCTCGTGGATCGGGAAGACCGGGGAGCTACTCCGGGCCGCTGTGATGGTGGGGCGGGGGTGGTCGACGGCGACTGCCAATGTCTCTCTCGGATCGCCAGAAGCTATAACGAAAGCCCGATACTCGTGAAGCTCGTCCGTCCGAGGGCTCACGACCGAATCATATACTCCTCAGTCAATGGACACCCGTATCCCGCGCATGCGTATATGGCTTTACGGGTGGAGCCAGCCTCATTGTCGCCGAGGGCACCTACCGCTTCAGACAAGCCAAAGATAAGGAAGCGGGGTGCCCCAAATTCATCTCGCGTCCCTGCTATGGAGGATGGCATCCTATAACCCGCCCAACATCAAAAAGTATATCCTGTATGATGGCGTAGTTGGAGTTGTGGCACGTTTGGCTATCACTTCATTGACACGCTCGTCAGTTTAATAAGACGCGACGTGATAAAGTGATGCCGCACCTTAGGTATGAAGCGCCAAATGTCACTCAAGTGGACCGCATGGCCCGCACTATTGATTTTTCCACTCACCCCGGCCATTGGTCACTGTGATAACCCTGGGTAGTCAGCCTGGAGCCGATCGAATCCACCCGGCGGGACATGCTCTGTGACTATAATAATCACCGACGATCTCGCGATCAAGTCGACCAATATGCCCCGCACCCGAACTTTTTTAAGGACGTGGGAGGCGAGGTTGACGTAGAACTCTCGCACCACACTCATCGCCGCTGGATGAGGTGGTTGGCTCAGTGCCCGCCATCCCTTAGCAGCAATTGTCTTGTGGAAAAAGTCATCAGGGTGGTGAAAACCCTTCTCCTCGATGAATGATCGGTCGCAGATGGTGCCGAACCGATCACGCAGACTCTCATTCACAAACCGCTGACACTGTAGAAGTGGGGTCGGGTTCACCGACCGACCGCTGGTAGGCGCTTCGCCTTACCGCATTAGACCTCAAATTCACGTGGTGGTGGCACCTCAAATTGGTCACCCACCACCTGCACTACAAAACAAACACCTAGTGTGCACCAAAACTACTAAGTGTACTAATACCCAAAGGTGACTCAAACCCTAAAATAGACCTTACTAATACCTTAAACTTGAACCTAAAAGACCCTAGACCAACTGCGGAATGCAATGGTAACCTCTAGAAGACGACACTAGACCGTAACCTAGCACAGGTGGGAAATGCTACGTGACAAGAAACAAGAACCGAGTACAGTGTGTGATGAGTTGCACAAGAGAAGATTGGAGGGCAATGTAGGAGCCTCCGACCGTGAGAAGGAGCTCCAAGTCAAGGAACAGAAGGGTGAATGGGTGCTAGGGTTCAGCCGTGGTGTGTGCGATGAAGAGCAAAATGAACTATTCTCGCTTTAAACAGCAAGGCAACGTCAGCGACGTCAGCAACACGCGAATGCTACGTAGAGTGGTACTAAACGACACACGACGCTCGAGCAACGCAACGCTGGGTAGTGACCAATAACGCCGCTGACAAGAGTATCAACGCCGCGACGCCCGCAGACTCCTAAAAATTCACGTCACGACGTTCCAGAGAGTATAAAACTCGACGTCGCGACGTTGAGAATCCACGTCGCGACGTGACAAAGACACTCAAAATCAACGTCATGACGTTGGAACGTCGAGACGTTCGAACGTCGCGACGTTGAGACCCAACGTCGCGACGTTGAGACCCAACGCCCCGAATGCTACGTGAAGGCTCTCTA
Organism: Tetrastigma voinierianum; assembly: GCA_016808115.1. NCBI lineage: Eukaryota > Viridiplantae > Streptophyta > Magnoliopsida > Vitales > Vitaceae > Tetrastigma > Tetrastigma voinierianum. Next base: position 253,818 of record JAEQBH010003333.1, on the reverse strand, counting down.
AAATTTCACATTAAGTAGCCCCGGTTTATGATCCCTCCCCTCTCGTAAATGGGACACTCCGGACTTGTAATGTTCGCACAACCGATCCTCCTGCACTGCTCTCATGAGTCCTCGAGCAAACAACCAAGAAGAAACACCGTTTACGGACAAAATTCGCAAACTAATATAACTGAAAATAAACAATAAAATCAAAACATGGCACTCAGAAAAGGGAAAAGTTTTAAGAAACACTTGGGTTGCCTCCCAAGAAGCGCTATGTTTAATGTCGTTAATTTCGACGACCAATCGTGAATGCTGCTCGGCGACCGAACTCATATGAACGCTTTACACTTCGTCTCAGAATCGCTAAAGGAATAATTTGCTTGTCTCAAGAAGAAACTCGCTCCATAATTCGCTTCAATTCGATGGTGATCGTGGAATGTGCCTTTCTCAGGATGTGTAACTTCTACCCCACCGTGTGAAAAGACCTTTGTTACTGTGAAAGGCCCGGACCATCGGGACTTCAATTTCCCCGGAAAGAGCTTTAGGCGGGAATTGAACAAAAGAACTTGTCATTCCGCCGTGAACTCCTTCTGCAATGTGCTCACGTGCTGTGCACAGTCTCTTTCCTTATGTCGCGGGCGTCTATGCTTCGCCTCAATTCGCCTTAGTTCACTGTTGAGCACGCTTCACCGCCAATGTACTATCCATGTTTAACTGTCGAGTGGCCCAATAAGCTCGATGCTCCAATTCTACTGGAAGATGACACGCTTTACCATAAACGATTCTGAATGGTGACATATCTAATGGAGTTTTGAATGCCAGGCAAAAGACGCCTGCAGTGAATCTTCAATCTTTTGCACCAACTTTCCCCGGAGTCAAGAACCGGCCTTCTGAGAATACCTCTGATTACTGATACCTCTGGTCATTCCATCTGACGCTGGTGGTATGCAGCAGACACATGACGCACTTCATACTTTCTTTGCAAAACCTCACTACCTTATCAAGGTAAACGGGTACCATTATCCGATCACTGCCGAGGGGTTCCAAAACGTGAGAATATGTGGTCAGCAGTAAGCCACGACTCGCATCGCCAGGCATGTAGGATCAGCTTCCACCCACCTCATACTATCGCAACAAGATGTATAAGTTGTCAGACATGTGAAATATCCCATGAAATCTATTCCCCCATAAATCAAACACCCGACTTCCAAAATGGGACGATGGGTGGCTCGCCCTTCTGCATGTTCCCCCATTCGCGACATTCCTCACTACAATTGGAAACGAATCATGAGCATCTTTAAATAAGCAGCGCAAAACTGACAAGTACTCGGGCTGTTGCTCTTCGCCACCAAAGTGTCCACCACATGGCAGTAGTGTGACAAATGGTTCGTAATACTGCGGCATTTCCTGGCTCGCACACACATCTCCTATCACCTATCAGCCGCAAAGGTTCAGAAGATGGGCTCCTCCCAATAGTAAGGTTTCAAGTGTGCGAAAAAAATCTCTTTTTCTCGCTCGATATAATTGAGACTTGGTTTAGCCACCAAATAATTTACATAATCAGCGAACCATGGAACTGCCCTCTTGCCCTCAATAATAGAAAAGCAGTTTCATCCGGGAATCTCAGCCATTCACTCAGAACATCATCTCTAAATTCTCTAATCGTGGAAAGATGACTGGCCACTAGGTTTTCGTGCCTTTCGCCTTTAATCTCAACATCAAATTCTTGCAGTAAAAGAACCCACCGGATTAATCGAGGTTTGCATCTTTCTTAGTCAAGTACGAATGGCGTAATGATCAGTGTGAACTACTACCTTGTTGGCCAATCAAATATGGCCTCGAATTTGTCGAAAGCAAAGACAATGGCCGTCTTTCTCTCGTAGTGGCACACTCAGCTGAGCACTCATCTAAAGTTCTCGCTTTATGGTAAATTGGTTTCAAAGATTTTCTCGCTTTCGCCTAACACGCCCCCAATGCAGTTCCTTTAAGGCCACACTATAAGTTCAAAACGGAAAGGACCAACTGGAGCCACAACAATGTGAGCCGAGATCAACTTATCCTTCAATCGAAAAAGCATGCAAACATTGTGAATCAAAATCAAATGGGATCCCCGACTAACAAGTTACAACGGGTTTTGGTAACTGCGGAGAAATCCTTGATAAAACCGCCTATAGAATCCACAGGGCCTAGAAAACTTCGAATCCTCATCGACGATATGTGGAGGCAACTTTTCACCGTTTCCACCTTCGCCCTATCTACCTCTCTATCCCTCTTGCCACAACCATGTCCAAGGACACACTTGCATCATAAATGGCACTTTTCCCAATTTAGCACTAAGTTGGTCTCTCTACATTCTTGCCAAGATAAATAAGTTTTCAACAGCTTGTCAAATGAATCTCCCCATTACTCAGAAATCGCCCATGAAGATCTCAATCGGTCCTTTCAACCATGTCGAATACGTCATCATACATCGGTCGAAAAGTACTCCTGCATTGCACGCCCAAAGGGCATCCGTCAAATGCGAATGTACCATAAGGACAAGTGAATGTCAGTTTCCTCTCTTGATCTTCGTGATATGGCAATTTGATTGTAACCTGAGTATCCATCCAGTACAAGATTCATGACTCCGCTTAATCGATCCAGCATCTGATCTAGAAACGGCAATGGGAAATGATCTTTCGGTGGCTTTGTTCAGCTCGCACCAATGTAAATCCTCCACCGGCATCCGTTTCTCAAGGCGTAATATGTTGTTCCTAATTCTTATGACTGTTGTTCCTCCTTTCGTACTACACTCGAACTGGCTTAATGGCGACTGCCTCAAATAAAGTAAATCACCCCAGTGTCTAGCCATTTTAAAACCTCTTTCCGGACTACCTCCTTCATTGTCGATGAACTCCTCTCGCCTAATCAAGGTTGCGTCCATCTTCGAAAGCAAGATACGATGCATGCACATGGAAGGCGAATCCCTTTCAAATCGGCTGAGACCATCCAAGAGCATTTTACGGCTCCTATGACCTCAACAACTTCTCCTCTATCCTACCAAGGATGATGATCATCGGTAGAGTGGAGGCTACCCAAGGTAGCGTATGTTACTAAATGCATAGGTGTGGGTTTTTGTTCCATCTGTGGTTGTTCCACCGATGGCACCGGCGTTTTTAAATTCTTCACCTGTAGATTCAAAGTATTTCCTCCTATTAGTCCGAAAGAGTCCAGCCACTAATATATATTCCTACTCTTTGCTCATGTTCTCATAATCAACCTCCACTAGGTTAGCCTCCAAAAGGGTCGTATGGAGACCATTCTTGGCTAGACACTATAGCCCACTCATTCTCACACAGCAAGTGTCATCATTGGATGTCCATCGCTTTAAACACATCAACTCACTTCGCTGTCCCGCACTCCTGCGCTTTAGCCCTCCTCTCAACATCAATCATTGCTCGTCTATTGCAAGAAACGGTCTACCCAGACAGGAATTTCTTTATCTTCCCTCCATATCTAATACAATGAAATCATTGGAAGATAAATTTGTCGACCTTTACAAGACATCTTCGATTACCCTCTCTAATGTTTCCAATGATCCGTCTCGTGTCGGCAGGATCAGAAAGAAGGGCCTCACCAATCCCAAACGCTTGAAAATGATAAGGGCATGAGATTACTGCCGGCACCTAAATCACAAAGAGCTTCCTCTCAAAGATAGCATTTCCAATGGTGTATGGAATAGTGAAACTCCGCCTGGCTCCTTTAAGCCAGGGCGTACCTTCAAAGTATGGCACTACATTCCTTTGCTAATCGTTTCAAAATCAGCCATTTTCTTTGGGACAGATATCTTTCATAAATTTCACATAGCCAGAAGTATCCGTCGTATACTCCAAGAAATGGATATCGATGTGTAACTTTAAACACTTCCATAAATTGAAGGAATCGTTTATCCAAATTATGTTTCTTTAGGCGTCAGGGATATGGAATTGATGGGTTAGCCTTTGCTTCAGTCGAGTTGTCTGCAGACTGCTTCTCATTAGGTTGATCTTTGTCCGCATCATTCTGTTTCCGCTGGATTATCTTCTCATTTCTAACCTGTTCTACAACTGGGCTCAGGATCAGAGGTTCCAATTCTTCCCACTTCGAAGATGATCGCTTTTAACGTGTTCATTCCCATCTCTTCTTGGTTTACTTCTCAATTGCTTGGTAATGACCCCTATCGCTTCAAGCACAAGTTTGCCATTCACCCATTTGTACCTCCAAATTTTAGCCGTGTCAGCTTGATCAAGTTCAACCTGAAGCCATTACGCTTCAGATATTCGCCAGTCTCATTCATGTTGCAGTGGATGTTAACATCCGTGCAAGAGCTTGTTCTATTCCACCTTTTCTCGCAGGGGTGGTTCACCTGGTCTCTGTCTCTATGGCATATTGTTTTGGGTATTCCTCCATCTTATACCCGACTATTCCTCGACCGCTCGATTCTCGATTATTATCACCCGCTCGATTTTGACTCGATAATTGTTTCCCATACCTGTCTCTTACATCGTGGATTGGATTCTGATTGAACTCGACACACTGCTCGTCTGCGCTTTGATTTCCCAATCGACATTCCGTGCTATTGTGCTACCTCCACACTTCCGCACAACTCCTACGGGTCGTCTGTATGGCATTCATGTACCGTACCGTCAGTCAATCAAGCCGTCACCGTGCAACATGATTAACCAGATTATTGAGAACCTCATTATCTGTGCCACCCATGGCTTTCACTGGTGTAGTTTTCTCTCTAGGCCACTGGTTGGTGTTGGTTGCAGCATCCTCCAGAATCTCATAGGCTTGGTCCGTGGTTTTCTTCTTAATAGTAATTCCGGCCGAGGCATCAATCATCGTCTGGGTGAGCGTTCCTCAAATTTCATTATAGAAGGTATGGACTTGCATCCATCCGGCGCTGGGTGATGCGGGCACTTTCTTAGCTCTTCCTTTTCTGAAACTGTCCCATGCCGCCAGTTCTCCCCAGTTGCCCAAAAGTATTGATCTCTACAAGCTGTGCAATTCTTCGGCTGCAGGGAAGAACTTGGTCGAATTTTCAGACTTGCCATTCCACGCAGGTAATGGAATCTGGTGGCTGACTTGTTAGCCAATGCTTGGCCTGACCACCTAGTGAGAGCGGGCTTCAACCCGAGTGCCTCCTCAATAAATTCGCTTGTACTTAATCGCATCGCAGACTTCATGAAGTCAGGGTCGGTGATGCATAATTGGGTTCCCACAGGTAGTCCATGAAACAATATATTCTCGTGAAAGATCCGTAATGTTACTCGACTTCAGTCTCGTTGTTTGCCCAATGGGTGGTCGTCGATAGCCCGCCCGAACAACTCGTAGCTGGAGTGCAAATCCTTCAGCAACATGTATGGATCATCTGGGTCAGATTAACGGCCTGCGCTCGATTCCTTCCATACTACCATTTCGCTCTCTCCGGGGCCTGCTTTGCTCACTGGGATCCCGCCTTCATTATCACCCACGTCATTAAATCTCTCCGACCGCTCGCCCTCTGCCTCACAGATTCGTGCAAAGTTCTTTCCAGTTTCCGTGGATCAAACAAGTGTTGGTCGACCTGATCTCGTCAAGCCGTACGTACTCACCTAAACTTCATGACCGAAATAACACACGAACCAACAAAACCAAATTACCAAAGACTTGTAAAAATAAACAAAAGTAAAGAAAATTTCGTAGTATTATCCACTGCTTTATTCTCATATCAATCTAAACCTCGTCTCAAGAATCCGCGCCCAAAAACTTGATAAGCCGAAACGCTGTATGAAATGTACGCCATGTGCGCAGAAGTGTACGCGGCCGCCTCTAAGTAATATAGTACCAACGGCACGGATATCGATCCACGTGTGGACAGGTGTGTTGACTAAGCAAAGGTTTTGCTTCTTAGATAATATCCGAATAAACTTATTTTAAAAAAAGGAATCGAGTATGTTAATTTTCAACTAAGCTTATTGATTCTAATGAATTAATGAGATTGAGACTGTGGTTATAGTTCCCTGTCACGCTCAATGGATTATTTCTAAAGATATTATTATTCCAGTTACATTTATAAGTTGTCGATGGCGGTGATCTTCCTTACGAGATATCCTCTCTCGAGGTATGTCCGCATATTCATGAATGAGTTGAGTATATCTCATCCCAACTCAAGATTCAAATGCTTAAATGTTCTAACCCTAAATTCAACCTTCGTGGATCGGAATATCTCTATTTACCGAATCAACCGAAGGTCGCTTACCCAGATCCGGATAACCTCATCTCGAATCTTGATCTCCAAGGTGATTATGCCAATGCCGGGCCGTATTAATACCATATAATGAAATAGTAGATATGTATGCATGCAAACCAAATGATAAACAACGGAATAACATAGTACTAAACTTTTAATCCATCAACATATGACAGGTTCAAATACAACCCTAGATATAGATCTAGAACATAATGAATGAGAAATGAAAGTGTTTAATCTTAAAAACATCGCTCTAATATCCAAAAATGAGAGACAAGATAAAATCAATGCACTTCTTCAAGTCCGTGTCATCACCGCTTGAATTCCGTGCCCCCGTTCGTACGCCTCCCGATCCCCTAACTTCTGAGCCATTGGTGCTTTAAATGATGAGGTGCAGATCCGCGCCGACGCCGACAAGAACGCCATGACGCTGAGACGCCGTGGACGCTGAGACGTCAGCGAATGCTGAGACGCCGTGGACGCTGAGACGCCGCGACGCTTCCTCGATTGTCGACCGTATCACAATCTAACGTCGCTGATGTCGCACGTCATGACGCTGGCACGCCACGACGTGACGCCGCGACGCTTGGAACGTCATGATGTGGCGTACCACTTTCCTACATTGCCTCCATTACTCCAATTTGCTTCACATTGTGCTTTTCACATCATCCGCGACCTCGCATTCACCACTACCATACTCGTGATAACAAACTGAAAATACATATTTAACCATAGAAATAACTTAAACCTAAGAAAGACGCTGGTATACTATGAGTGCTCTGCACTCATCACACCCCCAAAGCTAAGACAAACCCAATTTGAACAAGCCGAAGTTCATTTAACCGCAATCATACAAATCCATAGAATTGGCCGAGCATTCATGCTACAGAAATAAGGAAAAGAGATACAACTGGGGCTAAAGACACAAGTCCAGCTCAGGATGAGTATTTTAATTTAGAGCTCAAAAGAAGTAATTTGTAAAATTTAGAAGATGCAATCAAGAAAATGGATGAAAAGGAGAATGTAAATGTAGAAGGGATGCTAAGTGGAAACAATCTCGAGAGATAGAGACAATGCCTTGAAGGCAAAGACATGATTCAAAGAGATAACAACCCATGAATGGGCCTAGAACACCGCAACAGAAGTTTTCGCATGATGAGCTATGAGGTTAAAAATAACAAGACATTCCTGGAATCTCTAGCTATGAGGCAGCGAGAACTTATAAAGAGCAATGCCAAGATCCTGCATCAAGCAGTGAAGACGCTTCAAATAAGAAGAAGATACCCTACTACAAATCTGAATCTCGGGATCAGACCCTACACCTGTACTGGTGCATAAACCATCTATATAATTTATACTAAACCTAAATTCAATTGCTACCCTATAATCTTATAAAGAAACAAAAAAAGATAAACCAACCAATACATCAGGTAAAAAGGAACTCACCCCAGTAGAAGAGGTGGAAGAATATCTCAGGATGGAAGCAACCAGGGAAAGAGCTAGAAGGAATAAAAAATGAACAATACTTTAACTTTCCCACCTCCTCATCCTCTTTGTACTCAAAGCAATTCCTCTGAATAAAATAAATTTTTAGTAAAAAAAAATTTTTGTTCAATTGTGTTTTTGTTTGATTAGTGTGTTTTTGATTAGTTTCTTTTGCCTCATGTTTGCCATCTACTTGGTTGAATAAAGAAGAAATCAATCACCCGGGTTCAAATAATTCTATTTCACGCAACATGTCAGTGAAATGACTGGATACAATTGTTGATGTGTTGTATGTTTTTGAGCTGAATACATGATCAAATTAACTCTTTTACTTGATTAGAACAACACAACAACAAACCTCAGAACTAAACAAACCTTTGCACATGAAATTGTGGTAGCCTCAAATGAATCGAAAGTATGTAGCTGCATGTAAGCTAGAATGAAGTTTAAGGTTCAGAGTTAAGTCATAGTCAAACACTCCAAGGTCCTAGAACTTGTTAGATTATTAGTTAAGGCGAAATCCTAGGCAATACCACTAACAAGAAGTGATATAGCCCATCCTTGAAAGTTTGAGCCTTTCAAGCCTACCCTCATAATATGCATAAGCATATACTCTAGTTCCATATTTGAGCCAAATTGTCTAATTTCTTCATTTAAACAGCAATTAGAAGCCTCAACCCCTTCCTTTATTCTAATCCTACAGAAAGAACCCTTATTTGCCCAGGTTTCAGGACAGGAACTTCAAAATATAGAAAAGGACAAGTATGGGGGAATGTTATGTTGATTTGAAAGGAAATAAGAATGAAGGATGGAAAAAGAAAAGAACTAATGAAGAAATGGAAAAGAATGCAGAGAAGAAGTCAAAATTTGTAAATTGTCAAATGGGATTAAGTTCTGTCTTGTGGCCTTCCTCTCTTGAACAATTAAGTTCTTAGGGGTGTTTCAACACCTAGTACCCTAATGCCAACTAGTATGGGAGCTAATAACCCAAATTTCTCTAAGAGTAGTAGAAAGACTAAGAAGAAAAGACATTGCACTAATCCAAAAAATTTTGACAAGTAAAAGACAAGCAAAAAGGAAACTTCTCCCTAACAGATTCCAAACAAAGAATATGTAGTATAATACATCAATGACAAGTTTGGGGGAATATATTTTTCAAACATTAGTAGAAAAGAAAAGGATGAAGGATAGAGGCAAAGATACACACTTGAAGAGTGGAATCTGGGTAAAATTTTAGCCTAAATTCTCCACTTATCTACCCAAGTACCCAAGCCAAACTCTACAAGCCTAAAAGACCTAATTAATCTTGAAGGTGGTACTTGCCTACATTAGAGGAGACTAATATGAAAAACAAGCATATGGAACTTTGAAGAGCTAAAAGCAATTGCAGTCTCTGTGTATAATCCTAGAAGATTAGGTAATCCAGCCAAGGAGAAAGGGAAAGAAAACCATCACACACACACATATCAGGATTAATTGACTGAATTGTTTACATTTCAGCATTCATTAGTTTGTTTGTGACAATAATTGAAATTTTTTCCTAAGTTTGAACTAAAAACTAAATTTGAAATTAAGCTGCAACTGGCTAGTTTCAATTCAAGTTGCAGATTTTTAGTGCAAAACTGAAAATTTTCCTTAAAAATAAAGCTAAATTGTTTGAGGACAAATAAAGTCTTCTTTTCTTTGCTTGGGGACAAGCAAAACTTTAAGTTTGGGGGAATTTGATGAGTCTTAAACTCATCTATTTTTAATCCATTTTTATGACTTATTTTTAGTATTTTCAGAGCTGTTTTAATGCCAAATTATGGAATATTTACAAACTTTGTGTTTTGCAGGAGTTAATTCAAAATGAGAGATTTCCAGCAAGAAAGAAGAGAAAATAGCAATCAGAAAGGGCCTCATCACGACACTTTCTAAAGTCACGACAAACGTCTAAGAAAATGGCTAGAGAACTGTGTCGCAACAATATTTTCTATGTCGTAACACAAGATCTAAAAATTGGCAGATAAGCTATGTCCCAACAAAAGACAGCATGTCGCGACAGGAAATGGGAAGAAACCAATGAAGACAAAGACTGGGGCTGAGCAAATGAAATGAGGACTATAAGGTATAATCTATGTCGCACGTAATCTACTCTATCGCCGACAATGCACCCTGCAATACGGAGGAGCCGGTCGGCATTTAAGAGAGCACTCAAAAGAAGAAGTTCAATCGCGACAAGAAAATTTATGTCATGACAAATGACGCTTACTTGTTGAACTGGCCTAGTCGCAACAAAGGAACCCAACGCTAAAATATACTCTGCCAAGTGAGATAGCCCATGTCGCGACATGGATCTTTAATGTCGCAACACATAAATAAGCTAAACAGAGATAAACGAGGTCGCGACACAACTTCTAGGTCGCGACAGAGGTATCAACACAAATGCAAAGAAGTTAGGTCGCGACACAACTTCTAGGTCACGACATAAGTTTAAACACAATGCAAAGAAGTCCTGTCGCGACATAACAAAATAGGTCACGACAAAACGAGTAAGCTGAACACAGAGTAATCTTGTTGCGACAGGAAAACTGGGTCACGACAGCAAATATTGACAACACCAAGAAGTCATTTCGCAACATCAGAACAAAGCTGCAACAAGAAGTCAAGCCTGGGCAGAACAGTTTCATCGCGATAAACATTCGAGGTCGCGATAGAGATACAGATAATACAAGACAGTGGTGCAACATAACCTGAATAGAGTCCTCTCGCGACATGAAACTAGGGTCATGACACCAACTGGCAGAAGTTGCACTGAAACTGTGCTACGACATGATTATCAATGTTGCAACATAACTATATGAGGAATGCACAAAATATTATCGCGACAAAGGACACTCTGTTGCGACAGAGTTATCATATTGAAAGAAAGAAGACTGTCGCAACAAAAATACGTTGTCACAACTAAAGCAAGAAGGAGTAATAAGATCTCTGCCCACACTCAGGATACAAAGACTCAACGAAACCTTGCTGCGACACAACGAGGTTGCGTAGAAGGCAAATCTAGGCCAAAATTCTTGTGGATTCACATAGCCTAAATTTTAGGTCTAAACCTTTGTGGCTCTATAAATAGAAACCACTGCGGAAAGTGAGGCAACACAAGATTAAACAATCGTAGTACTGGGAGCTAAGGACTCTTTTGTATTATATTTTTCTTTTCTTTCCTTTTCTTTTTTTATTTTCTTCGTAGATTACATTTAGCTTGGGATTTTTTATTCGTTTACTGGATCTGAAACAATAAATTGTTCAGAAGTTTTGAAGTTGAAATTAAATGCTAAAATTCATTTACGATTACTGTTTGAATTCAATGAACTCCAAACAAAAGCTGGAAATCATTTCTTCCGCTTGATTGCAAGCATAAAGTGGAGGCTCTCTTTAATGCAGATTTCAAAGATACTCGTAATCCAAATGCTGAACACAACTCGTCGGGAAATATCTTATGTTGCTACGCTTTTCTACACAATGAGAAGAAAATTTCGAGCTGAATGTTGAATCTATTTGAATGGTGTTGTTCTGAAATCGCTTATTCCTAATTTTAGTGAATGCTTATACCCATGAAAGGACTTATTGTCCTAGCTCTCGATTTCAGGAGGCCCTCCGAAAGTGACACAGTAGATGGAGATTCCTGAGAGCATAGATCAGTTACTTGCGAGTATGCTAGACTAATATTGAAGAACTAATGAGCTCTGAAAGGTTACTTCGATAAATCCTCAATTTGCTCATGGTTTTAGAAGGGTTGAGTGATATATCAATTTAATCTTTTAGAGATCTCTCCTTGGTTTGGAGGAATGATCTTAATCCCATGTTAGCTAAGATCTAATCAAGGAAAGAGAAAACTCTTTCGCATTTGGTGACAGACACTATCTGCTTTGTAGAAATCTAGCAATTGCCCTGTCTTGGGAAGCAAGAAATCTATAGTCATAAGAAATGTGTATGAAGTATTGGAAAAGAAAAAGTACCCATATCTTATGCGAGAAATTTAATTACAAGTAATTGATTAGAATCATATTCAAAAATAGCATGAATCTGAACCAATGAAAAGTACGGTTAAAGAAGAAATTCAAACTTATACTACTCTTGCATCTTGACAAATTGGCATTCCAACTCGTGAGAAAATAGAATTGCATTTATGATGCTTGAATTGATAATTTCACAAATGTTGAAATCCTGTCTCACTTAGCAATAATCCGTTCAAATTCAAATATTATTTAGGATTTATTTTTTTTTCCTTTATTTTAAATGTAGGATTCCAGTTATTAAAATTCTTTATAGTTTACTAAATCTACTCTGAAATGGAAGTTCAAATAGTATAGAACTTGTGTAGTTGGGGTAGTTGAAGTTTAAATTCTTTCAATCTCTAGAACGATATCCGACTTATGTATCCACTTTATTACTAGACGACTGTGGCACTTGCGCTTTTAAGACCAAACTAAATCTTTAAATGAGTTCAATGATAAAACAATTCTTCTTATAAGTATACAAGTTATATTTGTTTTAATAAGTTTTTGGTGTCGTTACCAAGGATTAGATAATATTCCTCTAGTGACAATGTCACAAATTTCAGATATACACTCGTCTCAACAGCATATTAATTAGCATAATTCGCATTTCCTGTATTAATGATGAATAGGAATATTCCTCATTGACTTCAGAGATATTTTATTCATTTATTGAGACTAGACTTGTCTCCTTTAGCGACCTGGGTGTCATGTGGCTTCCATTCCTGCATGCCAAATTTCTTGTGTACCTTATCAATATAGCTCCTTTATGATAATCCAAGAATACCCTGAGAACGATCTCGGTGGATCTGGATCCCTAATACAAAAGAGGCATCACTAAGGTCTTTCATCTCAAAAAGATTTGATATAAATCTCTTAGTGTCATATAATAAGCATATATCATTTGTGGTAAGCAACATATCATCAATATACAAAACTAGAAAAAATATGTTTACTCCCACTGAACTTGTGATACACACAATCTCCAACAATGTTTATCTTAAAACCAAATGAGGTAATCACTTAATAAGATTAGTGGTACCATTGACAAGATACTTGCTTGAGTCCGTAAATGGTTTTCGTCAGTTTGAAAACCATACTCTTTGAGTCTCCCAGCACAGAGTTTTCTGAATGCACCATATAAATTGTTTCTTCAATGTCGCCATTGAGAAACGATGTTATGATGTCTATTTAATGTACCCCGGGATTAAAAAGTGCAACAAGTGCCATAATTGTTCTAAAATAGTCTTTTAATGAAACCGAATTCTTTTTAAAAACAATCCAACTATAAGAATTGGAACTTTCCATGGCTTGACGAAAGCTGATTGGATCATCTTCCAAAATTCCACAATTTTCCTCATGTTCCCAGAGAAATATCATAAGATCACTTGAAATTTCTTTTTCTCCTTCTCTAGTGGACTACCTTAATGTCACATGTTGAGGAAGTTGAATTTGTTCCTCAAGAAAAACTATTTTATCTTGAATGGGAGAGAACAACAGCTTGAACCTGGCGAGAAGAGAAACCAATTCTTCTTCAAAGACAAAGTCTTTAACCTTATTTCTCCCCCCAAACTCAATATCTTCAAAAAATGTTGCAGTTCCTATCTCAAAGATATTCCTAATTGTGGGATTATAAAACTTAAAGATCTTTGATCGCTCCATACAACCAATAAAGTAGCTACTAACAGTTTTGGGTTCCAATTTATTTTCAAGTGGCTTATAGGGCCTTACCTCAGTTGGACATTCCCCAAACATTCAAATGCTTTAAACTAGGCTTTCTGTCTATCCAAAGCTCATAAGGTGTTTTTGTAGCTTCTTTAGTTGGAACTCTACTTAGAATATAGGCTGTTGTTTTAAGTGCTTCACCTCATAATCATATTTCGTCTTTCAGCTACACCATTCATGCTAAATGATCACGACATGGTGTCATATGGGACGATTTCACCTTCTCTTAGGTATCTAGCAAACGATCCTTAACGTTATTCATTTGATCCATCGATGTACCATAATATTTACCACCATAATTAAACCTATTGTTTTTTTTATATTTTTGTTGAGTTTGTTCTCAACTTTAAATTAAAATGTGTTGAACACATCCAAGGACTGTGATATCTCATGAATTGGACATAGGTAGCCATATCTTGAGTGACCGTCTATTAAAGTTATGAAATATTGTTAACCATTCCGTAGCTTTAGGGAATTACTCTATATCGAAATGTATTAATGTCAAAACTTTCATAGACCTATTACGCTCTAATCACTTAGCTTTAGTTTGGCTCTTCCTTTTACATATCCAACCACAAACATTAAAGTCTATAAAATCAAGGTAATCAAAATTTTATCGCATACAAGTCATCGAACTTATTTCTAGAATATGGCCTAACCCTCAGATCATAAATGAGACTCAATTTTCTTTATTTAAACTGCGGTTTAGTATCGTGGATTCCACATGCATGGTTTCATTATAGGATGCAACTGTTTCAAGCAAATATAGGTTATCATAAGTTTTTTAGGAAACTAGTACCAACAATATTCAAATTTAAAGATAAATAAAACTTATTGTTTCCAAATGCACCATATAAATTGTTTTTGTCAGTTTGCAAACCGTTTTCTTTGAGTCTCTCGACACAAAGTTTTCTGAATGCACCATATAAATTGTTTCTTCAATGTCGCCATTAAGAAACGATGTTATGATGTCCATTTAATGTAGCTCAAGATTAAAAAGTTCAACAAGTGCCATAATTGTTCTAAAATAGTCTTTTAATGAAACCGAATTCTCTTTAAAAACAATCCAACTATAAGAATTGGAACTTTCCATGGCTTGACAAAAGCTAATTGGATCATCTTCCAAAATTCCACAATTTTCCTCATATTCCTAGAGAAATATCATAAGATCACTTGAAATTGCTTTTTTTCCTTCTCTAGTGAACTACCTTAATGGCATATGTTGAGGATGTTGAATTTGTTCCTCAAGAAAAACTATCTTATCTTGAATGGGAGTAAGAACAAATGTATGAATCGGTTTAGGAAGAGAAACCAATTCTTCTTCAAAGACAAACTCTTTAACCTTATTTCTCCCCCCAAACTCAATATGCTCAAAGAATGTTGTAATTCCCGTTTCAAAGATATTCTTAACTGTGGGATTATAAAACTTAAAGCTCTTTGATCGCTCCGTACAACCAATAAATTAGCTACTAATAATTTTGGGTTCCAATTTATTTTCAAGCGGCTTGTAGGGCCTTACCTCAGTTGGACATTCCCCAAACATGCAAATGCTTTAAACTAGGCTTTCTATCTATCCAAATCTCATAAGGTGTTTTTGTAGCTTCTTTAGTTGGCACTGTACTTAGAATATAGGCTGTTGTTTTAAGTGCTTCACCTCAGAGTGACTCTGGTAAGGTAGATTGACTAATCATGCTCCTCACCATATCCTTAAGAATCATATTTCATCTTTCAGCTACACCATTCATGCTAGATGACATGGTGTCATATGGGACGATTTCACATTCTCTTGGGTATCTAGCAAACAATCCTTAGCGTTGTTCACTTGATCCATCATATCTACGATAGTATTTACCACCATAATTAAACCTATTGTTTTTTTTTATATTTTTGTTGAGTTTGTTCTCAACTTTAAATTAAAATGTGTTGAACACATCC
Organism: Tetrastigma voinierianum; assembly: GCA_016808115.1. Lineage (NCBI taxonomy): Eukaryota > Viridiplantae > Streptophyta > Magnoliopsida > Vitales > Vitaceae > Tetrastigma > Tetrastigma voinierianum. Next base: position 238,401 of record JAEQBH010003333.1, on the reverse strand, counting down.
AAGGACTGGATTTCTAAGAATCGGACATAGGTAGCCATATCTTCGAGTGACCGTCTATTAAAGTTATGAAACATAAGTTAACCATTCCAGAAGCCAGGGAATTACCCACATATATCAAATGTATTAATGTCAAAACTTCCATGTAATCTATCAAGACCTAATCACTTAGATTTAGTCACTTCCTTTTACACACATTCAACAAAAAACATTAAAGCCCTTATAAAATCAAGGCACCAAAATCCTAATGTACACAAGTCATTGAACTCTATTTCTAGAATATGACCTAATCCCTTATGTCATAATGAGACTCAATTTTCTTTATTTAAACTATGTTTAGTATCTCGTGATTCCACATGCATGGTTTCATTATAGGATGCAACAGTTTCAAACAAATATAGGTTATCATAAGTTTTTAGAAACTAGTATCACCATATTCAAATTTAAAGATAACAAAACTTATTGTTTCCAAATGCACCATATATAAATTGTTTTTGTCAATTGCAAACCGCTTTTCTGAGTTTCGACACAAAGTTTTCCTCGAATGCACCATATAAATTGTTTCTTCAATGTCGCCATTGAGAAACGATGTCATGACATCCATTTGATGTAGCTCAAGATCAAAAAGTTCAACAAGTGTCATAATTGTTCTAAAATAGTCTTTTAATGAAACCGAATTCTCTTTAAAACAATCCAACTATAAGGCAATTGGAACTCTACGGTTGACGAAATGATCGATCATCTTCCAAAAATTCCTAACAATCGTCCCTCATATTCCTAGAGAAATATCATAAGATCACTTTGAAATTGCTTTTTTTTCCTTCTCTAGTAGACTACCTTAATGGGCATATGTCAGAGGATGTTAAATTTCGGTTCCTCAAGAAAAACTATCTTATCTTGAATGGGAGTAAAGGAACAATCAGATTCAATCGATGAAGTTAGAAACGCAATTCTTCTTCAAAGACAAAGTCTTTAACCTTATTTCTCCCCCCAAACTCAATATGCTCAAAGAATGTTGTAATTCCCTTCTCAAAGATATTCTTAACTGTAGGATTATAAAACTTAAAGCTCTTTGATCGCTCCGTACAACCAATAAATTAGCTACTAATAGTTTTGGGTTCCACTTATTTTCAAGTCAGCCAGGCCTTACCTCGCTGACATTCCCAAACATGCAAATGCTTTAAACTAGGCTTTCTATCTATCCAAAGCTCATAAGGTGTTTTTGTAGCTTCTTTAGTTGGCACTCTACTTAGAATATAGGATGTTGTCTTAAGTGCTTCACCTCAGAGTGAATTTGGTAAGGTATAATGACTAACCATGCTCTTTACCATATCCTTAAGAATCATATTTCGTCTTTCAGCTACACCATTCATGCTAAATGATCACGACATGGTGTAATATGGGACGATTTCACCTTCTCTTAAGTATCTAGCAAACGATCCTTAACGTTGTTCATTTGATCCATCAGATGTACCATAGTATTTACTACCATAATTAAACCTATTGTTTTTTTTATATTTTTGTTGAGTTTGTTCTCAACTTTAAATTAAAATGTGTTGAACACATCCAAGGACTGTGATTTCTCATGAATTGGACATAGGTAGCCATATCTTGAGTGACCGTCTATTAAAGTTAAGAAATATTGTTAACCATTCCAGGAAGCCATAGGGAATTACCCACATATATCTAAATGTATTAATGTTAAAACTTCCATAGACCTATTGGCACCTAATCACTTAGCTTTAGTTTTCCTTCCTTTTACACATTCAACACAAACATCAAAGTCTGTAAAATCAAGGTAATCAAAAATCCTATCAAACACAAGTCGTTGAACTCTATTTCTTGAATATGGCCTAATCCCTTGTGTCATAATGAGACTCAATTTTCTTTATTTAAATTGTGTTTAGTATCTCGTGATTCCACATGTAAGGTTTCATTATAGGATGCAACAGTTTCAAGAAAATATAGGTTATCATAAGTTTTTTAGGAAACTAGTACCAACAATATTCGAATTTAAAGATAAATAAAACCAATTGTTTCCAAATGAACAAGAATAACCAAATTTGTCCAATAAAGAAACTAAAACCAAATTCCTTCTAAAAGATAGTACAAGGAAAGTATCTTTTAAATTCAAATAAAATCCAACTCCTAATGACAACCTAAAGTGCCTTATTGCCTTTGTACATTCATTCTTTGTATATCATTCCTTATTGCAAAAGAAACAACCTTTGTTTTCCTGTTGTTGTGTCTTTTGGGTTTGACCCTTATCAACAACTTTTTATTCTTTCTTTTAATCCCCTTATCCTTATTTCTAGGGGTGGCAACCAAATTCAACAGAAACCCAAGTAACTTTGAAATCTTCGCAAATGATCACCATCACATTAAGACAAAAAGCTGCAACCTGAAATCTCTCTAGATCTCGGATGATGAAACAGATCTTACCGTTGAATTCATCTCGCGAAATCTAGTTACCTAGACGAATTTCGACAAATTCCGAGACAGTCGGAATTTCACGTATTTTCGAGGCAAACAAACAAACTCCATGGGGACACATGGCATGAGAATTCGTGCCATGTGGCATAAGGCATGAGGACACTTGGCACATGAAGGCCAAGTGTCATGGTATAAACATGCATGAGGAAGGAAAGTGAGACACATGGCATAACATGTGCCATGTGTCAAGTTGATGGAATGAGAGCACACCACCTAAACCCAAAATCAGTTCGGTGGGAAACAAAGAAAGGGAAAGAAAAGGGAAAGAAAGGAAAGAAAGGAAAGAAGAGGAAAGGAAGATCCAGCGTTTAGCGAGTCTCCGGCGTTCGAACGGTAAAAGTTTAATGGACCAAGGAGTGAGTTCATCTACGCTCCAAGAGGTAGGGGTTTCTCCTACAATGGTTCCTTTTCGGTTAAGGTCCATCAATGGCCATATAGTTCAGTCCCAACCTTGGGGTTGAGTTTTGGGATAGTTTGGGACAGTCTTCGAACAATTCATGACTGATTTGAGTGTCGGTTATGCCTCCAGAATTGCAGTTCTAGAACAAGTCGTGTGTTCTGATAAATTTAAGGTGTGAACTTGAAGACCCTGTTTGTGTGTTGTTGCTGGTTTGAGTGACATGTTGGATTATGTTTCTGAATCATGTTGATTTATGCATATTATGATATATTGACATGAGTTTTGTGATGGATGTGGATTATATGTTGTAGATATAATTATTCATGATACTTGACATGAAGTATGATTAGAAATTGTTCCATGTAGCACTCATTTATACAAGGATCAAGCCTCAACAATTTCCCTACACCCATGCGAAACTCCGGCAACTCAACTCTTGGGGATGACCATAACTTTCTCAGTCCGAACTCGGATTTGTATGCTCTAGACTCTATGGAAATCTCAGTCTAGAATCTAACCATATACCAAGAAATGACATTTTGCAGCTCATATATTTAGCGCTTCATATACTTTTTACAAAGAATCGTATTGACGCTTTGAATCAAGCTTTGTGGCCGGTTTCATGGTCTCTATGTGTGGCCTGTTTGTGGATAGTTTACGGCGCCTCGAGGCCGTCATTGCCGAGTTTATGGCCTTGTCAGTATTTCATTTTTACAGCCTCGTGGTGGACTGCTTTTGTTGTGTTTATTACGTTGGACTATGTGCTGATTTATGTTGATATATGCGTGTTTAGATATATTGACATGGATGGATGTAAATTATATGCGGTGGATATAATTATCCATGATACCGAGTATAAAATATGGTATGTAAATGTCTCATATAGCATTCATACAGTGGAATTTTGCATTGCATATGCAAGGGGACATTGCATTAAATGGGTGAGTGCATGATTGGTAAATTCACACTGCGTTTGGTGTTTGATTGGGTAAGCTCGGTTAAATGGGACAACTTCTAATAGAGTCACACGGTTGAATAAAATGGTAAAGAAAATATGTGCTGGGTATTAGCAAGAAAGGATAGATCCTCCCTCGGGTGAAAGACCCACCAATTATGGTCAAACATAGTCCCCAACGGTGCAAGGTCGTAAAAGTGTCTAGGTTTGCGAAGCCTGAGGTGTGACACCAAAAATCCGCTACCCATAAAAAGGCGCATGGATTTTGAATATAAAATTATCATTGTGATGTATCATCCAAAAAGCTTTTGATTTATAAACAATTCAAATTTTAAAATGATCATCGATGTCATCCAGACGACGGTTTTTCACATGGGCTTAGGGCGTTGTGTGAGGGAGTCAGGAGGACTCTAAGATGGTATATGATGAGTCGTATCTCATTTCATGGCATGGCATGTAGGATTCCATAGAATTGGAATGTTCCCCATGAACGTGAATGAAGTGTTGAGTAAACATCGACGCTGCACTTAAAGCGAAAGAGCCCTGAGGAGGTATTCTCACCGGGCGTTGGCCACCCTTTACGGGACAAAACCTTTCGTATAGGATCGGCTGAATCGTGGATTCGCGCCGTAGATGAGGCCGTGATTGTGAAGAAGATTAGCATGTGGCCTTGATAAATCTTTTATAAGTAAGACAAACTAGTTCTAGCATGTATTTTTGTATAAAAGAATTGTAATTAAATTCTTTTGCACTATCATCAATATAGTCGGGTATGTAATAATGGTAAGAGGGCCATGATCGACTCTTACGCGTTGTATTTATGCATTACTTTCATATTCTTACTTAAATATGAATCGAAATGGGTACTAAATAGCTGGACGATCGAGTGGTACCGGTGCAACTCCGGTGTCCACGCAATTGGTACCAGTCCGGTACCAAGACTTAGGTGCGCAATGACCTAAGGTAGAAATTCCACAGGTTAACAACTAGCCAATGGGACCCCTGGGTTTTGGGGCGTCACAGCTTGGTATCAGAGCTAAGGTATACGAATACCTAGGCTTGATGGGATAAGTTTAGACGATGCATTCATTGTTCAATTTTATGAATTGTTGTGTAATAATGTGTTACAAGTTGTGTGATAACCTTAGGGGCTCGCAAAATAAATGAGCATGATAGTTTAGAAACTAATAATTACTAGGGTTTGGCATTATGAACTACTAAGGAAAAAAAAATCTCAATTTGTTATTTGACATGTGTAGATGGCAAGTCGAGGACGGGGACGTAGAGGTCGCCCATGGGGTAATAGCTTTTCTCTCTCAACATGGTATCAGGGCCATAAAAGAGTTTGAGAATACTAAGGTTAGGGTTTTGTTGTGTGGTCAATTCTGACAACCCACATCCTCTTTCGAAATACTCTACCACCGATAACTTTTTCCGACGAGATTTTTCGGGGACCTCCATTCCGACCGACAAGCACACCAATAAGAGCGCCTTTCTTCGATCTACCTTCTTGTAGAAGCCTCACTAAAAAACACCTCCCTACACTTCAATATCCGGTCCGACAATGAAATTCACGCACCAATGCATGGTGGCGCATGAGGCACTGTTTGGCCACGCGCCTCCTCCAGCAGGTTAGTCTGTTGCCGACGAGCCTATCCAACCACTCCACGTGCCCCCATCGTCACCAGAAAAGCCCTTATTTTCCATTTTTTTAATCTATAGTGACTGTTTATGAGCTATTATGTCGCCTAAATCTCCATTGTTTTTGTGTTTTCTGAAACTCTACGACACATTCAGGACCTTGGGAGTTGTTCTGTTGATTTTGTTGACCTTCTGCTGATTTCTCATCTTTATGATTGAAAAAAAAAAGTCTCTATGGCTGAACAAGACATCTTTATGGCTAAAAAATATGTCTCTATGGCTGAAAAATGCCTGACTTTTAATTCTTTTGAATCTGGAACTCCTATGATTACCTTGGATAAACTCACAGGGAGCAAAAATTATCAATCATGCGCAGACTCGATGGACATTTGGTTTATTGGTAATGGTTGTGAGGATCATCTTACTACTACGGATACAAGTATTCCCGAAGATAAACGTACTCAATGGAAAAAAACTGATGCTTTACTATGCAATATCTTTCGAAAATCTATTGATGCCAAGACTCTATTTAATATCGAGGCCTATAAAACTTGCTATACTCTCTAGAATCAAGTAAAGAAATTGTACACTAATGATATTTAGCATCTCTACCGGGTAATATCCTCCATTGCTAATTTGAAATATCTCGGTATGGATATATCTTCTTATGGTGGACGAATGTCTGCCTTTAAGGATGAACTTATCTCTATCTTGCCAAAGTCTACTAATACTAAGACTTCATTGTCAAAGATGGATCGGGTCCTTATGATCATTCTTTTGCTTAACCTTGGGCCAAAATTTGAGAACATCCAAAAACAAATACTCACTAGAGCAGTTATTCCAAACTTTGATGAGGCTCTTGCTCGATTACTTCGCCATACCTCCATTGCCACTCAGTCCATGCGATATGAGATTACATCGACACTTCGATGAGCCGCCTCGTTCGAAGTGATTCTAGAGATGCACGCAGAAGAATCGGGAGGCAGGACAACGTCCTCAATGCACATACTGTCATAGGCTTGGACACACCCATGATCGATGCTATCAGTTACATGGTCGACCTCCCCATACTGCTCATTTGGCTCAGTCTTCTAATCATTCATCGAGTTCGAGTTCTGTCTCAAGGAGCTCATCCACACCTCAAGGGGCCATTCTTACGCTCAGCAAATATGAGGAGTACCTTCGTCTCACTAAAGCAGCCAAATCTTCATCCATTGCTTCTGTTACCTAAACCGGTAATGTCTCTACTTGCCTTTACACACTATCCGCACTCGATCCTTAATACCGAGCTCTGATCACATCTCCGTAATAAAGACCTTTCTCTACTCTCTATCTCCTTTACCCACTATTACCTTAGCTAATGGTTCTCAAACCAAAGCTAAAGGCATTGGCTCGGCTTATCCCCTCCCTTCCTTGCCCCCTTACCCCCTCATACTCTTTGGTGTTCCCCGATTTTCCTTTAATATTATTTCCATTAGTAAGTCGACTTTCGTGACCTTCATTGTGCAATTTAATTTTCACACAACTTGTAACCTCATAGGACTGTGAGTATATGGTAGAAGACGATTGGCATCGAACATGAATCACAAGGCCTCTTTCACCTCATCTCGCCTCTTTGTTCCACTGCTTGCACTTCCATGGAAGCTCTTCTCCTCCTCCACAATTGTCTCGGTCATCCAAGCCTCTCCAAGTTTCTCGGCCGGGTTCCTTATTTTTCTAGTTTATCTTGCTTAAGTGTGAGTCATGTCAACTCGTAAACATACTGTCTGGGTTCCCAAAGCTAGTTCCCACTCAAAGCATTCTTTGAGCTGCCACAATTAATGTTTAAGGTCCTTTTAGGTCTACATCTACTTTAAGATTTTGTTACATTGTTACTTTTACAGACAATTATTCTCGATGTACTTGGTTATTTTTAATGAAAACTTGAGGTAAGTTATTTTCTATCTTTAAAAAATTTCATGCTGAAATTCGCACTCAATTCAATACTTCAATTCGTATTTTAAGAAGTGATAATGCAAAGGAATATTTCTCTACATCATTCTCTTCTTTTATGTCTTTCCATAGGATTCTTTACCAATCATCTTGTGCTTACACTCCTCAACATAATGGAGTGGTTGAGCATAAGAACCATTATGTAGTTGAGACAACTCGCACTCTCCTCCTCCATTTAAGGTTCCCCAACGTTTTTGAGGGGATGTTATCTTAACAGCATGTTATTTGATTAATCACATGTCATCATTTATTTTGCATGATCAGATCCCTTATTCTGTCTTACTACCTGATCAACATCTATTTGCCTTCTCTCCTCGTGTCTGGGTTACGATGTTTTGTCTCATATTCTTACTTCTAGCAAAACAACCAGCCAAAGCTAATGGGCGTGTCTTCTTATTTTATTCTCGCATTCAAAGGGGTTGTCATTGTTCTTCTCCCGACATTAATTGCTACTTTATCTCTACTGATGTCACATTCTTTGAGGATTCCTCCTCCTTCTCCTCTACAACGTGTCCTCCTGTTCTGAATGTCTTATCTATTCCTCTTGTCTTACCATCTCCAGATTCCCCTTCTCCACCTATAGATGTCGTGACTCAACCACTTCATGTTTATACTGTCATTCCTCGTCCCTCCACGAAATTTTATTGAAGCTTCTTCATGCTACGCTCATCTCCCGCTTCGTTCGCAAATCTAATGATCTACTTATTTCCATTTGGAAAAGTACCCGCTCTACTTCTAACCCACATCCTATTTATAATTTTCTCAGCTTTCATCGTTTATCTTTACCCTAATTTGCCTTTGTTTCCACCTTATCTTTTGTTTCTAGCCCTAAAAGCACTAGTGAGGCTCCCTCTCATCCAAAGGGTCGTGTAAATGACCGAGAAATACGCTTTACCCAACGGCAATATGAGCTTTGTTTCTTCCTCCTGTCAAGTCTCCTATTGGGTTAATACAGGGAAAGTAGGACCTGATGGCAAGGTTGATCGGCTTAAGGTTCGTTCGGTTGCCAAGGGGTACATTCAGCAATATGGCTCATACTATTATGATACTTTTTCTCCGATGGACAAGATTGCCTCTATTCGCTTGCTTCTTTCTATGGTTGTTATGCGCTCATGGCCCCTTTTTCAGTTGGATATCAAGAATGTCTTCCTTCATGGTGATCTCGCCGAGGAGGTTTATATGGAGCAACCGTCTGATTTTGTTGCTCAAAGGGAGTCTGGTTTGGTATGCAAACTACGTTGTTCCTTATATAGCCTGAAACATTTTCCTCGAGCTTAGTTTAGTCGATTTAGCTCAGTGGTTTGAGAGTATGGCATGATTTGAAGCACATCAAACCATTCCGTTTTTTATCATCCTTCATCTATTGGACAGTGTATTCACTTGGTTGTTTATTTGTATGACATTGTACTACAAGCAAGGGACTGTGGGATTATCTGGGAACTCAAACAACAATCTCTTCAAACACTTCTAAACAAAAGACTCGGGAAACTCAAGTATTTTCTAGCATTATCTCACCACTAAGGAGGCAGTTATTTCTCAAAGAAAGCATACTCTTGATATATGGGAAGACATCGTATCTTGGATCGTAAGCTCCGTATTAATTCCTATGGATCCGAATGTCAAACTTCAGACTAGGTCGAGGGAGCTTTACAAGATCCATGGATATCGATGACTCAGAGGTAAACTGACTATCTCACTATCACTCGAATTTTAACATTTCTTTCCTACGAGCAGAGTTAGTTAGTTCCTACAATCACCAGGATAGTAATTTGATGCCAGTCATATTCTCCGTTGTCAAAGGAACACAAGGTCATGGGTGTCAGAGGAGAACATAGGTCGTACCAGACATCGGGCTACGTGAATGTAGACTGGCAGATCACCACATACAGATCGCTCTACATCGTATCAGGTGTTCATTGGAGGTAACTTAATATCCTAGAAGAGTAAGAAATAAGATGCAGTAGCCAAATCTAGTGCTGAAGCCGAGTATCAAGCTATGGTCTCAACAACATGTGAACTCATATGGTTGAAGCATCTCCTCCAAGAGCTAAGATTTAGGAAGGATGAGCAAATGAAACTTTTATGTGATAATCAAGCCGCCTTGCATATTTCATCTAACTTAGTTTTCCATGAGAGGACCAAGCACATAGAAGTGGATTGCCACTTTATCAGAGAGAAGATTGCATCGGGATGCATGACTAATAGTTTTGTCAACTCTATTGACCAACTAACAGATATCTTCACTAAGTCTCTTAAAGGTCCTAGGATAAAGTAAATATGTGACAACCTTGGTGTTTTTTACCTATATGCCCAAATTTTTCGATAGGAGTATTGGCGTTTGGGGTCTCCACTCAGACTTAACTCCTGCTTTCATTTTTTCGGGCCTCTAACACCAGAGTATAAATATGTATGTTTCCTCCTTTGTAAATTAATAAGAATTAAAGTATTCCTTTTCCCCTACTGCAGGATATCGAGAAACTAAATGTCTTAAGCACACCTGCCAAAGCTAGACAAGCTGCGAAGCTTATATATGACATACTCGTTCTTAGCTTTAAGGAGAACATTTACTAAAATCACAACTTATCTGCCTAGAAATTACAATGTTTACTACTTCATTTCTTACTCTTCAAAGTATTTATAAGCAAAAGCAAGCTATTGTAGCAATGTTCTCCTTAGAAAAATTGTGTTTAAGCACATGGACCAAAAAGTCTGAAGGTGTTAAAGCTCAAAGTACCGTATTGTTTGATCCAAAATTTTGGCCTCATGTTGCTTTTTGCATAAAGACCACTATTCTATTAGTTTGTGTTTTGAGAGAGGTTGATTTAGAGGAAAGATCATCCATAGGTTATATTTGTAAAACCCGAGAAAATTCTAATTTTCTGAAAGAGGGTAAAATGGTAATTTCGATCAAAATCCGATATTTTTCTAGATCTCGGATGACGAAACGGACTTCACCGTTGGAATCGTCTCGCGAAATCTAGCTACCACGTCGACTTCGTCGACCTCGAGACGCTCTGAATTTCACATTTTTCATAAGACTGTGTCGAGTGCCGTAAGACCTGGCCAGGAGACATGTGATGCGATTAAAGTCACCTATCACGTACCCATGCACATGTTGCATGATTAGTGAGAGGATGGAGATGAATGGCTTAGATTAAGCCAAGTATCAAAAAGGACCTTTAAGTCAAATAGTTAAATGAAGGGACAAAATGGGAATTAAGTGAAAAGATTAAATAAATAGGACAAAAGACATCTTCTTCTCCAATTTTCTCTGAACGGTAGGTGTGGAGAAACTGTAGTTTTGTATAAAATGCCACTTTCCTAAATCTCCCCATTAACCGTCTGCCTCTTCGTGCCAAGAAACAGTGCTGTTCTATCGCAAGCAAGGGCTACGCGTGGACACCGATTTTGTGGAGTTCGGCTAACCTATGTGGGATCTTTCCTACTTGGTTTATTCTTCGCTAAGAGCCATTTTAATGGACGGATTCGCTGAGGCCTGACGGGCCGTGTTTTCTGGCCTCAAAATCTTTGAACCAATGGAGAAAACCTTTATCAGGTGGCCAGCAGAATAAAGGTCGAGCGAGGGTTTCACCGCTCACGCATATGTTGTGTGATTTTTATGTTGTCATGGTGGATTCAAAATGAATCAAGCCGATTGTTATTAGCCCATGTGAGCTAATTTTTGGTGTTATTGATTGAGAAATAAATAACATGAATTATGTGAATTAAATTTTGTTAATATATTAGCATGAATTGTTTGGAAATGGCATAATGCATTCCATATGCACCGGGACACCCTAGAACAATAGGTGTGAGTGCATGACACGAAAATGAAAGAAAAGTGAAAATGGTTGTGAAAGGAATTTCAAGGAAGATTTTCCAAATAATTGCCTTAGAGAGTTGTCCAACAATTCATCTCAAAGGACTCCATGACTGCTTTCCTAGAATTCACCCAAAGAATCGCCACCCTGGGAGGGTTATCCAATACATTTACCGAAATTCCTGTAGTAAGTTTTCTAGAACAAAAACCTTTTGTTTTGAAAACTCGGTGATGCTCGTGATTTGGCTGAGTAAGGAGCAGGAGCCTGGGGAGGACTCCGAGACATGGGATTGGGCACGTAGACATTCAAGTAGAACTATGTATTTGCTTGAGGTAGTCAGTTGTCATTACATGCGCACTTAGCGGAGTAACCCATGTAGGAAATTATCACCATCGAAAGTATCGTTTCACCCCAATGAGATCATTATTTCATGTACAATAAGTGTATAGGAGGACGGCGCTCACTAGACTCCACGTTTTAGAAGAAAGTCGGATTATGGCTTTGGGATTCATTTTGTATAACATGTATTAAAACTTTAAATTTTGATATATGTTTGGTTAAGAGTAATGTAAAAACTCTTGAACTATTGTTATATAGTTAATGTATTTTATGAGTATTGATGTATGGGCCCAAGTGACCATTTTTACTCATGTATAGGTCTCATAATAAGAGACACAAGTGACTCCGCAGGCCGACGGCTGGCCAACGCCAGACGGTAATACAATATTTATGAGTTAATGGACCTAGTTAAAGAGAAAATTGAATTTAATTATGGGGGCTTGGAGAGAAAATATAGCTCAATTTGGAGAAAAATGGGTGCAAGATGAACTCCACAACTTCATCAACCTTCACATGTAGTAGGTTATTATCCTAATCCTTAATTGTGGTATGAAGATAAGTTCTCTAATGTGGATGAGGTGAGAAAAGGATTATATGAATGCATTGATAGAATGTTGGGGTTTGAAGATCATTTAAAAGTTGACATTTAGATGGACTCATATGACTAAGCAAATTGTAATTTTGGAAGCCGTATTGCAATTGAATCTAGAAAATTAAGAAGTCCTACAAGTTGGTGGATGCATTATGGGAGTTCAACACCGAAGTTATAGAAGTTTGTTGTTAGAGTCCTTAGCCTTACTTGTAGTGCTTCGGGATGTGAGAGAGAAATTGAATACATTTGAATCGGTACTATCTCTATTTTGTAAATTTATGTTCATATATTTTAATTCTAATATTAGAGAATTTTCATTTCATCTTAACAAATAAATTTATTTATTTTATTATTTGTAGATTCGTACAAAAAATATAAATAAATTTAAACATAAAAGGTTGAATGTACTAGTGTATGTAAGGTACAACACTAGATTGAGATAGCGAAGTCTACAAAGAAAACAAAATGTTGATTCGATTTTGGTGGAATGAGCTTGATTTAGATGATGAATGGATTACAGGGAAAGAATATCCCCTCCTCCCGCTTGATCATTGTTGACTTGAAGATAATGAGTTATTCAATGTAGATACTATTAGAGTTGTGTCATTTATAGACCAAGAAACTCAAGCATCACCCAATAACATGGTTTCTTAACAATCTTACAAAAGAAAACATAACAAATTAACAAGTACTCAAAACTTAAGCCATAAATTTGATTAATTTAATAATGAACTTATAATGTTTATACATATTTAATACTTTATGCTAAGTTCAAATGGAGGCAAAGGCAAAGAAAATATTTCAATTTATCACCAATTCACAAAGATGAAGATTTTCATGAAATGAGACAATTTGATGGTGGAAATTTTCCTACTATTAATACATTAGATGATGATGGTGATGTTGACATTGAAGAGGAAGATTTGAGTTGAAACATTATGACTTAGTTTTGAATTTTTTTTTTTAAGTTTGGAACTAATACTATGTTGACTCATTTTCTAATTTATGGTTTTGGAACTATGGTGATAGTTTAATGTATTTATTATTGTTTGACTAAGTTATGGTTTTTTATGTGAAGTATGGAAGTAGTTTTATGTTATTTTATTTTATTTTTAATATATTATAAAATAATTATTAAATTATATTTGTCATCACAAAAGGCTTACGCCTCGCGTTACGCTTTCGCTTTTAAAAACACTAGTCTAGACTTACCATTGTACATATTGTTTTGTGCTCTATCAATAGTAGATTGATTATCACAACGTATGAATACTGATAGCATGCTGGCCATCTTGGAATATCCTTTAGGAATTGATGTAGTCATTCAGTCTCTTCCTCACATTTGTCTAGTGTTATAAACTCATATTCCATCGTGGATCTGATAATAACCGTTTGTTTTGAGGATTTCCATGAGACTGCTGCTCCTCCCAATGTAAACATATAATCACTACTTCGCTCCAAGATTACTTGTGTATCTGCTCAATTTATTGCTTACATATAGGTTATGTCTGGTATTGTACAACTCATTAAGTACATTAGACTGTCTATTACCTTAGAGTGTTCCACTTGAAAAACACTTTTTGCTTTATTCTTTGAAAAATATAGAGTTACATCTATTAGTGTTTTGATTATACTAGAATTATCTTTGTTCAACTTTCCAATAATATCGTCGATAGTGATCGACTCTGTATCGAGTCCATATGATGTTTTTTTTATTTTTATTCCCAATATAACACTAGCAAGGCCTAAGTCTTCCATGCCAAACCTTGAATTCAACATGGTCTTAGTATATATAATCATCTTATCATCACCACCGACAATAAGCATGTCATATACGTATCGAGATTAAATAACATATTCATGTTCTGTATCTTTGACATACATACATTTGTCACATTCATTAATTTTGAAGCCATGTGACATCATAACATTGTCAAATTTCTCATGACATAGTTTCAGTGCTTGTTTTAGTTCATACAATGATTTCACTAATTTATAGACTTTCCTTTTTTATCGTGGAGCAAAAAAACCCTCAAGCTACTCCATGTAGGTTCTTCATCTGATTCTCTATTTAGAAATATTGTTTTTACATCCATTTGATGTATTTCAAAATTTCTTAGTGCAGCAATTTCAAGCACCATTCTTGTGAAATTTATTCTCGTTACAAGAGAATATGTGTCAAAATAATCAAGACATTCAGTTTGTTTGTAGCCTTTTATCATACGTCTTGTTTTGTACTTATCAATTGATCCATCCATTTTCTTTTTCCTTTTGAAAACCCACTTGGAACTTAAAGGTTTATAACTTTGTGGAATATCCACTAGTTCTCAAGTATGACTATGTAGTATTGAATCAACTTCACTCTTAATGGCCTTTAGAGTTCACTGCCTATTTTAAAGTATGAGTTTCCCTTTCAAACACATGTCTGAAAATCTTGACCAAAAGATTTTTCTATCCTTTATCTTTTGCTACATCTAGGTACCTCACTATCATTATTTTCTTCTCGACTATTAATAGTCGTAAGCACTTGTTTTAATGAAATTGGCTCTTATTTGAATTTATATAGAAATACTTCTTCAAATAATGATACATTATTTGATTCCATTATCGTGTTCTTGTGAATATCTGGGATATTCAACTCATGGACAAGAAATTGATAAGGGCCATCAAGTATGCTGCAGATAACCAACTAAGATGCAATCAATAGCTTTATGTCATATTTTCACATTTTCGGGTAAGAACTATCACTTTAGCCAAACATCTCCACACTCGCAAGTATTTATAGGATGACTTTTGTCATTTTCATTACTTGTATAGAGTATTTTCTACTTTTTTTAGGTACTTTATTCAAAAGGTAATTAGCATACAAAATGGCTTCGCCCCACAAGTCTTGTGGTAGACCAAAACTTATCAACATTGCATTCATCATTTATTTTAGATCGCGGATTCTTTCACCTACCAACGCATTGAATGGCATGAATAATGTGTTGTGCTTTCATATATAATCCCATGTTAAGCACAAAAGTCAACAAACGGTCACCATATCAATCACTTATTAGCACTTTAATTTTGTTGAACTGATTCTTAACTTTGTTTTTATAAATAAATAAATTTCTATCAGCTTCATTCTTACTTTTGAATAGGTACGCATAACAGTACCAGGTGTTATCATTAACATAGGTAATAAAATATTTATTACCACTTATTGTTTGTTTAAATTTCAAATCACATATATCACTATGAATTAAGTCAAGAGGTTCAGTGTGTCTTTCAACGTACTAAAAAGATGACCTGGTAAGTTTTGTCTCAACACAAGTTTCACACTTATGTTTTAGATCAATTTGGAATGTTGGTATATGATTTAAGTTAATTAATCTACGTAATGTATCATAATTAACATGTCCTAATCTACCATGCCATAGATTATATGAAAACCCAGGTAAATTTGAACTTTTTCAAATAAGAGATAGAAATAGTGGATCACCGCTACGGTACAAGTTGAAAACCTAAAATTTCTCTAGATCTCGGATGACAAACTGATCGCCAATCGTTAGTTAGTCTCGCAAATCTAGTTAACCGTATGAATTTCGTTGAATTCTCGAGGATGGTCTTAATTTCAATGATTATGGCATCGAAAGTGTCGTAGACACATGGCATGAAGGCACATGCCATGTGACACAAGGCATTATGCATGTGGCATGAAAGATGTGTCTTAAGGACACATGGATAAGATATGAGTGCCATCCATGACACTTGTTATGCATGGAGGATCATGTGGGTGACACATGGAAACCATTTGTCACACCACTAAGTAGAGATCAACTTGGTCGGAGGAAAGGAAATCAATTTAGTGGAGGAGGAGAACGGAACAGAAAAGGAAAGGAAAAGAAAGAAAAGGAAGAAAAGGAAAAGAAAGGAAAGGAAAATGAGGAGAAAGGAGGGAGGACCTAGCCGATTCCTCCATTTTTCTCGTCATGGACTAAGAGTAAGCATTGTTCACGCTCCAAGAGGTAAGGGTTTTCTCCTATTCTAGTTATTTCATGCTTAAGGGCCATTCAATGGCGATTAGGTTCAGCCCTAACAATAAGGCTGGTTCAAAGACAATTTGATTGAACTATTGAAAGTCTAAGAGCGATTTCTTGGTCTGTTTTGGCTTCCGAGATTGCTGTTTCGGAACTGATTGAGTATCCGGGTGTTTAGGGGCTGCTTATGACCTGAACAGGAAATGGTATGGTAGCCTGAACTGACCGTCTACAAATGGATCGAGGTCGGGTAATGCCTCGTTGTTTCAGCCCGAACTCAGATCCTTCAGGTGTGACATGTCGGATTGTGTCAAGGAATTATGTCATATGTGCGTGTTAGATATATCGACGTGACTCGATGTAAATTATATGTGTTTGATATAATTATCTATGATACTTGACAAGAAGTGTGTAATAAGTTGTTCTAAGTTGCACTCATTTATAAGTGCTCACATCTTTGGGCATTTCATACTCTTTTCAAAGATCTGTATTGGACAATTTTTTATTGTTTTGTGGCCGGTTCATAGCCTTTGTGTGTGGCCTGTTTGTGGACAGCTTCGCGCTCTCGAGGCCAGGTCATGGTGTGGCTCAGGGCCCGATTACGGCCTATTTACAAATTCGTATGGACCGTTTGTTGTGTTGACATGTTGATCAGGTGTTGATTTATGTCGACATATGCGTGCTTAGATATATTGACATTGATGGATGTAAATTATATGCTAATGATATAATTATCCAAGACATCGGAAGATAAAATACGGTATGTACATGTCTCATATAAGATCGCACATGCATATGACATGATATAACTCAGAATGTCATAATCAGAGCCGCATACGCACAAGTGACATCGCATTAAATGGGTGTGAGTACATTGTTGGTAAATCGACACTGCGTTTGGTGTTTGATTTGGTGGGGCTAGGTTAAATGGGACAACGTCCAATAGAGTTGCACGGTTGATTGAAATGGTAAAGAAAATGTGTCGGGTATCAGCAAGTTTGGATAGATCACTTCCCGTGAAAGACCACAATTATGGTCGACATACCCCACCCGAAAGGTCGTAAAGTGTCTAGGTTTCATGAGCCTACAAGGCGACATCAAAATCCCGCTTACCCATTATTGCAACCCATGATTTTGAATAAGTATAATGGATTTTGAATATAAACGATCATTGTGGGATGTATCATCCAAAAAGCTTTTGGTTTATAAACAAATGAAATTTGGTTTTGAATGACCACGATGTCATCCGTAATGACGGTTTTTCTCACATTACTGCTTAGGTGTCAGGTGAGGGAGCCTGGGTGAGGACTCGGGCGTATGGTACATGATGAGTAGCATCTCATTTCAGGGCATGACATGTATGATTCCATATAGAATTGTCATGTTCTTATTGGAATGTGATTGTGAAATGGTTAGTGGACATCAAGACGCACTTGCTAAGAGGCAGAAATTTTATGGGAGGTATTCTCCACTCCGGGCGTGGCTCACCCTCTCATGGACAACCCTTTAGGGTATAGGGTCCGTGACGCCCCAAAACTCGGGGTCCGTGACTATCTGCCAACCCGCTGAAACACCCGTGAATGCCTGGGTGACCCGACATTTTAATGTAAAATCGTGCGGTCTCCTTTCAGACGGAGCTCTACCCAAATACAACACCTGTATAAAACCTGTCCCAAACAATCCAATATAACAGTCTATGATTAAAATGACCACTTGGGCTCATAAACCAATATTCATCACAATATCTATATCCAACTATATCCAATACATATTAAAATTAGAGAATTCTAATACATGTCATACATCATAACACAAAGCCACAATCCTGGGCTTTCTCTAAAGCCCCACCCTAGATGAGCCGTGTCCCAAAGACGCTCCCGTACTGTAAAATAATATCCTCGACAGGTGAGCTAATGCTCAAGAGTGGAATCACCCAAGGGCTACTCCACCTAAGTGCATACGCACGCTCCAAATAAACACACATTCAAGCAAATGATGATCCTACTAATGTCTAATCGATCATTTCTAATTCGAGTCCTCATCGAATTTCACACTCGCCTAAGCCTTATGAGAATTCATATGTTTATTTGTGGACAACCCGATGTAGATATATTTAACTGGGCCGCCTCGACATTGATATTATTTATGGATCACCTCCGATGTATATCAATCGGGCCATTCGACGATCGATATTTTTAGTAAGGGACTACCATCCGATCATTTTTTTTTAGACAACCTCTTCGAATCATTCTCTCAAGAATTACCCTACGACTACTCCTATCGCCCTAGATGCCTTTAAGACATATTAATGCATTACGCCAATTCCATTTACAATTCAATAACACATACAAATATATAATCATGCATATATTCACATAAATTTAAATCACACAATCATGTCATGTAATTTCACATTTCATACACCAAAAATTAGCTCACTTGGGCTAATTATCAAACACGAGCAATTCGCTTAAATTACTCGACCAAACATATTATTTTACAAAAAATTATTTTAGAATGACTATTCTCTGAATAAGAAACCCTTTGCTACTATTCCCGCAAATCACCAATCATCGTTCACTTAAGAACCCGACTTCACGTCATTTCGCCCGATACAAACCAATACATGATTTAAAGCATAATTCATCACACAAATAACCAAACAAATCGTGGACCGCACAAACTCTCCTAAAAAATTTCCACAATTCGGTCCCAAGATCGGGATTCCATCAAACGGCCACCACTCGGGCCTCAATCAACTCAAACATTAACAAAGTACTTAAATAAAGAATAAAACCCAAGTAGGGAGAAACTCCTACCTCTCGGAGTTTGAGGAAACTCCCTAAAATCGGAGCCCATGTGTAGACCTCTCCGCGTAGAGCAACTTACCTTCTTGTCCTTAAAGAATTGACCACGGACGCCTCGATATTTTAGAGAGAAGTCTAACCTTCTCACTCTAAAAACCTTCAAATTTCACCCCACTCCGCATCTCCATTTCTGATTTTCACGCTGGGTTTCCTGGGCTCTTTTTAAAAATTGGGGAAACAAACACTATTGGCTAATTTGTCTTCTTCTAACTTAATCAAACTCAAAAATGACCATTTTGTCTCCTTCTTTCCTGCCATATTCTAAGACTATCTCGGCCGTCCATTTTCATCCTTTCTCTACTCATGCCACTTATGGCACATGAGTACGTGTTATATGTGACTTTCATCGCATTCAAAACGCTTTACTAAGATCCGAAACACGATGCCTCGAAAACGTGTAAATTCGACCGTCTCTAATTCGACAAAATTTGACGTATACTAGATTTTGTTGTATCGATTCTAACTGCAACCGCTTTGTCATCCACGATCTAGAGAATAAATTTCGGATTTTTAACCAAATTACGATTTTGCCCTTTTTCCAGAAATTGGAATTTCTCGGGTCTTACAAGGTCAACACCGGTGGACGGCGCTCAGATGAGGTCATGATTGCGAAGAGGGCCGACATGTGGCCTTGATAAATCTTTTTGTAAGAGTGCTAGGGACAAACTAGTTCTAACATATATTTTTGTATAAAAGAATTGTAATTAAATTCTTTTAGACTATCATCAAAATAGCTCAGTACGTAATAAATTGCAGAAGAGTGGCTCTGATCGCACTCTACTGACCGTGTTTAAGTAGTCTTATTCTTACATTTTTTAATTTAAATATGAATGAATGGGTCCCATGTGAAGCGGATCGACGAGGTGGTGCCGAGAACCCTGTCCACGAAAGTAATCGTATCGGCCCAAGCATCGAGACTTAGAAAAACGACCTGCCAGAATTCGTTGTGTCGACGGCTAGTCAATGGGACCCCCGGAAATTGGGGTGTCATAGATTAGAATACTCAAACATGTAAGTAGAAGTACTAGCTTTATTCATATATGATTTTATAATAGTCATTACATTGAGCTTCCATATACTATCGCTCATATACCATTTCCCAACATACATTCAACTTTTGGACAAAACAAATTTATTTGATTAAAACACCAATCGAAATCTATGATAGTTCAACATAGAGCCAAACATCAAGTTCTTGTGGATTTCAGGTACATATAAAACTTTGGTCATAGCGAATCTTCACATACGCATTTTTAAGACCATTTTTCGCCGATTTTAAAGTGTGGCAAAGTCTCTGCGAACACATTTTCCGCCCCGATTGTCTAAAGGTGATGTTCATCTTCTTATCGTAATACACATAGCGGGTAACACCAGTATCAATCCACCATTCATTGGGGTTAGACTCTACCAAGTCACCTCAAAGATTACTGCTATGAGGTCTATGTCAAACACATCCTTGGTGATGCCATCAACCACATTCGTTTCTTTGGGTTTGTTCATCTTTGGTAGTTTACAATCAACATATTTGTAACCTTGCTTCTCATAGTTGAAGCATTTTCCTTAAAACTTCAACTTGTTAGAGATTCCCCCTCTAGGTCCCGACTTAGTGCATTTCCCTTTGTTGTTAGGTTTCTTGAACTTGGAACTTTAACCATGTTTCACAAAGTTAGTTTTGACCTCGTTGAGATTGTGTGCCCCTTTCTTCTTAGATCCTTTATTGTCTTACTTGATGCGAAGTTTAATAATCAGATCTTCGACGCTCATTTCCTTTCTCTTTCGCTCAGCATCATTCCCTTAACATGTATTTCATGAAGGATTACTTGAAGTTTTTGGATTTGACCGACCACAGTCTTAGAATCTACCGTTTTGTAATAAAGGAAAGAACCCATGACAAACTTATATTTTTGGTCTAGAGATTCCCATTGCTCCTTCATTGTTTTCTTTTCTGAATACATATTGCATACAGAATGAGTCAAAGCATTCATGACGTAGTTCTTGCATAGAAAGTCATAATGTTTCCAAACATTTATACCCGTAACTGGATATTAATACCTTCGAGCGAGAGCTTTTCAGTCAAGAATCTCAAAATTCAAAGCTGTAAGACATGTACAAATTCGACGCCACCTTTTAAAATTGGGTTCATCAAACTTCTGCGCTTTCTCCACGTGGAGATGTTAGCACAACAATAGGAATCATTAAGACTGCACATGGTAGGGGTCGCACATTTGGGTAGATGCAGTTGGAACAACATTGTCAAAGCCCATTTCTCTACAATTTTGTGCAAATTGTGCCAATTTTTTTTTTCCCAAAACCAATTATCAAAATAATTGAAAATACCGTGTAAAAGATTAGTAGGTAATAAAAACCTAGGCTAGGACCAACCTCTTTAGATAGAATAATCAGTGGTACTTATGCCAGGGTAGGGGTCGCCACTTGGGCAGATGCGCTGTTCAACGACCGTTAGAGTCCATTTCGTAAGATTTTGTAGAAATGTCAAATTTTGCTTCAACAATGGAAATACGTGTAAGAGAGTATTTATATGAAAGATCAGCGGGTGGCCTGGGGACAAAGACCGCCTCCTCTGTAGACAAAATATTTAAATGACACTTGTGTAATGCATGGGTCGCCACTTAGGTAGATGCGTTTGGAACAAATACGTTATAGCCAATTTCACAAGATTATAGAAAATGTGTCAAAATTTTATTTTCTCCCAAACCAATGACAAAATAATTGAAAATAGCGTGTAAAAGAGTATTCCATTTAAAACTGCATGGGGATAGAAACCTAGGCCAGACTCCATCTCATTGTACATAATATTTGTGGGGATGAACTAAGAAAGAACGGCCTTCAATCGCTTTTGCGCTCAACGGAAAAAAGGGGAAGTAAAAACCCATAAATGGTATTAAAACCATTATATGTTTATACTACCTTTCAAAATTTTAAAAACAAAATTTAATATAATTCAAAACCGGATAAAGATCCACCAAGAAAAACTTGCAGAATCTTAAAAACCCAAAAATCCTTCTACCCTTAAAGCATAAAAATTACCAAACTTCAATTAATTTAGCTATTGTGATTCTAATTGGTTAAGAGGTTACCATACTCTTTGGGGTGAAGCAATTTTAACTACTTGTTACTTATCAAGTAAAGTGTCGCATAAAAAGATGATAACTACATTGTGAGGGTCCGATGAGCCTATAGCGGATGTAGTATCTTTACGGTTGGATGCGGGTTAGATATAAGAATTAATTGGTCTCAAAGAAGATAAAATTTATATTGTTGAATGAGGTTGTTATAATAAGTTTATAATACTGAATATATAATTTTTTTTTTTTTTTTACAATTAAACATTTTAGTTATAATATAAGAATCATTCTCATCAGATTCAATTCTGAACCCTTCTCATTCTTACGTCTGGTTTTAAATATCGAATGCCTATCAGCGCTTGACAGATAATTTAAGGCATATATTACAGTCTTTTATTTTAATAGAAAAAGAATTCATTTTTGTTGTCATCATGCCTACATTTTGTTGTATTTATCATCTAAATTTTAATACACATAGCTCAAGTTTACTTCAATCACTACAAGCATGATAAATTGGAAAAATGAAGTATATTAGTTTTGATTATGTGACTTGAGTGAAGTCGGATGGACTTAACTTAGGTTATTATTATTATTTTTATATTTTTAACCGAGATTAGGCTTTAGTTGATTTATTATACAATGTAAGCATCCACTTGGAGCGATAATCACACATCACATTAAAAAATAGATAAATAAATGAATAAATAGTAAAAATAAAAGCATATATCATTAATTTTTTAGCAAATATCTCCGTGTTTTACGTGTATGTTCCATTTTACCCATTTTGTCAGAAAATATCATAGATGTACAAACGTCTGTTAAACACCTTATATATTAGAATTTACAACTTAATTATGACTTTTTTTAACGAGATAGACATGAGTATGTTATAGACTAAGGCCCTGGTTGATAAAATGAAAAAATTAAGCACTGAAAAATAAACGCTGAAAAATTATCAATTTCATAAGTATCACCTGCATCAGAAAAACTGCTTCGACAAGCTTACAATAATCGAATAAGATATATATATTGTTTTATAACCAAACGCTAAATACTAAAAATTATGTATTTTACATATTTTACCCTTATATTATCATTAAATTACATATTATCCAAAATATATAGAGTTTCTAATGTTTATTTTTCACTAAAATTATTAATTATTGTAAATAACATGTTTAAAAAATATGTAAAAATATTTATTCTAATAATATTATCCAAAAAAGACATAAATATGTTTAAAAAATAAATCCAATAGAATCTAAACTTTTAAACCATCAAAACTAACCAAGAGATATTTGCAAAATATTATATTATTTATATGGTTTTTTTTATCCAATTTATTTTCATCTAAAAAATTTTTGTCGAATTATATTCTACATTCCACGTTAAGTGTGTCTCACTACTTATAATTTTCACGCTTTTCATTTAAAATTTTCACTACGGCTTCCCTAAAATTTCATATCAAACATATTAAAAATTAAAAACCATCGAAATTTTCTACGTTTCAATGGTTCAACATTTTCAATCATGACAAACACGTCTAAATATCAATGATGTCTCGAGTTAAAAAAATAAACAGGGGCAAAGTAGGACATAAACACATAAAACCAACGTTTAAAAACCTGATCGCACTCCGGTCCGACGGCCAGACATCAATCGGCCATAAAACCTGGCCCTGGCTCATCGCAAAACCGCTTTTGATTAAACCGGCGAAATAATCACGAACTGCTGGTCGAACTAAATGGACGAACCGGCGCCTCATAATTTTTTTTTCGCTAAACGACGCTCACGCTTTTTACACGAAACGATATCGCTTTACTTAAAATATAAAGCTTCAGGCGCTGTACGCCAGAATCAAAAAAAAATTCAATTAAATACAAATGCACTTAATATTCTAAATACTGAAAGAGTAGTTACAGCGAACCTACTTCATTGTCATCGCGATTATTTTAAATATTAATAAAATTATATATTTATATAAATGTTTTTATTCCATTTTAATAATAAGTTTCATATTTAAATATTATACATTTTTAAA
This sequence comes from Tetrastigma voinierianum, assembly GCA_016808115.1. Lineage (NCBI taxonomy): Eukaryota > Viridiplantae > Streptophyta > Magnoliopsida > Vitales > Vitaceae > Tetrastigma > Tetrastigma voinierianum. The sequence goes on along the minus strand of JAEQBH010003333.1, from coordinate 214,155 downwards.
ATAAATTTTAAAATACTTTGTTTATATAAAAATAATAAATAATATCTTAAACATTATTAATTATATATTTTAAAATATAAAAATATTTATTACGCCACTCGGCTCAACTGCTGATTCGACCACTCCATTCTATCAAGAAACCGTGAACCGATAACTTTTTTATTTTCTTCATCGATCCGATTTTTAAAACATTGCATGAAACTCGACACGTTTGTTCACCATATCCATTTAAACAAGTACAAATCAACACCAAAAGTAAATGTTATGAAGACAAATAGAACATAATTTCCAACTTTTTACATCATCGGATAAGATTTGTGTCATAACCGAAGTCAACAAAACCGCTTCATTCTCCAGTGTCACTCTCACCGTCATGGGCCCACTCATAACTGCCCCCACCCATCCATGCTTCTACACCATCAATGCGGCCCGGCCCAATTAAAAGCCCAAACTAACTGATGACCGAATTGGCCCAATTAGAACCCTGTCTCACGCTCTCTCACCAGAGCGAGGTCAACTTCCGCAGTTTTAAAATTTTTCTTGACCAATGAGCCGGCGAGTGGCTGTAACTCGCGTCAACACCCGTGGGATTGGACGTACAGAAAAGACCCAACAGCATATACCTTGCCGGTTTAGGTGGGTAAGTCATCTCCGATTCCATTCCTGCAATTTCTTTATTTATTATATTTTCATTTTCTATTTTTGCTCTATGGGGCTTTCATTTCTGAATTAATTTATGGAAAAAGCTCTCTCCGTTTTTATTGTTTTGTACTAATTCCTGATCGGTTTCGACAAATTCGAGGGTTAGGGTTTCGAACTTTCGAACTACTATTTCTTAACGATCTCTTTGGTTTTTTTTTTTCTTTTTCGGTTTTTATATAAGAAATTGAAGGAGCCTCCCGGATTAGGGAGGAGAGACTATGGGCGGCGGTGATGGAGTTGCCGGCGATGCTAGCGAATCGAACGCCGGCGGTGGAGTCGCCGTTCACATCCGGTGCTCCAACGGTTCGAAGTTCTCCGTGCAGATTACCCTCGAATCGACCGTCGGAGCATTCAAAACTGTTCTCTCGCAGAACTGCGATATTCCCGCGGAGCAGCAGCGGTTGATTTACAAGGGACGGATCTTGAAGGACGACCAAACCCTAGAGAACTACGGTATGTTGACATGTCTATCAATTGCTCACAGTGTGGTCTTTTGTTACTGGTAGTTCTAGTATTCGGAAGAACTTTGATTTAATTTTTGGTTTCGTCTATTGGCTTGATTTCAGGATCCATATTTTATTTTGTTTTGCTTTGAACAGATCATGATTGGCTTGCTTATTGTTGCATAATATTACGGATGAGTGGAACTAGTTTGCTAGTATATAATTTATTTTGCCGACATATTCAATTTAATGATTGAATAAATTGAGAGAGACAATTGCCACTTATATGAAGCCACTAGGAGATTGGTTTTAGCAGCAATAATCTGTCATGTTGAGCAGCTGAGGCCAAAGAATAGGACAAGTTGCTACTTATGAGGAAGCCATGAGTAGATTGGTGTTTAGCATTCATACTCTGTCATTCTTAGTTATCATCCCATCATGGAAGGACTTGTTTCAGGCTATGCTCCAAGAAATAGGATAAATTATTATGTGCACGAGGATTACTTCTTTCTGTTATCAGTATGAAATTTGTGTCTGTCTAGACTCCTGCAGTATTATGAAGATTGGCCTCTTAATCATTTCCTATGAAATTAAATCTCAGTAAAATATAACTTTCTCGACTGGCACCGCTCTGCATGTGATGTGTGTCCATATTTTATTATTTGTTTATTTATTATGAAAAACAACATTGTCATTAAAATACATTTAAATTACAAATGAAGAATGAGGGTTCCTTCCAAATTTACAAAGTCTTAACAAAAAGCAGGTTGAGAAACCTCATCCAATATTCAATGAAATGTTACTGCAAGAGACCTTACAAAGAATAAAAAAGATGAATAAAAGCAGATTAGGTCTCACTATCAATTGTTTTTTGATCGATAAAGTATTGATAAAAAAGAACCAAAGGTTCCAAGAAGTGCACATGGGGTATACAAAAGGGATCTAGATGGGAAACAAAAAAACAGCAGAACAGGCTGCTGCAAAAACCTACCAGCCAAGAAACCTACCGGCAACAAAAAACCTCACCAGCCCCTCAACTTGGGGCCAACCACTCTAAGAAGCCTATAATTGAAGAAATTTTGTCACCTATGTACAAACTATTCCAATTCCACAAGTTAGAAACAAAAGAATGTTTTAGTTTTTGTACATCCACAGTCCCATCTCTTAAAGCCATGCGATTATGCTCCTTCCACATTGTCCAAAAAATGCAAAGGGGAACATATTTCCATATCTTTCTTCCAACAAAAGAACCCTTCCAACTGATGAGAGCATCCTTGACAGTTTTTGGGAAGACCCAAGAGAAACCGACTAAGGAGAAAAAGAGATCTCAAAGGGGGTTGACCATCGGACATTGCAGCAAAATATGATGGAGGGATTCCTCATTGTGGCCACAAAGATAGCAACGATTGGGGAGGTACCACCCCCTTCTTTGGAGCTTGTCCAAAGTTAAAACCTTACCCCGGGTTGCTTTCCATGCAAAAAAGGTTGCTTTGGTGGGAACACAAGGCACCCAAATACCCTTAACGGGAAACAAGGGAGTTGCTCTCGGATTCAGCACTTTGTAGGCATCATTGACAGAAAAGCTACAGCTTGCTGAGCCCTTCCATGAGATTTTGTCTAAACCAGAGGAACCCCTTCCTTTCTGCAGGGATTTAAGAAGATCCACAATCAAATCCCACTTCCCAGTCATTGAAGTCTCTAGAAAAATTAAGCTTCTAGCTACCGTTCATAGCGGTTTGATCCCAAACATCCGCCACATTCTCAAATTTGTTAACTGCTAAGTCAAAAAGGGTAAGAAAGGAGTGTCTAAGAGGAGAGGTTCCACACCAAAAATCCAACTAGAATCTTATCTTGGTACTGCACATACTGCTTATAACATTGATTTGATAGTTATGGCAGAAAATAAATGTAGGATTCAGAGGATTTCAAAATGTATATGGTCTCACTATCATTTTAGAAATCCTCCACTTTCCTGCAAGATCCCTACATTTATTTTCTGCCATACCATCCAAATCAGTGTTATACAAACTATTCGCCTTAGAAATTTGCCTCTAATAATATTGGGAGATGTTTTTTTCTCTTGTAAGTTTCTTGGGTGCTATTGATTGGAGATACTCTTTTTTTTTTATGAGTAAAAGCACTATATATATATCACCAAAAAAAGGCCCAGGGGAAGCCCATCATTATACAAGGAGTATACAAGAGGGTCCCTCAAGGGGGACAAAAGAGCAAACAAGAAAACCCACCAACTCTTAGTTACACCCCAGCCAAATATGTACACGATTAGAGAGACTCTTCTTAGATGGCATGGTTCATTAGTGAGAAATAAGCATAAGGAGCATAAGGAGAGACTCTCCCCTCATATTTTTTGGACGGTTTGGAAGGAAAAGAATAAATTGGTCTTTGTTTGACCCAAAGACTAAAATTTCCTTTGATCCATCCGCTTTGGTTGGAGACAAAGTTCTTTATAGATGTTCCTCCTCTATCTCGTGTTAGTTTTTGTTGGTTGCTCTTGTTGATGGTTTATATTTTCATTCTATTTGCATTTATTTGCAAGTGTTGGAGGTGGGTGTATTGGTACCGTATACCTTTCTGTTCACCTTGAATATCTCTTTGGCAACTCTTTCTTTCCAATATATTTTGATATTTAACTATTAAAAAAATACCTTTATTTGTCTAATATTTTGGGCTGTGAGAGTGGCAGATAATAGATAAACGTTAAGATATCACAAAGTTCAGTATATCAACTGCCTACTTGACATTAGTCTTTTTCTTGTGACATGGGCTCTTGAAGCAAATTGCTGCTTGGTTTTCTAGCATCTACTTTTCTCTTTAGTTGGAACAACCAAAGGTGCTGTTTAAGTTGTAGAACTTATTTGGTGTGGCTGGAGTCGATGAATTTTATTGCTGATGAAATGATTATTTTTATGTTACTTTGCCTAATGCCTGTACAAAATTGACTAGGGAGTTACTTATCAAAAAAAGTTTGACTAGGGAGTTAACATTGCTGCTTTCACTGCTTTCTTTATTTGGTTTCTGTAGAATCAAACTTCAATTTAAGGTTGTTTGATTGAGTTCTGGTCATGGAACCATAGTGATTTGCTTTGATTAGTAGATGTAGCACAATCAGGTGATTGGACTTATTTTCCCCACCCAAAAATAAAATTTAAAATTTAAAAATTTAAAAATTTCTGCCTAGTAAAAGCCTTCACACACTTCTTGCATTTTCTTTCTAGGAACCCCCCAAAATGAAAGATGTTGGAACCATATGCTTAAAACATTCAACTTTCAAATTAGTTCTCATGAAGCTGACCATTACTTTCCTTTGATGGTTGATAGGCCTGGAGGCAGATCACACTGTTCACTTGGTTCGTGGTTTTGCCCCAACTGCATCAGCTAACAAGGCTGGTCCAGCTGATTCAGGGCGTTCAAATACTACTCCTCCAAGTATTCCAACGGATACTAGTTTGAATGAAGGTGCATTAGGAGGTACTGGTTCAGGAGCTTCCCTCTTTCCTGGGCTTGGGATCAGTGGTTTAGCTGGCACTGGAGGTTTATTTGGGGCTGGACTTCCAGAGTTTGAGCAAATGCAACAACAGTTGACTCAAAACCCAAACATGATGAGAGAAATAATGAACATGCCTGTTGTTCAGAACTTAATGAATAATCCTGACATAATGCATAACTTGATTATGAGCAATCCTCAAATGCGTGAAATAATTGATAGAAATCCTGAGCTAGCACACATACTTAATGATCCTAGTACTCTCCGTCAGACCTTAGAAGCTGCAAGAAACCCTGAACTCATGCGTGAGATGATGCGTAATACCGACAGAGCAATGAGCAACATTGAATCATCCCCCGAGGGATTCAACATGCTCAGGCGCATGTATGAAACTGTGCAAGAGCCATTTCTAAATGCATCTACGATGTCTGGGAACAGTGGAAGTGATTTAGGATCAAACCCTTTTGCAGCTCTTTTAGGGACTCAAGGTGGGGTTCAGGCCCAAGATCGATCTGCTAATCCTCCAACTGCTGGTTCTGATACAACAAATAGTTCTCCTGCTCCAAATACAAATCCTCTTCCAAACCCTTGGACCCCAGGTGGTGGTGGTAAGAAATTTCACTCTCTTAATTTTCTTAAGAATTTTTGTTTCAGGCAGACAGTTAATCTTTCTCTTATCCTTTTTTATTCTTCTGTTATACTTTTCAACTTTTAAGGAGTAAATGAAAAGTATAAACCCAGCTAGCTTATATATCTATCAGAAAAAAACCCAGCTAACTTATATGGAAGCAAAAAAAAGGAAGTTTTGTCAGGTTTTGATGCAAGTGTGAATCTCCTGTAGCTTTAGTGTCATGAAAAAATGAGTTGAATTTATTTTGTGGAAATTTCCATCTGTTGAGATTTTGTTCCACCCACTGGAAATCTGCACTTGACCAATGGCTTTGAGAACTTCAATGTTTTTTTGGATTATCCCCTTGTATATATGTGTGCGTACACACGCATGTATACTTCTCTTTCTCTATGATTAATTGTTCTGTAGCTTGATGATTAATTTTTTTATAGCCATTTGGCTGGTTAGAATGATTCCAAAATAATCCGAAATGTCATTTGTTCCTTTGTTATTGTTATTTTCACTTAGTGATAGAGTTATTTTCTTATAAGAGCTAATTTAAATTTTCTGATCAGAGAATTATTTTAGGCCTTATTTGGATAGCTTATTGCTTTTTAAATTTTCCGGTTTAAGAACACCACCTTGGTACCATGGCAAGATAACTTCTTACCATTTGGCCTTAGCCAAAGGCTAAAGTTGAAGCCATGATTTTGATGAGATTGTTTTGGCATTATGAAGATTTTTTTTTAACATGAAATGGCTGTTTACGGAAGGTGAAAAAGGCCTTCTAGAAGAAGCAAAATTGTCCTTGTTTCCTTGTCATAGCTAGAAGCACTTTTGCTGAAATCATCCAAACAAAGATGAAAGACCTTCTTGGTTAAATTGCTAGTAAATTGTTAATTGTGAATGTTGCAGCTGGAGGTGCCCAAACAAACACCACTACAAGGTCAAATCCTGTGGGGATGCTAGGACTACAACACCTAATGGATTGGGTGGGCTTCATTCAGATCTTGAGAGCATGTTTGGCTCCATGCCAGATGCTAATTCACTGAATCAGGTTATGCAGAATCCTGCCATCTCACAAATGATGCAGAACCTCCTTTCCAGTCCTCAGTACATGAACCAGGTACCTTTTTTCTTTTTTATCTGGTATGATCATGATTGGGTGTAAAATTTCTGGTTTTCTGACATCTCTGTTGTCAGATTCTTGGTCTAAATCCCCAGTTGCGTGGCATTCTTGATTCCAATCCTCAACTAAGAGAAATGATGCAAAATCCAGAATTTCTTCGTCAGTTGACTTCACCAGAGACAATGCAGGTATTCAGTTTAAGACTCTGAGGCTCTTTGAAACAGAAACTGTCACTTCCCCCCTCCTTCCAGGTGCAAGTGTCGAGTGCTTACAGGGGAATGAAGTGGTGACTTGCATTATCATTTGACTTGTCTTGTTATTGGCTGTTGTGATCTATGACGTAGATGTTTGAACTGGAAAATTATGTTTATCAACAGTTTTTTCGATAAGTAAATATCATTTTCTTCATTTTTCTGCCCCCCATTGGGACTTGAACCTGGAACCTACCGTAAGCCCATCCCCAACCCTTTACCACTTGAGTTAGGCCTTAAGGGCGTGTTCATCAACATTTTTGTTTTTATAAGCTAGATTGAAATGCTAATGACTCTTCTGCCTTGATACAATTTATGTATTTTGGTCACATCATTTTCCTTACTTTTGTTTACTCTCTCTTGCAGCAATTTTTGACTTTGCAGCAATCCCTTATGTCTCAGCTTGGTCATCAACAATCAAGCCAGTAAGTTAGGCAGTATCCTTCTCTCCTGATTTGGCCAAATGGGGCTTAAACTCTATGCATATTTTTATAACTTTGATCCTATTTTTATTAATCTACTGTTCTGTACTTCTTATGTTATATCTCGGTTCTCTTTCTTACATGCATATTTAAAAGATCCAAATAAATGATAAGCACACCTCAGATCAGAAAAGATAGAACAACAAGCTAATCAACTTCCTAATTCTTTCTAAACAGTTGATAAAATCCAAGATTTAGAATCAAAGACCAAATTGACACTAGACCAATATGAGATATCAATAGTTGTGTAATTTTATGCAATGTATGTGTCAATTTTTTAAGTCCAAGGGTTTGGAATTCTCATTGTATTTTCTTCTATATCAAGTCCTTATGTGATAATAGTCATCTGATGATAGTTTACAAAATCTTAATGCATATTTTTGTTAGTGTATGCTTCACTGCATATTGGATATTTAATTCTTTTGTCGCTTTTACTTAATTGTTATTAGTTATTTACACAATTAGTACAAGCAGTACATAATAAATTATTAACCAGTGTCCATTTGGATCCACTTCTTGTTTTTTGTTTTTATAATCAGAGACTAGGCCCTTTGAGGCCTGGCTCAAGTGATAAAAGGATGGGGAGATTTTGCCGGAGGTTACAAGTTTAAGTTCAAATGCGGCAAAATTTTTCTTATCCCTAAAAAAAATAAATCAGGAAATAGTAATAATTTTTATATAAGAACTCATAAAACTTGCATTGAAGAAGTAATGGTTTTCAAAGTTATATAAAAAGATTGAAGTATCCAAAAATTTATACTACCATGAATATTAAATTTTTTGAAAGTGATTTTTAAATATGTAAAATAAATCTAGGTTCTTTTATACAAGGTGTTTTAATTTTATGTAGGGGTCTTAATTTTAGAGAGAAAGAGTAGAAAGTGTTTCCAAGTGATACTCTCGTATTCGAACGGACACTACTGCATTGTATAAACAAACAATTAGTTTGTAGATTTGTGACCAGAGATGATGTTTCATATGACAAGTAGCCAGTATTCAAGAATTTGATTACTGGTTGGTGGCATAGCACTGAGGTTTCTGGCAGCTATGTACTGTTGGAGAAACTGAAAGCTCTCAAAATTAAGCTCAAAAGACGGAATAAAGAGGTTTTTGGAGAGTGGAGGTGAGAAAGAAGTTAGCCTTGAAGAAAGTAGCCCATTGGGATGCAGTGGAAACTCAAAGACCTCTTTCTTTCTATGAGCGAGATGGAAGATTAAGTGGCAGCTCTTGAAGTTTTTAAAAGATGGGCTATTTTGAAAGAAATGTCCCGGATTCAAAAATCTAGGGAGATATGGCTCAAAGAAGGGGATAAAGGTACAGGTTTTTTCCTCAGGATGACAAACTCTCACTAGAGGCAAAGCCTCAGTAGAAAGATGAAGATCAATGGTGTATGGTCTACTGAGGTAAGAACCATGCGCCAAGATACTGTAAGCGCTTTCATGGCCCTTCTTTCAGACCCTAACGACTGGAGGGCCAATATTGATGGGCTAATTTTCTCCAAGATCAGTGAGATGGAAGCCTTAAGACTAGAATTGCCTTTATCTGTTGAGGGAGTGTATTATGCTCTGTGTGATATGAATGGAGACAAGGCTTGGGGGTCGGACGGCTTCACAACAGCATTTTGGTAGTCCAATTGAGATATAGACAAGAAGGGTGTTTAGAGATTTCCACGAACCTAGGAAATTTGTTAGGAGCTTAAACTCTACGTTCCTAGTCATGATCCTGAAAAAAAAGGAGGGTCAGAGGACTTTTAAGGACTTTAGGCCTATCAGTATGATTGGAAGTTTCTACAAGTCACTGGCAAAAGTCCTAGCGAATAGATTAAAAGGGGTGATGTGCGAGGTGGTTAACAATGGTCGGAATGCTTTTGTGAGGGGCGACATATTCCGTTTCTTTTATAGCAAATGAAATGATTGATTCCATGATAAAAAAGAAGGATAAGGGCATTCTCTGTAAATTGAACATGGAAAAAGCTTATGATTGCATAAATTGGTACTTCCTTTTTGGGGTCCTTCAGAAAATGGGTTTCGGTTGGAGATGGGTAAATTGTATAAAGTGGTGTACAACTTACTTTTCAGTCTTGGTGAATGGATGCCCGGAAGGGTTCTTTAAGAGTTTTAGAGGTTTGAGGTAAGGTGATTTGTCCCCGTATCTTTTTGTCCTTGGTATGGAAGTGTTCTCTATCCTGATTGACATAGCCGCCGTAGAAGGTTTTCTTTCTGATTATAAGATAGTGAACAAAAGTGGTGAAGATTACACATTAATTGTTTGTAGATGATACACTAATGTTCTATAGGGATTCTAGGGAGCAGATGACCCACCTTAGCTGGATTCTATTATGGTTTGAAGCCATATCAGGTCTGATTTTTTTTTTTTCTGTATATTAGGTTTGAATATTAATTTGGAGAAAAGCTCTGTTTTATGAGTGGGGAGTGTGGAGGATCTTGATGGTTTAACACCGGAGCTGGGGTGTAGAATAGGGACCCTTCCAACAATCTATGTTGGGGAAATGGGTTTGGAGATATGCTGAGGTGAGCTTCATCGGGAAAGAAGTCATCAAGTTGAAATATCAGGTTGAGGAAGGGGGCTGGTTCACCAAAATCCCAAGGGGAGAGAATAGGTAGCTGAATCTTGATAGTGTTTTTGTTCTAGGTGATGGGAGTAGAATAAGTTTTTGGGAGGACATCTGGTGTAACGAGGGTCCACTTTGTGAACTTTCCTGCTTTGTATATAGCCTGACTGTGACAAAAGGGGCTAATGTAGCTGATGTTTGGGATAATTCAAGGGGGGAAGGGGCCTGGATTCCCAGTTTTGTCAGGCCCTTAAATGACTAGGAAATGGAAGAAGTCCAGAATTTTTTGAGTTTGATAAATAATAGAAGAGTCAAACAGGAGGAAAAAGATAGACTATTTTGGAAAGGGGATAAAAAGGGCACATATACTGTTAGGCTATGTTGCTCTTAAAGGTTATTCCAGGACAAACTCCTTTGAATATGATCTGAATAGTTGTGCCTCCTAAAGTGTGTTTCTTGCTTGAAAGTTTGGTGGGGAAAAGTGCTTATCATGGAGCATCTCAAAAAGAGAGGATTTCAGTTGACTAGCAGGTGCCTAATGTCTGGTAAAGCTGAAGAGGAGCTGTATCACCTTTTGATCCACTGCCCCTGGGTTTGGGGATTGTGGGAGGTCTTATCTCTATCCCCTAGGCCTACACCGGGTTTGTCCTCTCTTGGTTAAGGACCTGATTTCGGGATGGAGCTGTTTCCCCATAAGGAAGAGAGCAAGAAAGTTGTGGATGGCGGCACCCCTTTGTCTCCTAACCTAAGGGCAATCTGGAAGGAGAGGAACCTCATTGTCTTTGATGATGTGCCTTTTTCTTTAACTAGACTAAAAACTTCACATGTTAGCATGTTTGTCTCTTGGGCAGGATGTATTGAGCTGGAGGAGTGTTCTTTTGTAAGAAATTTTTGTGTATTATTCTCTAGGGTTTCTCTCGGGTGGTAGGTTTTTTTGGTGCCCTTTTTTGTACAGGCTAGGTTTTTCTCTGTATACTACGGGGTTTCCTGTCTCTCTCCCCCCTTTTTTGTGTTAATATTATTTGCTCCATTTATCTATATAAAAAAAAAGAAAAGGGAATTTTCTTGTTCTATATATGTTGTAGTACACAATTCTTTTGATGTTGAGCTTCTCTGGGTTTATTTCTGAACATTTTCCTACATAGGACCTTAACTGCCTAGCTGTCCTATTTACTGGTTTAAGGAGTAAGCCTGTTACAATTTGAATTTTGTTTAGTTACCAGATTCATCACTAGTCTTAATCTTAGTTTCCTTCTAAATTCATGGTGCTTTCTTGCAGGGAATCAGGTCAGACTGGTGGTGGCACAGGTACAAAAACTGCTGTTTTTTCCCCATTTAATGGGCAGTGGTAATTTACTATTATTAAGGTATTTGCTCTGGATTATGATGGCTGCTTGGAAGCCCTGGAGCCTGGCTCTAGTTGTAAGAGCTGGGGTTTGGCCTATCAGGTTGGGTCACAAGGAATCCAGGTTTGAGTCCCAGTTGGGTAAAAAAAAATGTAATTCACATATAAGTTAAAAAGTCACTTGGAAAATTTACCTATAAATAAAAGGGGCTACTTGGAACTAATTTAACAATATTCTTTGGTGGTGCTCATCAAACCTTTGATGACTGAATTCACATAATTATATGCATCAGTCTATATGACATGGTCACGGCAGTCCTCTTAACACTTCTGGAGACATGCTGGGCTATTGAGTTCTGGAATACTTATTTTTTATTTATTTTTTTAAGTGCATCCATGCCTATGCATCTTGATATAGAGAAGCTTTAATCTAGCATAAAATTTATAACAAGTTAGTAGTGACACTAGCCAAAGAGAAAATTCATGTATATTTTGTGCAATATGTTTTATTTATCTGCTTCATCAATGTGATACAACTGTTGGAACGGAAAGCACGGGAAGTTCATCAAACTCATATTTGTGATATACAGTACTCGCATACGCAAGGGCTTAGGAAGAAACTTGACTGTTTGTGTGCCAAGAGTAGAGCCACCATTGCTGAGAAAGTTTATTTGAAATTTTCTTGGTTTTCCTATGAATCAATTAGTCATGTTGTGTTTGTTGTTGATGTTCTGGCAATAGCAGGAATGCTTAACAATATGGGGTTAGAGATGCTGATGAACATGTTTGGTGGACTCGGGGCTGGCGGTGGTATGACTGTTCCCAGCAGATCTGATGGTTGTTGTTCTCTCTCTTTCTCTCTCTCTCTCTCATATGTGTTTCGTTTACTAATTATTCTAATTCTCAACATGTGTTCCATTTTGTTCTTCCAGTACCACCTGAACAATTGTATGCTACTCAGCTGTCACAGCTTCAAGAAATGGGTTTCTTCGACACACAGGAGAATATACGTGCTCTGACGGCAACTGCAGGGAATGTCCATGCTGCTGTGGAGCGACTATTGGGAAACCCTGGGCAGTAGAATGCTGCGGTTTACTGAGTTTGGTGAGAGTGGTCTGTTTTGGACCTGACCTGAGGCATATTGAAATCCCATTCAGGGTATGAATAATAAATACAAATTAAGATGGTAAGAGCTATGACGAACTTGATGTAGGCTATTATGGTAATTCAACTATGATCTCTCTTCCCACCCCCTACCCCTACCCCCCTACCCATCCCCCTCACCCCCCCACTCCATAGCATTTTTCCATTTTTTCCCGTCCTGGGAGATCTGAGTGGCTTGTACATACACCATATCAATATTCGTCTTTTGAATTGTTTGTTTGATTTATCAACATTGATATTACGATTCTAATTCACACCTTTCTCATATTTTCAGTTTCTTTTAGTTGGTGAGAATGCCACTTACAGAATCATACAGTTTTAGTTGGTTTCTGAATCCTCGAGGATCTCTATTTATGCAGTCTACAATGACCTTTGGCAGGATAGCCTTGGCAATACACGCCACGTTAACAATGTGTTTTCTTCTATCCTGACCCGCTTGGCTTAAAATGGCTTAGGTCGCTTTACAAATTATTATTATTTTCACTGTTTCTTTTTTAATTTAAGGACAAAAATGGGAAAAATATTTGGCAATAAAAAAGTCGTCTTTTTAATCTTGTTTAAAATTTTTTTTTTTTTAAGCTAAAGAGTAAAAAATTGTTTTTGAGTATTATTAAAAATTGAATGTGTTTAACAATTGTTTCTGAAAAAAGTTTTCAAAAACAAGAAATGAGATACTTTGTTGGATAAGTAATCTTTGAAAAGTGTCTTATGGCCAATTTGGCACTGAAGCACTTCTATAATAAACATTTTTATATTTTACAAGCGTTTTTTTTAACATGTCTAATAGCCTATAGGTATAAAATCGCTTTTATATGATTAAAATTATCAAAAAAGATATTTAATATTTAATATTTAATTATAAAAATAGGATATTATAATAAATAAATAAATTATTATATAAATACATATGTACCCTATATTTATAAGACCTTAAATAACCATTTTTATGATTATAAAATTTTTTAAATATTTACAAAAATTTGAATTAATGAATAAATATATATAATATTTGTATGAATAAAAACTTAAAATAATTATTTTTAAGATTATAAAAATGTTTTAAAATATTTACAAAAAAATTGAACTATTGAATAAACATAGTATATAAACATTTGTATCAATAAAACCTAAAATAATTATTAATTTGATTATAAAAATATTTACAAAAAAATTTGAATTAAAAATGTTTTTTTACTTGTTCAATAATAAGAAGAATAAAAATATACCATATATACTGTCATTAACATTCGTCTTATTCATTATTAAAAAAAAAAACATTAGTCTTATTCATAGTTAAACAGTAAATATTTAATCGACCCAATTTTTTTTTCTAAAAAATTATCTCCACCCATCCCCCTCTCTCTCTCCACCTTCCACCTTCCACCTTCTACCTTCAACCTTCAACCTTCAACCTTCAACCCACCGATCGACCACTCTATCTGTGTTGATTAAAACATGGGATTTTTCAGCAAGTGAAAGCAGCGGCAGCTTCCGAAGCTGGTAACACATGTGGAGGAGACTAGTTTGACACCGAAAATTGTGGATAACAATAGCGGTGGTGGCGGTGGTGGTAGTGATTTTGGTGATCGATTCCAAAACATGAATTCTCCTTTCAATGGCAGCAAGGGATTTTAGTGATTTTGGTGATCGATTTTCCAGCCTATCTCTGGGAAACAACAAACCAATCTGAAGGAAATTCATTTATGATATGATGAAAACTGAGTGGTTGCTTTTCCATTGAAGGAAGAATTCATGTTTTATGGCTCTGGAGGTGTAGATGGGATTGGTTTCTCCACAAATGGTTCGCAATTCTCACTGGAAAAGAAAGATTTCATGCGCTTTAGAACTGTGTCCAAGTGCATGAAACTTGATCATGGTATATGGAATGGGAAAAGTTGTACCTCACATGACTATCACATGGATGACTCAAATTCAACAGAGACTTGGATACAGCCCGGATAGTAATTGAATAGGCCGATATGAATTCCTGTAGGACGTATGACTCACGAAGGTCGGGCTACCACTTCAATCACCTCAGGCATCATAGTAATAGTGTTTGGGATTTGATTGATCAAATCGCCTCAGGCATCAAAGAAGCGGTCATAATTGAGCGGGACACGTGGACAATCGTGGAGTCCTTTGACGCTGTCACCCAAGACTCATTATTCCACCATGATGAGCGTTATGCTAAGAAATGCGAACCACCCATAGTTGTCCACGATGTATCTCCCGAAATTAGTATGTAACCTGTAAGCTTGTATGGTAGAGAAAAGAGGTTAACTTTCCAGCAGTAACTTGTAAGAGAAAAATAAGAAATTATTGTGGAAGGCAATATTTTTCGTCATTTCCATTGGTGCCATTTGTGGGACACCAATCCCACGTTTCTCTATACTGTTGAAAGAAGACCGTGAACCTTCTTCGGAAGAATCCGATGGGCGAAATCTCCCCATTCTAGTTCTGATCCTACATTGGAACAATTACTACTATAGTTGGAACAACTGCTAAAAGACCACTAGGAATCCTGCCAGCAACAGTTAGCCTCTTTCTTAGCTTCTAATGCATCCTTGCATGAAGAAAATGCTGCCTTGTGTAACACGGCCACCACTCCTCACCCTGGCAACCTAGTAGAGCCCCGCAACCTTGCTAGATCGGAATCCATATATAATTTCTCCCTACCACCCCACTGCAACCAACCCCCTGTCAACAAGTCTCCATCGAATATATCTCCCTTCCCATGGAGAAGCCTATATCCTGCATTGGTGACCGAACGACATGTCCTTTGTCCCCCCTTTCGTTCTCGCATCTTGCACTTTAGGATGCTCTCGCCACTTTCTACCAAAATTCCGAATGCATGATGGTCTTGAAGATCCCTTTGACCGTCTTATGCATTTCCGTCAGAACATGACGTTGCAAACCGGAAATGACGCTCTCCTATGTAAAGTCTTCCCATCCAGCCTAGTCGGCCCAACATTGTCATGGTTTCACCGCCTATCACCAAACATGGTAACTTCCTTTCAATGCCTATCTGAAAAATTCGTAACTTAATACATGTGCTAAGTCAGGAGGAAACAAAGCATCACCAGTCTTTTCCACCGCCAGATGGGACGATCCGAGTCTATAAGAGATTTCATGAAGTGTTTTAAGGCCGCAATTCTCCAACTCGAATCCGTAATCCCCGACATTGTCCCGGCGCGCAAATAAAGCACTGGCCCCAACACCGCCTCGATTCGCTCACCGCATCCCCACAACTATTGACGAGCTCTTCCAAAGGGGGAACCAGTACGCCATGCTCAAGGATGACACGGTTGCCACAACCAAACAAACAATCGCCGCAACGTCAGAAGCAAGGCACTAAGGCGGGAATAGAGGAAAAAGAGGTCATGACAGTCAAGATAGGAAGGGAAAGCATGACCATATAGGTCCAGTATGATCCGATCATCATAACACACTCGGGAAGTCTAGAGAACCAGCCGACTAGAATCTGAGGCGGGATAGCAGCTTGGAACATACACTATCTGTTTCCACCTTCGCCCCCCAATCGCTCAATCTCTTCAAGGGTCTCGAGGGCATGCACCTTGTGAGGGGGTGATCGTGAAGGAAGAGACAACCTGCATTACGAGTATCACAGACGGCCAAACATCGAACTAATAAATTTTATCGATTTTGAAGGTCATAAATCTTACGGCAAGAGGGAACATTCCTGAATAAGGCCGAGGAGATGTTTCGACCATTGTCACCCGCAAACTCGATCAGATAGACACACTCACACCATACATAGCCCAAAATCCAAGGTCAACCACGCTCAAGTATCTTTGTGGCTAGAATTTATTATAATTTTGCCCCGAGCATAATCCGACCCATCGACGAGATCATTACTTTCTCTGAATCTCCCCTAAGCCAATTATCCATGCCTCATGATGACGCATTTGTTCTCACCTTGGAAGTCAGAAAACACCTGATGAAACGAATATTGATCGACCTTGGCAATGTTGCCAACCTCCTCTACCTACCCACCTTGCTTTACCTAGGTTATAACCCCAACAATCTTTGCAATCCAGGGAGAGTGTTAATTAGCTTCAACGGATCATAAACCAATTATTAGGGGAAATAGTATTGCCAGTTTTGGCAGGATCGGTCACCACCCTAGTCCTACTCATAGTGATTGATGAGGCTTCATCCTTCAACGCTATATTGGGGCACACTTGGATTCATGTGATGAAGACATTTCCATCCTCTTACCACCAAATGCTAAGTTTCCAAACCCATCAAGGCTGTAAGAGGAGACCGTAAAGGGGCCTAGAACCCAAGTATGAGGTCAAACAACGTAAAGATGACACGTAATCAAATAGCAATGATAATGGAGGCCCGCTTTGCTGCTAATACCGATTTCAAAACTACGAAGCCTCTACAACCACAACCCCTATTCGGTCTCGACCGGTCTAAACGGATTAATCTGAGAGTATCTCTCTCGAGAAAAAATTTACTTTTGCTTATCACTTCTGTAGGAGTTCTTTGACATCTTCGCATGGTCCCTTACTGATGTGCCTGTCATTTCTCCCACTTTGGCTCAGCATCATCTGAACCTTCCAAAAGACTATAAACTAATACGATAGAAATCGGTACCCATCCAAGACGCCGAGAAGTCATAAACAGAAGTTGACAAACTCCTTGTCGTTGGTTTCCCATTAGAGAGATTCAATACCCTGAATGGTTGGCCAACGTAGTGGTCGTCCCCAAAAAGAATGGCAAATGGCGTGTGTGTGTCGATTATTCCTGGTTTAAATGATGCTTGCCTAAAACACGTTTCCTCTCCCGTGCATCGATTAGATAGTAGACAAATAATCGGACATGAGTCGTTATCGCTTTTAGACAATAATAGTATCGTGCTATAATCGATACGCATGTTTCCCGACTCAAGCAAACACATCAGCACCAACTGAGATTGTATTGTTACAACGCTACGCCATTCGTCTTAAGAACACGAAGGCTATCAATGTGCATTTATGTCACATATTTTCGAACCACTTATGGGAAAAACCATGGAAGCATACATCGACGACATGCTAGTCAAGTTGAACTCTCATGAGGATCATTTGACTCACTTGCAACAAGCATTTCACCTTATGAGATTACATCACCTGTGGCTGAATCCAAATAAATACACTTTCGGGGTTGGGTCTGGAAATTTTCTTGGGTTTTTAACACAGAGAATTGAGATGGCCATCGAATGCTTATGCCATCATGTAGATGCAACTCTGTCACCAAAAGCAAATCCTAAGCTTCATGTGTAAACCGACAAAGATTAAACAAGTTCATCTTTCGATATTTAGATCATCCTCATTCCTGTCTTCACACTGGAAAAGAGTTTCACTGCGGTGGGGACTCGAATGTGACAAGGCCTTTTATGCTACTAGAAGAATGTACCCTGCCTCCCCCTAACTTTATATCTTAGATTTCAGATCTCGTAGAGTCTCAATGATTTACTAATAAGGTAAACTCGATAAGGGTAACAAGACGACAAACAAAGGTCAGTTTACTTCGTGAGTAATATTTTAATAGATATTGAAACCAGGTACACCGATTTTGAGCGAATCGCGCTAGCCCTGAGAATGGCAACAAAGAAGCCACGCCCTTACTTCCAAGCCCATACTATTATTGTTCTCACCTACTATATGATAAAAATCCACACTCCTACAAGCCGGGATGCTCTGACTTTACTGAATCAATATCGAATCCAAGGAGCCTGACATTCTATACCACCCCGTGATCAACTATATAAAGGTCAGTCCTCGCTGATTTCATATGTACTGAATGTCATGTCCGACCGTGACATCAACAAAATGTTATATACTCAAAAAACCTGCTGGTTCATTCAGTGAAAGGAAGAGAAGTCGCATGGTTTTACAATCTATCCGACGCTGCTATCAAATTCGTATCACCCTTCTAATAATGAAGCTATATAAACAGTTACCCAAACACATTAGCTAAAGAACTATTGCAGAACTTTGAACTCATGATTTGCAATTATAGCATTTAGATTGTGCAGATACCACAAGGCTAAAAAATGATGAATGGAACAATATTTGAAGCTAGCATAGTCCCTAATAGTTGGATTCATGAAATTCGAGGTAGCTCAAGTCCCAAGATCGGGAGAACTAACATACTCATGTCTTAGAAAACTGAAGGTCTCACCATATTGCACTTTGCCATGAATCAACACATGACCCACCCTTTCCAATCTCTAAAGTACGTAAAATATTGACTACCGAAACTGAGATGGTAACCCTATTGGGCCCCACACAACTATTCAAAAGTGGAACCCTTTGTCGAAGATAGAAATGCGCTATAAAGATAAAAGCCGTGCAGCCTGTGCATGCCTCTGATAAACGATGTTTTATAGTTAAGCATCACTCTGCATCATGTTGTGGGAGGATGTGTCACTTACCAGGTTAAGTATATCATTGAACAAGTTCATGAAGGCATCTGCGATACCCATATTGGTAGACGGCCACCGAGCCACGGATTGGCACAGTGGTTTCTACCGACTTATGATGTTCAGTCTAAGTTATCGCCAAAAATCAGATTGGTTTCGCAAAAAGTTCAACAATGATTATCACTCTATCCACTACACTCACCGTGTCAAGTCCATGGCCTTTCTATAAATGGTATCGATATCAGGGCTCAAGCACCTCAAGCCATCGGGTAAAGGAAATTCATCTCATAAGATCGATTATTTCACAACATGGCAAGCTCGAGGCTCACGCACGCATCAGCATGAGCCACCTAAAGGCCAGGAACCAACATTATATGATGTCAATTGGGTCCTCACTTATTGTTTATGACAACTAATCTACCGCTCACAAGAAGCCGCTCCAACAATTTATGTCAATATGGAATAAAAAATGTCTACTCCAATTTCTGCACTTCAATCCAATGGCCGTCGAGGTTACCAACAAAACATTACCAAGACCGAAAAATAATCTACATCACTGCAGGAAGATGGGTAAGACGAACTCAACACAGACTTCGAGGTATACCGCACAACTCCAAAGCAACCTATCGGTGAAACCTCATACACCCTTGCATTTGAAGCTAAAGCATTGATCCCTATCGAATTAGGGCTAGAAATTCTATGCACCAACGACACCTCTGAACTATCTCATGCTCTAGATGAGATCAAGAAAAAGAGAGATCGAGCAGCCATCAGAATGGCCGAGTATCATCGCCAAGCCTAGCTCCAAAGAAAGAAAATCATCAAACCCAGAACTTTTAAAAAGGGGGACCTTATCTTCTGATCGACCTTCGAGGAGGAAAATTCAGTTTCACTGGAGGGTCCATTCATCAGGGTCAGACAATGGTCAAAGGGTGCGTACAAAACACAATAGCCTTGAGGAAAGATGGAATCTCGCCCCTGAAACTTGACTTATTTAAAGAAGTATTTTCAGTAAGTCGCTTTCGATGCCTTTAGCGGCTCGCTTTCAATGACCTAGACTCAAGATAGGTCCCACAGTCTCCTACGCCTTTGGTGGCTCGCCGATGGCTCCTGGACTTGGCAAATTAAGTCCATACAAGCTCTCCTGGCGCCTTGGCGGCTTGCCTCGATGCCTCGCCCGTAGCATAAGTCCCTACAGGCTCTCCTATGTCTTTGGCGACTCGCCTTCAATAGCTCTTAGCCTCGAGCAGCATAAATTCCTACAAGCCCCCTTTTGGAACTTTGGTGGCTCGCCTTCGACGACTCTAGTCCTTTGGCAGCATAAGTTCATACAAGCCCATCTATGCTTTTGGCGGCTTGCCTTCAACGACCATAGGCCCTGGCAAAGATAATTCCCTATAGCTTGCCTTGGCGGCTAGCCTCAACTAATCTCTAGCCTCGGCAAAGATAAGTCCTTACATACTCTCTTTTGCCTTTAGCAACTCGCCTTCAATGACCCTTGGCCTTGGGCAACATTAGTTCCTACATGCTATCTTTTTGCCTGGCACCATTTTACCCGCCCTAGGCCCCTGGCCCATAAGTCCATACAAGCCTCTACTCCTCATTGCCCACCTTCATGGCTCGAGGTCCCTGGGCACGATAAAGTCCCCATAGCTCTGATGATGTCACTGGCGACTCATTCTATACAATCCAGGCCCTGGGCACTATGGCACCTATAGGCCTTCCTGCATTTTTATATGGCCTCGCCTTCGACTCCGGGCCCCAGGCCTCTGGTTATGAGTCCCACGCTCTTAAAGGCAAAGATAACTCAAGTCAGATGAGAACGAACATGCTTGATAATGAACAAAGCTATTCGCAAGAGAAAACTTAACTTCATTTCAAAATATCAAAACTGCTAAGAACATAAATCCTCATAGAGGCATTTACACCGCCATATATCAACTAAACCCAGAGGAGTCATGGCTCACTACATCAACTGCAGAAGGAGGCGCCTCAGACGGCCCGCTTACATCAACCGAGCTTTGTGGAAGATGAGTTTATAAGAAGCACATTTCTCACACAATGATAACAACATCGGGCTCGTGGCCGAATTTCCACCATCGTAGGTTCGACGACCACTAAGCCCTCCTTCCACCCCCGCCGCCTCCTCACGCTATTCGCTCAACAATATCCACTCGCTGGCTCCTGGGCAGTTGTCCCTCCAAAGAAGGTTTGAGAACCTACTCACATCCGCTTTTGGGCTTCACTACACCAGCCCAATAGCCATACTCATGTTGTTCCACATATAAACCAAAATTGTTGGTACTATAGAGGTCACAGCTTCTTCGTAACCTCGACATTCTCTTGCACTCATGTAAAGCTGCCTGCGCTCTATCTCCCCACAAATAATGCGTAGTCTTTCTATTTTTGTTTGGTGAATGTTACGCAACTCGGTGATGGTCTTTTGTAGTTCAACCACATCGACTTCTAGCTTCAGCACCTTCTTCACCTCGATGGTCAAAACGATATGCTCTCGGGCCTGAGATTGCCCACTTTGTTGTGGCTTCCTCCCGTGTCTTTCTCCAGCTTCCAAACTTAGAGCTCGCTGCAACCTACTGTGCCAACTCTCAAGCCTCCTAGATGAGATGCAACTTTAGCTGTGTCACAGATAATGTACTTCACCATATACAGGCAATAAAACATGCCTATCTCAAGGAATCACAAAGCATAACAGCAAGAATAAAAAGTATGTGAGGTCGCCATCTTAAAGGGAGTAATCCTTCAAACACGCGGACCCCTTTATCACAGCCTCCTTACTCGTGATAATCCTCACCAATCGAGGTTAGCACTTTCATCATATGTGCACAGATTATGCCTATCCATGGTAATCACAAAGTATAACGTAGTAAATAAAAGTATGTAGGTCGCCATCTGGCGAGCAAGATCCTTCAAAATTTCTTACACTCCCTTTATTACCTCCTTACCCGTACACCTCACCTAACGAGGTTAGCACTTTCTCATCCTGGTCTTTCAGGAGCAGCTTCTCAAACAGCGAAAGGTTGGACATAAGAGCTTCTAGGGAAGGGGGGGACGTCGGTTTTTTTCCAAATAAAGTATTCCTCAGAGACGCCACGACCTTTCCCCTACCCTTTGAATCGGTTGCATCTCCTCAGTCAATCTGATCTAGAACCCCTTCGATATCCTAATCCCCTCGAGGACGGAAGGAGGACGATGATCCCCTAAAGTATCGTGTCTCAAGCTCCCTCCTACCGAGAGGATTAAGATCTCTTCTCGACTTGTTGTGCTCGTTGGTTGTGTACTCGTTGCCTTAACTCCGACAAAGTCTCTCCCTCAACTTCCCTTGGTCTTTTTGATCAAGACGATAGTGAAGGTCGGGATGGAGGAGCAACAAATGGGACAACATCCCTAAGATCACCTCTACCCATCTTCTCAGATGCTTCCTTAATACGAGTGAGATGACGGTTTTGAACCCGGTCTTTGGCTCGAACGTCTCTCAAACCCTCAAAGTTTAACCTCGGGAACTTTGGAAGGATAAACTCCTCTAGATGGTCAAAAACCTCCCGAAGGTTCGACGGTGTGAGAAGATGTCTAAAATCTCTTTCACTGCTTGGACGAAAAAGTACCTTTACCAACAAGTTAAACAGAGATGAACTTAGGTCGTCGACAAGTTTCCCCCGACCCAAATTACCTACCCACACAAACCATAACATACACAAACAAAATTAAAGTAAGTACTTTCCCTATAATCAAACCATAAAGGAAAGGATAGAGTAAGGCGATCCTTTACACTCATAATTTCCTGAATCGTGGTCCGTGATTCACTCAAAACTCCTAGAGTAAGGCCCCAAAAGACACCCTTGCTAATCAACAATAGTACATTGCCCTGAGGCTTGTTCTTGCTTGTGTTGGGCAAGTTCGTCACCAATTGCAACGACTTGGCATCAACAACGAGGTAATACCTCCCGAGCTTATGTCGCTTTATGCTATAAGCATAAAGGACCTCTTCCAAGCCTAGGTGCACATCATACTTACAGTTCAATACACACACCCCTAACAAAACACGTATCATGATCACGTGTGTATGGATCAGATAAAGACGGGTAAAGTGGAAAAATTGATGCACCAACAAAGGAAGGGGGAACCTCAGCCCCTCACTTATGTGAACCTCAAGTCAACATGAATTCATTCCCCCGTCTTCCTCCTCGTGCTCGTAACGAGGCTCCTGTAAGAAAATAAAACCCTGATATTAGAGGGAAAGGAAAATTTCTTCCAAAATGCGTCAGCCCGGGGTTCCCCAATCGGCCTAAGCCATGTTATGACCCTAGCAGCGTCAATACGCGAGGAGGATAAGGGCATATCCTCATCTGCATTGCTCCCAAGGTCACCCTCTCTTCTAGTTATCCTCTGAGTGCTTCTGTCACCAATATGAAGCCTGGAAAATCCACTAAGGTCACTCATTTGACACTAAGGGAGTTAAAAAAAAAATTTAGAAACCTAGACGAGCCTCCTCTGGGACACTAAGGGGTACATAATACTTTTATCTCTAAATTTTCTGATGAATCGATCAGTCTACATTTACCTAAAGAATGATGCAAAATAAGGGTTACCAATCGCACCAAAGGCACCAATGTAGAAGAAGCAACCTAGGAGAAATAGAAACGGAGTAGAAGAACTCTTCGATAACACAGACCAAAAATCCCCTAAAGAGAACCTAGGAGATAATTAAACTCAACGACACCAACGTCATGGGAGGGAATGCACTGGTCGTATGGAGAAGCACACCATCACAAAGTCGGTTCAGGAACCACCATCTATACAAGGTAGGATCGTGGAGGCATTAGTGTAATGATGGCTATTACGGCGCATGAAGATCAAAGGTTTTAGCGTCATTCCAACCCTAATGACCTATAACGACGCTAGGGAGGCTAGTGGAATGGGATAAGTCGTACCTCACATGACAGTCACATGGATGACCCGAATTCAACGGAGACCCGAATACAACTCAGATAGTAACCGGATTTGTCGATATGAATTCCCCGCGGTGTAAGGACTCACGGCTAGCCGGCATGCTACCATCAGAAGCCACTGCATTATTATAGCAATAGCGTTTCGATCCGATTGACCAAATTGCCTCGGGCATCAAAGAAGCGATCATAACTGAGTGGGACACGTGGATAATCATGGAGTCCATTGATGTTGTCGCCCACAGCTCATTATTCCATATGATGAGTATTATGCCAAGAAATGCGCACTACCAAAGATCCACTATACGCATTCCCAAAAAGTTAGTATGTAACTTGTAAGCTTGTATGCTAGAGAAAGGAGGTTAATTTTCCAACAGTACTTGTATGAGAAAAATAAGAAATTGTTGTGGAAGGCGATATTTTTCGTCCTTTCCAATGTTGTAATTGAAGATATCGGCCTTAGGAATTTGATCAAACAATTGGTGTGCATAAGAGAGAGAGAGACAAAGCTTGAAGCTATAAAAAGTTTGAGGAGTTTGTTTGATATGATAGGGTGTTCGATAAGTCCTATGCTGATCAAATGCGCATGGTTTTTTTTTATTTGGTTCATCGACTCAGCGTGACAGCTACAAATACCCACACCAAGTGGTGCCTTGTGATAAGTATGCAAATAATACAAAAAAAGTCCTAGGTAAAGCATGATTTCAACTTGTATTATGGGCAAAACTCTTGTGTGATGGACAAGCAATTGTTCTAGAAGATAATGCTTATTTCATCTATTTACATGTATCACATGGATTGAATGCTTTCAACTTATGGGTGCTCAAGAGCTTCCATGCATATAATTCTGAGTTATTTATAGAAATTCATTATCAATTTGATGTGGTACAGGTAGTGATTGATTCTGTTGTGCAACATTTGTGGAAATGAAAAGGCAAGAACTTCTGGGTGAGTTTGGAGCTGAAAGGGTTGCGGATCTTTTGTGGGTGTGGATTGCTGACATTGCTTGGTTGGCATGTTAGCACCCTATACTCGTTTTGGATAGAATATCTATATTAAGAGCCCTAGTTGGAAGAATGCAATAGGACAGAGTCGGGAGCTGTTGCTTCCACTTGCTGGAAAATCACATGTTTTTGAATTTACACAAACGGGAGGGGTCAATTGATGGAAGGGTGAAGGTGTAGAGAGAGGGGAAGGGATATTTTTGAAAATAAAATTGTAGGGGCATTATAATAAAATCTTTATTTTGGTTGTTTTGAGATATTATCTTGATTTTTTGGGATATTATTTTTATTTCCTATTGTTGTTTTAGGAGTATTATTTTCTTTCCTATTATTGTTTTGAAATATTATTTTATTTTCTATTATACTCATATTATGTCAGAAGGGTATAATAGATGTTTTAGAATTTGTTGGACTTTTATCAATTTATAAATAAATTCAAAAAGTTTTTGTTTTACTTAGTTCTCGATTGAGAATTTGGTCTGGATTGAGATGTTTTATTCTTGTTGATCAACTCAGTGTAAGACTAATCGCGCTTCATGCCACAAGTAGTGCACGAACGGGTTTCTCCCCAATCAATGGCTAGTTATGGCAACAAACTATGATCACATTGGGGATCATGTCGCTTGGAGGTCGATTAATGAGAAACAACAATCAATCCAAAATTAACTTAGCTATTGGAAACAAAGACAAGCACAATTATAGGCGTATTATGTGATAATGTGGATAAGATCATAGGAATGATGATGAAGCATCATGGACGGAGAAATTAACCTCGCTAGACCCGCTTTTAATCCCATTCCAAATATACGAAATTAAAAAAGGCTAGTCGCAGGATTTGATGACACTTTAGATGAGGAGACCAACTTTAGTGAATTTGCGAATCCACATGGTAGACAAAGAGGAGGAAGACAGTGGCAACTAAATTATAGAGGAGACAACGAATACAAACTAAAGATAAATATTCCTAACTTCAATGGTGATCTTGATATTGAAGAGTTTTTAGATTGACTGACTGAGGTAGACATGTTCTTTGAATATACCAAGTTGCCCGAGGACGTGTACTAAAATTTGCTGGTTATAGGTTGTGAAAGCATTAGTATGGTGGGATGATTGAGGGAGATGAGATGAGAGAGCAGATGGTCCCAAGCCTAAACATGCATGAATGGAAACAATTATTACGAGGTAGATTTTATTCCGACTATAAACAATATATTTTATGCTTATTAGAGATGTATTATAGGGTAGCAAGAGGTGTGAATGAATATACCGTTGAAATTTTGAGATTGGCAGAGAGAATCGCTTATAAGAAAGGAGAATCAATAAAGGCAATCCTTGCAAATTTGAATTTTCCAAAATGGCAAAACAAGACATTGGTTTGCCAGACAAGTTGCAAAAACCTGTGAATCTTTATAGATCTCGGTTGATGAAATAGATCTCACCGTTGGATTCGTCTCTAAAAATCTAGTTACTCAGACGAATTTCGTTAAATTCCAAGATAGTTTAATTTTCACTATTTCGGGCATCTAAGGTCGATGGACCCTAAAAAGGGATTTTTGAGAAAAATCTCGAAAGTGAAAAAATAAATTAAGTAAAGTTCATTTAAAATAAATTGAATTTGAATTGGGAAGAAATAAATTGTTTCAGGATAGAAACGGATCCAAATAAGTCAAGGACACGTGGCGTGACGTGAGCCAAGTATCCTTAGGTGACAAATAAGCAAGTAAAAATCAGCTGGGCGTAAAGAAATGTATTTTTCTGCTGGTGAAAAACGTGTGAGAGAGAGGGAGAGAAAAAAAAAAAGGAAATCCAGCTTTCTATCTAATGAAGCCACAACTGAATTGCTTGTTAAGAGTGAAAGTTCATCTACTCGATGAGGGCTACGCGTGGGTACCAAAAAGGAGGGATTTCACCGAAGATCCAAAGGAGGAGATTGGAAATCAAAATTTTCGAGATTAGGAGGTGTTCTTGAGACCTCCTTCGATTCTACTACACTCCAAGAGGTAGATATTCTTCCTACTTTGGTTTATTTTCCACTCTAAGGGCTGTTTGGTTGTGTTTTATGCCCTAAGGGGTTGTTTGATTGTTTGTCACATGTAAGGTTGTTTAGCAAATTGGGATGAGGAATAGTGCCCCTGTCAATTCTATATGATGTCCAGCTTTTGGGGCTAATTTTCGGTTAGAAAAAAAAGGGAATTTGGACTAGTGTTTTTCTTGTAAATTGTAGCTGCAATTGTGAACTTGAGGTTAGGCTTTTGAATTACATAAATTGGACCTCTATAACTCAAGTTATGGTCCATTTAATTTCCAGAATTGTCACAGCTTAGGCTATTAACTGTTTGTGTCCAGGTTTTGGGATTGATTTTTGATTGGGAAAAATAGGGAATTATGATTAGTGTCCTTCATGACAATTGTAGATGAAGTTGTGAAATTTATGTTAGGAATTTTAATCACTCAAATTGGACCTCTATACCTCAAGTTATGGTCCATTTCATTTCCTGGAATTGTCATAGCTTAGGCTGTTGACTGTTTATGTCCAGGTTTTGGGACTGATTTTAGGTTGGGAAAAAGAGGGCATTTGGACTAGTGTCCTTCATGGAAATTGTAGCTGAAATTGTGAACTTATTATAAGTTTTTGAATCACCCAAATTGGACCTCTGTAGCTCAAGTTATGGTCCATTTTCCGGGACTGCTACAGGCTACTCTTTTTTGACCCCTTATACTGTCTAGATTTTAGGACTGATTTCTAGTTGAGAAAAAGAGGGAATTTGGACTAATGTTCTCCATGCATCTGTAAACTTGATGTAGGTTTTTGAATCACCCAAATTGGACCTCTATAACTCAAGTTATGGTCCATTTTCCAGGACTGCCACAAGCTACCCTGTTTTGACTCTATACACTATCCAGATTTTAGGACTGATTTTTGGTTGGGAAAAAGAGGGAATTTGGACTAGTGTCTCCATGGAAATTATAGCCAAGACCCAAATTGATGTGGTGCTTTAAATCACCTAAATTGAACTCGTACAGGTCAAGTTATGGTCCATTTCGGGACCGCTACGCCTAAGTCGTTTAATGGCTCAGGTCCAAATTTTGGGACTCGTTAGGGGATTAGCTTTTGGAAACTGGTCTCGAACTATTCTGTGGTCTATTATGGCTTGTTGTGTGGAATGTTTTGTGAGCATCTCTATGTCACAACTGGTCTTGAGGATCAAGTTGTCATTGCATGAGTTTGAGTGACATGCTTGGTGGTAATTGATTGGAGGTTAATATATGTGTTTAATGTATTAACTTGTGATGAATTGTGTGTGTAGACATGGCCATTATATGACATGTTGTAGGCTATTTTGTGGACATGCTATGTCATAATTTAGCCTAGAGGATAAAGTGTGTCGTTTCTTGACTAAGTAATGATTTGATTGTGATGTTGTTATAAGGCAACAGATGATATTGACATGAAATAAATTTTGTGGAGATTATATGTTTGATATAGTTGTCCATGATGCATGGAAAATGTACATTAAATTGCTCATATAGTATCTATTATTTATGTGTGGCATGTATATAAAGTAATGGTGCATCGCGTTGCATTTATGCACAGGAACATCGCATGACATGGGTGTGAGTGCATGATTATAATCAACACTGCGTTTGGTGTTTGATGGTGGGTTTGGCACGATGGGACAATGTCCAATAGAGTCGAACGATTAAAATGGAAACGGAAAATGAAAATATGTGTCGGGTAACAGCAAGTAGGGATAGATATCCCCTCGGGTGAAAGCTCTGTTATTTTTTGTTATACATGTGTCCAACGGTGAAAGCAAGTGAAAGCCAGTGAAAGTGTAGGAAGGCTTGCAAAGCCTACAGTGAGACCTCGGAAATTCGCTACCCACAAAAAGACACATGATTTTGAATATAAATGATCATTGAGGTGTAACATCTAAAAAGCTTTTGGTTTGAAAACAAATGAATTTTGTTGTAAAATGATCATTTGATGTAATCCACAAACAATGGGTTTTATCACACTTTGACATCGTATGGTGGTAGGAGTCTGTATGACTCTGCAAGAGGGAGCCTGTAAGACTGAGAGTGCATGGTACATGATTGAGTCTCATCTCATTTCATGGCATGAAACGCCCTAAAAAGACCCTAATAGTTTTATAACATGTTTAGGGTATAAAATAAATTAAATTATATTTTTATAACGTTTAAATTGCTAAAAACAAAAAAAAAATGATAAAACCCAAAAATTATATAAGGGACAAGGATTTGGTAAAAATGTCAAAATAAGGACCCAAGGGTCATAAATGAAGAAGTGTATATTCCAAAATGAAAATTTGATGAAATGAAGTGAAAATGAAAGAGAAATGAAGCCCTAAAATGCAAAAAATGGGAAAATAGGAATTAATGTGTAAGCCAAACATGGCCTTATGAAGGTTTAGAGTGTTAAGACCAAATTGGTCTTTAGAATGAGAGAGTCTCTCATTTAGGCATTTACATTTTGGAAAAGCTAGGGCAAATATGGTTGAGAGAAAAGGGAGATGAGTGGGTGATTTTGCTCCACGAAATCAGGAGTTTAAGTGATCAAGAAGAAGGAAGAAGAAATAAGAGATTTAAGGTAAGAGACTAACCCTAATTTTCCTTAATGTTGTGTTTGCATTTAGAAAGAACCCTAAGTTGGTATAAAAATGATGTTGATTGGTTTATTTCAGTTTTGGGGGTTGCTCTAAGTTTTTATATGGTTGTTTGGATTATGTTGAGGAATTTTTGTATAAAGGAAATGTTGGGTTTTTAGGGGAGATAATGTCAAAATTTTCCAAAACTCATGTTTTTGTTTTGGCCATCACTCATCCAAATTTAGTGATTTAAATTTCTGGGTAAACTAGACGTCTAGGAGAACAAATCTCCCTAAAATAAGTGTATCCAAATTTGGACCCCATTAGACCCATAAATTATTCAAAGTGAGGCTCTGTTTTCGGGTCAATTCTAATTCAATTCTGATACAGTTTTGGTGTTTCGAAACAGTTTTGGTATTTAGGTCATTAGTTTAGTTTCACTCATCCAAATTGAGTGATTTAAATTTTTGAGTAAACTAGACTTCTAGGATAACAAATCTTCCTGAAATAAGTGTATCCAGA
This sequence comes from Tetrastigma voinierianum, assembly GCA_016808115.1. NCBI lineage: Eukaryota > Viridiplantae > Streptophyta > Magnoliopsida > Vitales > Vitaceae > Tetrastigma > Tetrastigma voinierianum. Next base: position 184,419 of record JAEQBH010003333.1, on the reverse strand, counting down.
TTTGGACCCCATTAGACCTAGAAATTCGTCAAAGTAATGCCTGCTGGGGTCAATTCTCGTTCAATTCATACGCTTAGTGTTTCGGAACGCTTTGCATTTAGTCCATAAGTTGAGTTTCACTCATCCAAATTGAGTGATTCAAATTTTTTAGTAAACTAGAATTCTAGGAGAACAAATTTCCCTAAAATAAGTGTATCCAAATTTGGGACTCCCATTGACCCAAATTGCCTAAAGGAGCCCTGCTTTTGAGTAAATTTGCTCAGGTTGAAAATAGAATAGTCTCGATGTTTGGGGATATATCCGAGCTTCTGTCTAAATTGAATGATTCTAATTTCTGAATAAAATATATTTATAGAGGAACAATGGACTTGAAGGAAGTTGGGTAAAATATGGCTTACTTGTTCCTAGAAAATTTTTTCAAGTGAAGGTGTGTTGGGTAGAAAACAACCCTAACTAGAAACCTAAATAAGCCAACTGATATTGTTCTAAAATTGTGATGGATTATGGGTTGGCGACGAGAAAAACCTGAATTGAAGTCAAGATTCCGAGGATAGGAATCTGGCGCTACCTAATCTTTTGGTTCGTTCTCTATTCTTCCTTCTTATTTCAAGTATCAAAATTGTTCAGGCAATTATTGGAAATGATTTTCGTAATAAAATCGCATATTGATTTAAAGTATTTTAAGTGATTTGAGAAAAATTGATCGTGGAATGATCGCTATGAAAAAATTGCATGAGTATTGAAATGTGCTATTTGAGTATAAATGTATATACCCTATTGTAAATTTTTATGATTGATTTTTAATGCCCTTAATAGAATCTTATCCGTCATATTCGAATTAAGGATAGATTGGTATACCAATAAGGGTCAACACTAGCAGTACTTTGAATGAATGTAATGTAGTGTCACTCTGATTCGTAGCCCAACGAGACAATATTGGTAGTGTTCACAAAATGATTTTTTATAACCTAAGTAGCGTACCAGCTGGACCGTGACCGTGTTATAAACCTTTATACCGACCGCACTTAGCGCGGACCGCACTTGATTTCAAGCATTCCACGCACGAAAACATTGGCTAAATTCGCTTAAGGAAAACTATAAGCAATATTTGTGAAAAGCATGATTTGAGTTTTGAATGTGTTATTGCATATGAAAGGCATATTTGGAATGATCAATGAATTGTAAATGAATGTATATGAAATGAATATATATACGTATTGTATTGCATTGATCATTCAATAAAGTTCAAAAGCATTGCTTTAGAAAAATCGCATGATTTGTGTTAAAATAAAATGAATAGAGAACTGTATAGAACCACTAAGCATGAAATGATTAGCGCATTGTTTTTATCATCGCGCAGGTACCAAGTGAATAGGTTCAAAACCAAAGACCGTGCAAGCGCAGAGTCATCGTCAAAAGCCGCACGGAGTAAAAGTAAAGCTTCAACCATGCATACATGAAACCCCATGATCACTTTTTGATACTTTTTGTATTAAAACTATGTTGTGAAAATTGAACTCTGATAAATGTTTGTAAATGTTTTTTATATTTACAACGACTTATAACGCCGTAATGTATAAAGGTGGGAAATGGAGCAAATTGGTATATAATGCCATATTGAATTAAAATGTGTATTGAGAACAAAATGATAGGCCCCCTTTAAGTTAACGTGATATATATGTATATATTTTCATAAGGATAATTACCCTTTACAAATGAGTATTTGAAATGTGTTTTATTGAGAAAATGAATTGTATTAGATTCGTAGTTAGAGTGACCACGCCCTCGAACTGACCAGATCTGTCGCTATTGGTATTTGGGCACGAGTTCTCACATTTAGTGGTATCAAAGCTGTTTAGCGGTTCTATAAAATGATTTGAAATTGTTGTGACATGCACAGATTTGCATTTCTTAAAGGATGACGTGACTCGATGCGTATCTGTCGGGCCTTAATAGGTAAGCATGGATAGTATAGGCACACAAGTCGAGGGGACTCGAAGTCACCCAAATAGCCCTTCATATGTGGATGGTGGGTGCATCCCCATGCTTCATCGATACATGAGCAAGGTCGTGCAAAATAAGAGGTACTATGTGGATATCCCCTCCAAGAATAACTCAGCATTGCAAGAGCAATGCAACCAATCACTGTTCCTCAACGGTCGGCCATAGAGAGAATGGAAAAATACCAACCCATATATTTTCTTGGGAAGAAAGATGATGAGCCTTCCATGGTGGAAAATTGGCTTGAAAGAACTAAGAAAATGCTGCGACAAATGCATTGCACACCAGAGGAGAATTTAGAGTGTGCGACCTCATTACTATAGAATGAGGCTTACCAGTGGTGGGTTTCCGTGACTAGAACCGCATCATCGGAAAATGTTACATGGGAGTTTTTCCTGGCGGAATTCAGGAAATAGTATGTGAGTTGTATTTACCTAAGCAATATGAGACGAGAGTTTCATAATTTGAAGCAAAGGCAGACGGGTGTGACAGAATATCAAAGGGAATTCACTCAATTAAGCAAGTATTATCCAAAGATGTTAGTCATAGAGGTAGAGAGGACCGCATCTCGAATCAGGTTCGTATTCCAGGTCAGGTCGAGTACTGGGGCACAAGCTCTTCACATGGCATATAGGATTCCATAGTAGAAATTGCATGTTTTTGCTTAGAATGTGATTATGAAATGTGAACATGACCATTGCATGTGCACTTAGGTGGGGAGTAGCCTTTGAAGGAGTTTACTCTACTGGGCATAGCTCACCCTTTATGGGACCCCTATTTCAGGTACAAACAGTACACATATGCATGGCACTTACTCGATGCCGCAGTTGTGAAGAAAGTCGGGTTGTGGCTTTGTATTCATTTTTTGTAAAGATGTTTGGAACAAACTAGTTCAAGCTTATATTTTGTGTAAAAAGAATTGTAATTAATTTCTTATAGGATTGTGTTAAATATAATTTTATATGTTTTAAATGAACATGGATAAATGGACCCTATGTGGTCATTTCATTTATAAGTGGACCCTTGGAGGTCATTGTATTATATTGGGCCTGATGGGCCATGGGCTACTATGTTTTGTATTGTGCTGGATTTGGATGTAGCTCCCGTACGGTTGAGACTCCGTCTCGATTTTTGTTAAAATTATGGATCTCGATAAATGAGACATAACAGTGAGGTATCGAGTCACTCGATATCCACAAGTTTTTCGCAAGTTGATAGTTAGTCAACAAACCTCTAGGTTTTAGACAGGCCACACCGGTGAGATATTTTGAGGGTCACAAACTATTGGGAGATAAAATCAAAGTGCGTATGGTTTTCACGTGCAAGAGGCTAGAAATTTGACCATGAAAGCTGAGTTACTCATTCTAAAGAAAACTCGTAGTACTAATTATAGAAGATATGGAGGGGTAGACAATAAGGCTCTAATTGACAAGGGAAGAACACCTATAGCCGAGTCCGAAACTGTGGAGAATGTCAATGTTGGTGTAGGAAAAGGGAAAAGTGTAGCAATGGAAGGAGGTAAGGGTAATACTTCTATGCCTGCCAAAAACAGTAACCCTCATACAAAGCCTTTCAGTGTTAAGTTCTATAGATGTGGAGAGATTGGCCACCATTCCAAGGAAAGTCCTAAACGGAAGACAATGAATGTAGTAGAGAAGGACAATGATGTTGTAGAGAATAAGGTGTGCGGACCTAATGGGGATGATGATTATGAGGAATATGAGCAGGAAGGGTACACTTGTGTGGTGAGGAAGCTCATGTTATTCGAAGTACGCGAGATGGAAACTCACCTCAACCCATTTGCTATTGGGTGGATTAAAGAAGTTAGTGGTATTCGGGTGCATGAACGTTGTAAGGTGTCCTTCTCTATTGGCAAGTATAATGATGAGGTGTACTATGATGTGGTGGATATGGATGCTTGTCATATTTTATTAGGGCATCATTGACAAGATGGCGGGATGCTACATTCGGTAGGAAAGAACTTGTATCAATTAGAGAACGGGGAATAAAATATACACTGCAGTTCACTACAGTTAACCAACCTGCACTTTACAAGCTGAGGGGAAGAACTTTCTAAATTTTGTTCATGACCCATATTCACTTATGGGCGAAAGTGTAAGGAGACCCTAGGCGATTTGGATGGTTGTGAAGGAACAGGTAGAAAGTAGAGATTTAGTTGAGGCTCATATTCTAGTAGAGGTGTAGACTTTGTTAAAGGAGTTTGATGATGTGATTCTTGAAGATTTACCTGCAGGATTACCTCCTATGCGTAACATACAACACCATATAGATTTGATTCCAAATGCTTCTCTTCCTAATCTGCCTTATTATAGGATGAGTCTTAAGGAGAATGAAATCTTAAGGGAGAAGGTAGAAGAGTTGCTAAGCAAGGGGCATATTCAGGCTAGCATGAGCCCATGTGTAGTTCTATCTTTGTTGATCGTCTACAGCATGGAGTTACGAATGTGTGTTTACAGCAAGGCGATCAAGAAAATTACCAAGGTTGGATGATATGCTCGATCAGTTGAGTTGAGTGGTTGTGTTTAGCAAGATTGACTTGAGGAGTGGCTATCATCATATTAGAATCCGTCCAGGTGATGAGTGGAAGACAACATTCAAGACAAGGGATGGGTTGTACGAATGGTTAGTCATGCCTTTTGGGCTGACAAATGCTCCTAGTACTTTTATACAGATTATAAATCAGGTACTCCAACCTTTCTTGGGAAAATGTGTAGTTATTTATTTTAATGATATTGTGATTCATAGTAAGTCACAGCGAGGAGTATTACGTCGGGACACCTTGGAAGAGTTTGCTGTGTTGAGGGAAAATAAATTATATGCAAATTTGAAAAAAAATGTGTTTTTATGAAAAATAGTTTGCTATTTCGTGGCTATGTGGTGAGTAGTGAAGGAATTAAAGTAGATGAGGAGAAAGTGAAGGTTGTTAGAGAATGCCCTACCCCAAAGAATGTCAGTGATGTAAGGAGCTTCCATGGGTCAACAACCTTTTATAGGAGATTCATTAAACATTTCAGTAACATTATAGCACCTATTACTGAGTGTTTGAAGAAAGGGAGGTTCCATTAAGGTGAGGAGCAAGAGAGCAGTTTTGCTTTGATTAAAGAGAAGTTGAACACAACGCCTATCTTGGCATTACCAGATTTTGAGAAGTTATTTGAAGTAGAGTGTGATGCTAGTGGAATTGGTATAGGGGCTGTTTTATCCTAAGAGAAGAGTTGATAACTTTCTTTAGTGAAAAATTGTGCAAAGCAAGGTGTAAGTGGGCAACCTATGACAAAGAATTTTATGCTATTATGAGAGCTTTGAAAACTTTGGAGATCTCATAGCCAAGGATTACATTCTCTTTACTGATCATCCGACTTTGAAGTACTTAAGTACATAGAAGCATATTAGAAGTGATATGCATGCTAGGTGGTCAGCTTACATAGAGAAATTCCCTTATAAGCTTATCCATAAATCAGGACAACAAAATAAGGTGGCGGATGCATTAAGTAGACGAGTGTCTTTGATGAGAACCTTGAGTTTGGAGATAATAGGTTTTGAGACATTTAACGGAATTGTATGCAAACGATGATGACTTCAAAAAGGTTTGGGCTACTTGTGTGCTTAAACAACCTTGCGATGGGTTTATCATGAAGAGTGGGCAACTTTTTTTCCTTGCACCTCTCTTTATGAGAAGGTCATTAGAGACTTACATGGTGGTGGTTTAGCGGGTCATCTTGGAAAAGATAAAACCATTGAATCCGTTAAGGATAGGTACTATTGGCCTGATTTCGAGAAGGGATGTGACTACCATTGTGTCGAGGTGCTGTATTTCAAAGGGCATGGTCGACTCAAAACACCTGGCTATACATGCCATTACCCGCCCTCATGCTATATGGAGGATCTTTCTACGGACTTCATGTCATTTGTCGCGAACTCAACGAGGTATGGATTATGTGTTTGTTATGGTTGTTAAGTTTTCTAAGATGACACATTTCTTGCCATGTAAGAAGACTACAGATGCATCCTCTACGACCAAACTATTCTTTAGGAAGGTTGTGAGGTTGCATGGAGTGCCAAATATTATTACATCCTCGATCATGACATGACACTAAGCCTTTAGCTCACTTTGGATGACTCTTGGAGGCTATTTGACTAGTCATTGAACTCGTAGGGTACAACACATCCACGCATTATGGCGCATGTGAGGTTGTTAATAGGATTTTAGGTAATCTTATTCGGAGTAATTGCATGGATAGACCAAAGCAATGAGATTTTTCCATAGCACAAGCAGAGTTTGCCTATAACAACGCAGTTCATAGTGCAATAGGTAGATCCATGTTTTCCATTATATACATGAAGTGTCCTAATCATGCTTTAGATTTGGTGAAGCTTCCAAAGGTCCTTGGTCTTACTGTAGCAACTGGTGAATTGGTAAAACAAGTTTAAGAGGTGCAAGCAGATGTCAAGAACAAGTTAGAGAGGCTAATGCAAAGTACAAGCTGGAGGTAGACAAACATAGACGATTCAAGTTGTTTGATGTTGGTGATGGTTTCATTAGCAAGGCTTGAATGCAAGGTAGCCATAGCAAGCTTCAACAAAAAAAAAAAAGTATGGATCATACCAGATTGTTAAGAAGATCAACAATAATGTTTATGTGGTTGACTTACCAAGTTGGATGTGGATTTCAAAGATCTTCAGTGCTGTTAATCCTACTTTGTTCCAACCACACGTGAGTCTTGGATATCCAGAAGTAACTCGAGGACGAGTTCTTCACAAGTGGAGGTGTCTAACGCATGGTGTTAGATCAAATCAACCAAAATCCTTATTTTGGTTGTTTTGAGATATTATCTTTATTTTTTTAGATATTATTTTTATTTCCTATTGTTGTTTTAGGAGTATTATTTTCTTTCCTATTATTGTTTTGGAATATTATTTTATTTCCTATTATACTCATATTATGTCTAGAGTATAAATAGATGTTTTAAAGTTTGTTTTAAGGACTTTTATCACTTTTATCAATTCATCAATAAATTTAAATCTTTTGCTTTACTTTGTTCTATGAATTGAGAATTTGGTCTCTGGATTGAGATGTTTTATTCTTGTTGATCAATCGTACTACACGCTGCGTCAGTCACTTAGATATTGACACGTGGTAAGAGCGAGGGGAGTAGGATTATTTTAACTTTCTTAGCCGATCTCGATGCCTAGGGACCAATACAATACGGGACCCCCAAACGTGAGATTATTTTTAGTTAAATAGTAGGTGAGACTAATTAAAGAAGAGCGGTCAAACTATAGATTATTCTTGTCAATTACCTCAAAAAAATTTGAAGTGCTTTTTTAGGTGTTTTTTTGAGGTTTCAAAAATGTTTTTCAAAATTTTACCAAACGTTTATTTTTTCTCCAAAAAAACACTTAAAAGTGATTATAGACTTACAAACACTTTTAAGAAACACCGTCAACTTGGCCCTTAGAAGCCCTCCTCATAGGAGTCGTTCGGATGACTCGTTATGATTAGCAATCATTTGAATGACTTATGTCCTTTGTTTGGATGAGCAAGCTCTTCGAACTTTCATGGTGCCTTATTTGGACTTTGTCAATGCGACCAAAACTAGACGATCGGTTCTTCATCTAGATTGTTCGGGTAACTTGGGTCTCGTTCAGTTGAAGCTCTTGCCTCGTTCGAAGGACCTCCCTTTCTTGTCTGGATGACCCTCACGGGTCAACTTGATTCTTTTTTTCTTTTAAATAACTTTATTCAATTTCAAACCATTGAAAAATCATTTAAGAACATTTTGTACCCAATTAGGTTCCAATTTCCAAAGGTAGGAGTTTTAAACTTAGATTTTAAAGGTCTTATACAATTAAAACTAAAATTGAGTTAAAAGAACAATTCTTATATAAAAATATACCCTAAAATGCATCAACAGATGCACCTTACACAGATAGATTTCACCTTACAGAGATTTCAAGCTTGACTTGATACTTGAACGTGGACCGGTTACTTTTCTTCTTTGACTCAAATTCTTGATGAGCATTCCTTGACTTTGAAGTGTATTATCGGGTGTCACTTGTCACTCATCTTAAATAAAACATTAGTAACTAATAACCTTGATATACCATTATCAAAATCTCTAATTAGAGATTCCTTAGACCAAATCCAAACTAGATTGGTTAGTTGTCTTCTTTGACTCCAAATTCTGACGAGCGTTCTTGATTTTGAAGTGCATTATTGAGATACTTATTATTTAGCCAACTCAACCCATTAGTCTATTAAAATAACAAACTCATGCAAGATAATTAAAATATAATAGCATTTTAACCAATATTTTAAAAAACAGATTAGATCGACAGTTGAAATGATTGGACCATAGGCTGGTAGTGTAATGACCCGACCTAAGTATGTAGATATTATCCGTTTTGAGTCTAAGAGGCCCTTGCGATTTTAAAATGCATTTACTAGGTTGGGCTGGATCGTTACAAATGGTATCAAAGTCGATCCCCGACCTTGATGTGAGAGTATGTTCCGTTTAGCCCCATAGAAGGTGTTTGTCCGTTTTGCCCCGCAATCCCATGGGACACAATGAGGACGTTGTGTCTGCATGAGAGGGTGATTATCACATCCCACATTGGATAGGGAAGAAAGCTCCTAACACTATATAAGTATTAAGTATAAGTTGCTCTCAACCTAGTGTACACCGCGAGGGCCTCTTAGGCCCAAAGCGGACAACATTCATATGGCTGGGTTCACCACATAAATGGTACGAGCCCCATCCTCAACCTTGATGTGGGAGTCTATTTCGTTTGGTCCCGTAGGAGGTGTTTGTCCGTTTGGTCCCGCAATCCCATGGGACACAATGAGGACGTTGTGTCTACATGGGGGTGTTTGTCACATCCCACATCGGATAAGGGAGAAATCTCCTGACACTATATAAGTATGGGCTCCTCTCAACCTAGTAGAGTCATTTTAAAGCTGTGAGAGCCCCTTAGGCCCATTTGTAATGACTTGACCCAACCATGATATTAATACTTCGGCCCAAATGGCTAAGCCCTCACGACTAAAGCGGCTTCTATTAGGTTGAGAGGCTCATGCTTATATAGTGTGAGGCTTTCTCCTGACTGATGTGGGATGTAGTTTAAACTCCTCTCTATCTGTTTACAACATCCTGGGTGTGTCTCATGAATTCTGAGATCAAATAAGAGCGAAACCAGCCCTGCAGGGCCCCGAATGGAAAACACTCTCGCATCAAGATCGGGGATCGGCTCTGATACTATTTGTAACGACTCCGCTAAATCATATAGATATTGTCCACTTTGAGTTTAAGGGACTCTCACGACTTTAAAACATGTCTATTAGGTTGAAAAGAGCTCATACTTATATAGTGTCAGAACGTTTCTCCCTTATCCAATGTGGGATGTGACAAACGCCTCCAATGAAGACACAACGTTCTCATTGTGTCCCATTGGATTGCGGGGCCAAACGAACAAATGTAAGACCCTAGAAAATTCTAATTTTCTGAGAAAGGGTAAAATAGTAATTTCGGTCAAAATCCGAAATTTTTATGAGATCTCGGATGTGAAGCGGGCTTCATAGTTGGAATGGAGTCTCTCACAGAAATCTAACTGTCCGAATTCAGAGACGGTCGAATTTCACGTCTTTGAACAGGGTGAGTATGGGACACTTAGCGCGATTGGGTGGCTCGAGGTGAGACACATGTCAAGTGGAGGCGGCCAAGCAAATGGCTCGAGTGAGGACCCGGAAAGAGACGTAATGCCTTGTGATTGGAAGGAAATCCACGAGTAGATGGATAAGGTGATAAGGGTAATCCAAGGAGCCACTTAGAATTGAACAAGTGGCAAGTGAGAGGACATCTCACTTGACTTCTATCTTCTCCCCAGCAGGTTGGGAGAAAGGGAGAAAGGAGAGAGAAGGCCAAAACCAAATTTGGGAGGAAGAGTTAGAGGGAAGTGGTTAGGCGAAGCAAGAGAAAGTCTTTCCTCGTGACAGGCTCTAGTAGAAGGCAGATTGGGAATTTCGACAAATTCCGAGAGGTAGGGGTTTTTCTCTTACTTGGTTTAATCTTTGTCTAAGGGTCATCCAAATGGCATGGGTTGTGTGAGGCCATGAGTGTAGTGTGAGGCGAATCCTAAGACCTTAGGACATGTCTTTGGTCGGGACTGTTTCGGACAGGGTCCATGGACTGACTTTTGAATTTAAATAATTGTCGCGTATTGCCATTTTTATGTGTTAGAGTTAAAATGAATAATGGTGTTGGTTGTCTTGCCCTAAGGGGAATGTTTGGTCGTGTTTTGAATCATGGGAAGCTGTCATATTGTGCTAGTACACATTAACCAGACTTTAGAACTGGTTTTTGGGTAGTAGATAAAGGGAATTTGGTAGTGAGTCCTTCGGGTAAATTATAGCCACATCAGTGAACTTGATGCTAGGCTTTTGAATTTCTCAAATTGGATCTCTGTAGCCCAATTTATGGTCCGTTTACCCTGAACAGTCTAGTGGAAGGTTGTCAGTAGGTCCAATCCAGGTTGGGTTCGCCGCCCAGGTCCCTTGACTGGAGTCCGCCCGGATAAGGGTCAAAGCCCAGGCCATGATAAGTCAGCGGGCTGGGATGAAGTCAATGGCTAGGGCTGACCGGTTTGGATTGACTATTCATTTAAGGCCTCCAACCCCGGAAGGTGCATGCTTAACATCGAGACTCAGATTCGGGTGTTCTTGGACTCTATGGAAAACCCATTGAGTCAAGATTCCAGCCATATTTATGTGGAGGGTATTGGGTACTGGATCTGGCCGGAAAGGGGCTATCGGGCGGAGTCGAATGGGATGGTAGGGTAGGTACCTATTCATGTGTGACCTCCGACTTGAAGTCATGCTTCTTCGTCCGAACTTTCAGGATTTCGGGTGTTCTTGGACTCTATGGAAAGACCCGTTGGTCGAATTTCCAACCATGTTCCTATAGAGGATAGTGAGTGACCATAATCTTGCAAAAATCTTTGTTTTTCACCAAGTGTGCAGGTTGCATGGTTGTGTTGAGGTGAATAGCCGGGATATAACATGACCATTGCATGGCATGTTGTAGGCTAATGTATTGGGTATGGTATGGCTGTCTATGGGAGGCCATGAGAGGCCATATGGTTTAGTTCCAAAAACTTGGAATTGAAGGATAGAGGATTTCTATGACTGGTTTCACACAGTCCAAGACTGTGGTGGGTTGGGGTTTGAACTAGGAACTAAAAATTTCTAGGTTTTCTGGTTGTTTGATGCTGTGTGGATGATTGGAACCAAACTAGTTCATGTTTGTGAAGGGGCCGTGAGGTACCCTATTCGATGGGTCAGAGATTTGTGACCTGATTGTGTGTTATTGCTTGTATGAATAACATGCAATGTGAATATGACATGTTAATGCATGCTAATTGATGTGTTAACATGAATGGTTTGAATTATATGAAATATAATTGTGTATGAGCCATTGGAATTGGATATATGAATTGGCATCATTGTATTCATGTGCACGGTTACATCGCGTCGAGTCGGGTGTGGGCGCACGGTATGGTTGTTCACCAACCTTGGTAAACGTGTGATGAGCTTGTATTGGGACGACCTCCAATAAAAGACTCATGGTTCATATCATAGTGTGTGTGGGAGGCGAAGCCCAGAGGGCCATTAATCCCCGCAGGTGAGGCTTGAAATTTGGGTGTAAGAAACTGCGAGGAGATATCGAAAGTTCGGTATGGGTGTAAAGACCAGTAATTGTGAGCGAGTTAAATGCGGGTGTAGAGGCAGCGGTGTTATCGAAGGATTACGTATGGGTGTAAGAGACCCGCAGTGTAATCCGAAAAGCTCTGTTGCCCAAAAAGAATACACATGGTTATGGTTATCCGCGTAGACTAGGATTGTGTGATAGGAATCGGGATTGACTCGGGGATTAGTTGTCCACATTGGCACTTGCATTGGGTCTTTGGTGGCCGTGGGGCTCGGGAACATGTGTGTCATTGGTACTACCAGTGACGGTTGTCACACTTAGCATAGGCATGTGTGAGGGAGTTGGTGAGTGACTCGGGATATGGGCATGATGACATTTCATGCATGACATACGACATTTTGACACTTTCGCCGGATGTGTATGGGTTGAAGCGATCCTTGCATGAACACTTAGGTAGGGAGTAACCTTGTAGGAATTATCACTATTAGGGTTTATTCTTGGTCATTAGGATCCCCCTTTAGTACACGAGAGAGCGACACTCCTTCGAGTAGGAATTATGAAGCGGGATGATTTGTGGCCTTGATTCATGTTTTGTGTCTATATTAAGTGAACTAGTTTTAATATATGTTTTGTATTAAGTGATGTAATAATTCTTGAATCACATAGAAATGTAGCCTTTTGTAGCTTGCATGGGCCAGTATGGATGATGTGCTATTAAGGTCATGCTACTGTGTATGGAGTCTCGTAGAAATGAGACGTAAAAGATTCCATGAGGTTGGCGTAGTCGACGGGGCATCACAACATTCCCGCTACGGGTCCAGCAAAACAAACTCCCACATCGAGGTCGAGGATCAGCTTTGATGCTATTTGTAACGACTCGGCCCAATCATGTAGATATTGTTCGCTTTGAGCCCAAGGGGCCCTCACGACTTTTTACTAGGTTGAGAGGAACCCATACTTATATAGTGTCAGAAAATTTCTCCCCTATCCAATATGAAGTATGACAGGTAGCCTTTCCGATTTGATTATCATCTTTGAACAAAAAACCCATTGAATTTGCGTTAAACTATGTGGACTAGTGGTTTAACTGTCAAACTAGACGAATCAATCAATTTTAAATGAACCAGGTGATCCAAAGGTAACCCTAGGCTACTAGTTTTCATATGCAAAAGGTGATCTCTCACCGGTAGGGAATTACGTAGGCAAGCCTACAACCAATCTCCGCTTCAAAATTAATGAACCACAACACCTCTCCCTTACCTTCTTGTTTATAAGTGAAACTCTCATAAATAAAGATATAATTAATTTATTAAGAAGCTACATATATTATAATAGTTAATTTAAATTACACATATGGTATATATGAATTTTTTTAATTTTTAATATATTTTATATTGTCCAATACGGTTTGGCTCAATGATTAAAAGATTGAGCGGAATATAATGAAATGACCAAATTCGAGTGTTCATGATAATAGAACACCACAATGTTATGTGCATAGTGATAGTCGTCAAATATATATATATATATATATATATATATATATATATATATATATATATATATATATATATATATATATATATATATATATATATATATATATATATATATATATATTACATTATATTTAATAAAATTTAAATGTTAATATATTGATATAAATGATAAAATATATGTTATTGATTTCGTTCATTGGTGATTGTTTAGGAACCTTCCAATATTTTATTATTTATGTCTAAAAGATTGATTTCTGATTTTTATTGGTAAATAAGACAATTGTTTTTGTTTAAAATTTGAATTTTTATCGATAATATATATAATGAGGATAATTTTTTCTTGCAATATATATATATTTTTAAATAATTCTAAAGAAACATTATTTATCATAATATTTTATTTTTTTCATCAAAAAATCAACGCCCAAAATAATTTCTTATTATTTTGACTTTATTTTCTTGTTATTTTATAGGAACCAAACATATACAAATCTTTGATAACTTAAATTGTTTTCGTATGTTAATAAAACAAAGCTCAAGTGGTTAAAAGCTTAAGCAAGCATAAGGAGGTAAGGGTCCAGGGTTTGAGTTTCCAATGAAGACAGAGTTTGTGAATGAACATGTATTGTAGTGTGTGCAAAATGAATGAGCGTCAAAAAAAATGGAAAACATATTTATAGGATGGAATTTAGAGTGAAACTTTTGAGACCAAATTCTTAATAATCCAATAACAATATGTTAATTTGGAAAAATATTATGTGTTACTATATTATGTGCTGAGTGTATATTTTTGAACAAAAATTGTTTAGAATCACCTCATGCCACTAAGCTAATGTAAACAAAGCCTAGGAAACACGAAACCTCTTTCACACCCCCATACGTTCTCCTCTCGACATAGCTCTATTTTAGATATTCAATCGAAGGAAGAGAAAGAAACAATTTTTCAAGGGTATTAAGAAAACTTAGAATGGATTTCTCATAACCATAACAAGAAAACACAACCTAGGCCTCAATGATTTGGTTCCCATCGGCGCCGTCTCCCTCTAAAAACTGAAACAAATTAAAGGTAGAACTTGCAACACCATATCTCACACAACATGGTCTTCTTTGATTTGATTCCCTTAGTGGCGTCTCCCACTTCACTTTTGAAAATTGAAACAAAGGTAAGAGCTTACCCTTTGAAATTGGTATCAAAATTTAAGAATTTTATTCGTCTAGGTTTGTTTGTGGGCTATCATTTTTTATTTTTTCCTAACGGTTAGGGTTATTGTTTTCTTCAATTTTCTATTTGTGCTAACAATTTTATACCGAATTTTTGTTTTTTTTTATACCTTGATTTACAATGAAGGAAGCCTTAAGTAGTCTCCCATTTATTAGTATTGAATCCAATGAAATTAGAATGGTGTAAGATACATCCCGTCCAGTTTTGTTTCACCTCCTTATTATTCTTCCCTTTTTTTTTTGAAGAAATTCTTCCCTTATTTTTTGTGACTCCATATGCCGTCAACTATACCAACTGAAAATAGTTTCATACAAAAATTGTTCTTATATTATATTTATATATGTCCATGCAATATTTTATATTAATTTTAAAAAATCATCCATGTATTAATCTCTTGAGTAATTGGTGATTGACTTAGAAAAGTTGTGATTCTAATACAAAAAAGATTATATCATGGAACATTCTTGGTCCAACCTTATGTTGTTCTTTGGTGGTTTAATTATGTTAATTTTGTGCTCTCCTTCTATCGTAAGGGTCATGGACATTTTTTTTGTCATAACTACTTTATTCAATTTTATTTAGATTCTTTCATTGAAACTATCTTTTGGCATTAAATTTGTAGAAAAATGAGTTAATAATAGTGATGTTTGTTTGCTAATGAAGGCCAAAATTTTGTGAAAATAGAAAATCCTTGTAAATTTAAGACAACTGAGTAAAATTTCCTAAAAATTAATGTAAACATTTCTATCTTTAGAAATAGGATCTCTTTGATTGAAAACTACTTAGATACAATTCCCATCATGATAATTTACTCTTCTCATTAATTTTTTCCTTATTTTCTCTTTAATTGATTGAGTTTTATATTAATTTTATTCAAATGCTTATAGCTAAAGATATGATAGATGGAGACATGTTTTGCTATATTTATGAAAGAGGTGAATGTGTTACGAGTCCTAATGGATCAGCCAAATATAGTGGTGGCCATGTAACACTCTAATTTATACCCTAACAGTTTTATAACATGTTTTGGGTACAATAAAAGTAAATGTATATTTTTTTTTTCGGAATAAAATAATGTTAAAAATAAAATAAGTAAATATCCAGAATTTATACAAGAGTTAAGGGTAAATTAGTAATTTGCAATTCATGACAAGGGTCATAATTTATAAAAAGATTAGGCTAAAAGTGGAAATATTAATAGTGATTTATAATTAGAGATAAGTTAAAGGACCAAAAAATCTGTAGCCAAAGTTGGCCAAAATTGGATAAGCCCAGACATGGCTTTAAGAAACTCATTTTGGCTATTTGGATAGGCAAGTGGGGTGAAGAGGAGAGAAGAAGAGAGAAAAGAAGAGAAGAAGAAGAAGAAGAGGAAGAAGGAAGAAGAAAAAGAGAAGGAAAAGTAAAAGTATGGAACTTTGTATGGAAATTATATGGATTTGTATAGATTAGTATGGAAATCCCACTTTGTCTAAGTAGTGAAAGAAAAATCCTATTAGAAATCTTGTTGGTGGGTATAGATGAGTTTTATGGTTTATAAATGTGTTTTTGATTGAGTTGGTTGTAGTTTATAAGGAAATTTCCAGTGAAAATAGCCAAAACTAGCCATTCTGTTCTGTTAAACACACCTGGCGTGGGTCACGCCCTAAGCGGAAACCTCGCCTAGGCGGACCGAGACAGGGTTTAAATTTTCTGGTCAGCTGAGGCGTGGCAATGCTCCGCCTGGCGAGCTCCTCCTCGAGGTGTAGCGAAACCGTGGGCATGCTTGTAAGCTTTGTTGGTTATCTCTAGTTAAGTCACAACAATCATCCAGTGGATTAATGTGAAGTCTAATAAGTAAATGAAAGGGTTCATATAGAGTGAAATTATATGAAAAATGTTTTGTACCTCGCTGCCTCGGCGAAGTGAAGGGCAAACATTGTTTCTTGCCCTCAATTGCTAATGTGTTTAAATGTGGTATTATTATCCCTTGGTTAAGGGATGAAAAGATAAATGTGTAATGAAGGCATATAGAAAAAAACGTATAAATGTCTAAATAATACAAGAATAAAGATTAAATGCGAAATGATAAGAAAATATCAGCGTATGATTATATAATAACAATAGTTATTCGGGGATAATAGGATATATATATATATATATATATATATATATATATATATATATATATATATATATATATATATATATATATATATTGTAAATGAAATAAAAGAAATAGATTGTCTGCTTAGAACTAGTAGAGGATGGATAAGTACCTAATAGGGAAACAAGTCTCATGGCATTACGGATCAATTTATTTATTGGTGCATTCTGGCGCTGTGACCTTATAGATAGTGCCGTTGTCTCGTGCTGATAATAGCGCCTTCGAGGCCCTTAAAATGGTCATTGTCTCGTCTGATGATAACGGCGCAACCGAGGCCCTTATAAAATGGTCATTGTCTGGAAATCTGATGATAACGGTACTAACTTTAGGTCCTTATAGTTTATTGTCTCGTGTCGGGTCCTTATAGTTCCCGTATCCACTTCTGCGTATTTATGGAAGCAGAAACATAAAAAATGCGAATATGCAAATGACATGATATGATATGAGAAGCATAGCATTGTTTTGTGATATTCTAATACGATGATCAGTCTGAAGAAGAGTATGTAAATGAATGATGATATGAGAATGGAAACGCTGATAAGACGAATAAGTATGGTATATGTAAATGATATGTTTAGAACACTGAACAACCATGTGTATAAGTATATAAATGTTTAAAAGTGATATGTAGTTGTATAAAGTGCAATGACTACGATTAGAAATTAGATCCTGAGTATTATTTCCTAAAGCCATAACATACCAGATATTTCATCTATATGTTCAGGAGAAGCGCAGGGGAATAAGAAGTCAGGACAGCCGATTCCATCAGCAACCAAGGCCAACACACTATAGGTGCCCACTAAAGACCTTTTAGTGCATTTTGTATATGTTTTTCTTTTGTAAGCAATACAAAATTTGTATATATTTAAACACTCCACATTTATGGAGTTTTAAATATATTTTGTAATCTGCTTTTAAAATATATTTGAGATTCAATATTTATGATGCATGATTGAATAAGTTAATGGTATGGTAAAGTAAAAGATAGTTACAAGTTAAGTGGTATCGAGTGCCGGAGTGTTGGGTCGTCATAAGTTAGATGGTAATAGAAATGGGGCGTGTGAGTTAGTGGTGATGAGGCACCCTGGAGCATGGGACGATCTGGTCGTCGGAGATCAGTTGATGTTAATCTTAATGTCTTATGCCGAATTTGTGATGACTATTTGTGGTGTGTTGGATTCAGTCCCTTTAAGTTAAAATTAGCTTTACACTTCAATTTGATCCATTATTTAGTATCATTAGATGATGAATCAGTATCAAGAATGTTTGATAATGTTGAATTCAATCGCGTATATGTATCTACTTGTGAAGGCATTGAGTTGATATCCAATGAAATATCATATACCCTTAGTTACTTAGTTGTTAATGTTTCACTTGTACAAGGTTCTTGAGTTGAATTTTTTCACTTTTGTGAGTCCCTAATGCTCTTATTGTCTGACAATTACTTGATTGTTGTTACATCCACGGTGATGTCAGTGTGGAAAATTGTATTGACATCTCTAATGAGTTTGTCACATTTGATTTATTAGGTTTTTTCCGAAGTGTCTTAGTTAAATTTTAGTGAACCCGGCCCTAAGGAAGTTTGAAAATACAATTATGGATAGTAGTCATACCTTCCTTTAAAGTTCGTTGCCGAGATGTTGTATATTAGCTTTAGCTAGGCGATTTCGATATTCTTTTATGAGAAATAGTATCAATGCAATTGCCCAATGCTAGTGAAAAATCATATGTCGTGCAATTGGGATATTTAATGTGGTTCATTTTCATACTTTTTGGATATTGTTCTATCTAACCCATTTTCCATAAGCAAGGAAGGGTGATTTTTTTCTTTTTGTCATTGTGACCTAAATCCGCATGACATCTCTTTCTACCATTTTATTTTACAATAAAATGGTTCTTTCCTCTTGGATTTTTAATTGTTTTGATGTTTTGTCATTGTCTTGTCTGTGTTTTAGTAAAGTAATATTATGGTGTGTGGTTTTGTATCGTCTCGATGCGACAAATTAGTTTTATCAACTTGTTGCAGCCAGTTATTGATTCTAAATGAAATAAACTGATCGAGGCTAAAACATCAAGTCAAATTATAGTCATCAATATGTTGCAAAACTGGAGTCATATGTATTCTAGTCATTATAGAATTACCAAATGTGTAGGCTTTGATTCATATCATTGTGCTATTAACTAGGATGCTACATTATCCTCTTGAGTTTTTAACGAATTTGATTATATGTTTCTATTGAATATATTGCTAGTTTGAATCAATAAAATTATTCTTCTTTAAAAAAAAAAAGTTCATACTTTTTGTAATTTTACTAATATGTTTGAAGATGTTGCCTCTTGCCAACCTTTGGTTAGATTGACTCGTGCCTCTTTGGTAATTACAGTAATTCTATTCAGTCCACTCTGAATATCAACCTAAACAGTGCAGGCTGCAGGCAGCATGGGATACGATTAACTTATGACTAGACTTGGAAATTGAGCAGAAAGCAAAATAAGCGAATTCACGGCTTCAAAAAAATTACTACAAACTTTTTGCCTTTGATGCATGAAGATCATCTCATAAATCAAAAAACTATTGTTGAGTTGAAACGTCAGTGATAGAAATTTCCAATAGCTATTCATTGCTCATTGATTTCGGTTCAGGCTTTTAATGGGATGGCCTATGTATCTATTGACTCATCCCGCAGTAAGTCATATGGTTGTGCATTATTTTTCAAGCCCATATAACCAATCTTAATGACTCCATGTTCCTCTTAACATTTAGGATGAGGTTGAAAATTATGAGGATTGATCATGGTTCTTACAAAATAAAAGAAAATGGTTTGAAATAGAAGTTGTGATTATTTCGATAGGCATCTTACATTTTTAAAATTCTGGGATTTTTGAGTTGAGAAAATCATGCCCTCTTTGTTATCATCATTTGAGAATGTTAGTTTTTTCCTTACTTGGCATAAAACAATTAGAGGAAATAAAGGTAAAGAAAGTGCACTAAAATGACTAAGATAGTATCAACTATACAGGGTAGGGTTAAAATTACAATGTTTGCATGTATGAACTATAAAAGTATAATCAGCTTTTAGCCACATGGTGAAAGAAAGTGCATGGAGCAGGGTCATGTCAAAGTTCCCAAAAGCAGGTAAGAATGAAATGACCACCAACTTTGCCGAGTCATTTAATGCATGGGTAAAAAAAATGAGCGACATCAATTCATTTTCAGCTTCATAATGAAAAACATAAATTGGGTGCCCTACTAGTTAACCATAAAGAAGAGTCAAACAATTGGAAGGGATGCATAGGGCCAAAGATCGAAGAGAATGTGATGAATAATATTGCTAAAGGAGATACCCTTCCACTCAGTAGAATGAGTTCTTTACTATCTCTATTGGGAGAGGAATGTTGTAGATGTTGATATGTTCAATCATAGTTGTACATGTAGATATTAAAGTGTGGGAATTCCTTGTGAACGTGTGTATACTATAATTAACAACGTTGATTTTGTTGTTAACAACCTCAAATGCCTATGAGGTGATAATAAATATTCATTTAGTAGTGTAGAGACTCATGACATGCTAAGTGTAGATGTTGATGGTATAGTCGTGACTTAATTGGGAAAGTTTTTTTTTTCTCTATAACCTTCACATACAAAACGGCCTCTCGAAAGACCAAGAAATAAACGTATTGAATCTCAATTTCAAGATAAGAGGACAATATATTACTCGCGGTGCAATTTAGTTGGTCACAATAGGAAAATTGCAAAAATCCATTAGCTTAAATGCATTAATGACTTATGTAGTATGTCTTAGACTTATGCAAAATTGTAAATCATTTTATTAACATAGGTCCTATCATATTTTATATGATGGATATGTGGTGACTTGATTCTTATTGAAGTTATCAATTGATGCTACTCTTGTTTACAAAATAAGAGTATAACTTGATCGGTAGTTACATCATTCATGATCTGAAACATGCCTATTATTCTTACATTTATTTTTCACATGTATTGTTTTACAGGTTATCATAGTAGTTTGTTGTATGCTTAACAGACAACAAGATGACCCACCACTTGCACACCCTTCTTTCTCGATGAGAATCAAACTATAAATTTTTTTTATTGATTTTGAATGATATCATTTTTATTACTAATTGTGTCCCAATTTAATTAAATGTTGTGTTAACCAAGTTTCCATTAAAAGGTGAAAACACTTGAATTGATTAATAAATGCAACATGTTTTTAAATCCTTAGTTGGTCGATTTGATAACTCAGGT
This sequence comes from Tetrastigma voinierianum, assembly GCA_016808115.1. Taxonomy (NCBI): domain Eukaryota; kingdom Viridiplantae; phylum Streptophyta; class Magnoliopsida; order Vitales; family Vitaceae; genus Tetrastigma; species Tetrastigma voinierianum. Next base: position 163,556 of record JAEQBH010003333.1, on the reverse strand, counting down.
GTGATGCAAATTATGACAAATATAGTAGAGGGTGATTGTATATTTATAACTTTTAACAACAAATTATACATTTATGGGCATGTGTTTGTGAGAGAAGAAACTAATTTTTTGTTTTTTATTCCATTTGTTGTTTTTCCATGTTTGTGATAGCAGCAGCGTATGTTCATGTTGTGAGCATTGTCTTGACAAGAGTAGAGATATTATCATATTTTCCATTGAAACGCCAAAACAACATCAATTCCGCATCAAGGAGATTGTCATTATGAATTTCTAGGGCTCCACATGCATTTGGCCTCTATACGGATGTCGATATCTCTAAGTTTGAACATGTACATCCCAAAATAGTGCAAATGATTAATGGGTAATAGACTACCATTATTCAAAAAGTTTTTTCCTTTTAATTTTATTTTGGATTTATTTTTAGCTTCCAATCTCATTTGTTAGCCCAAGGATATCTCTAATTGGGTTTTGATGATATGATAAGGTAATTAGTTATTACTGATTTACTTGAGATGAGTGACGGATGACGAGAGTATGAACTTAAAGACTTCATCATTCATCCAGATTTAAATCAAAATCAAGTTCAAGTAAAAAACCGGGATTCCAAGTTCAAACATACTATAGAGACTTTGTAAACTTAAGGAATCCTTGTAAGGTGTGATAACATTGGTGCATTTAGGATATTATCATTTATCATGCATCACTCCTGGCTTCAGTTTTCAAATCCAAATTGCATATCCTTTAAAAACCGAGTTCTAGCATAAATCCTTCATTTATAATCCTAAACGTGCTTCAATAAGAAAGACCTAGGTTATAAGTGTTTTAAATAAAAACACATGGTTGAGTATTATAGGCTTAGCAGGTTGGCGAAAGCCTCGAGCAGTCCAGCAGATTATGATACTGGATTGAGCCGTTGGCCCGATTGTGGTATACGAGTTGGACCCGATCGACGGTTGTGCCATACCGGATGAGCCAGGCTAATTGGTTAGGGTCTACCTATTGAACCGGTCGACCGGTTACCAACCGGATGAGATACATATCTCAGCGGATTTAGTCCTAGTAGCATTTATCTGGCGGTCGATCAAAGCGGTCAATCGGTTGGGAGCGGTGGGTTGTGAAACTTTCGGTCCCGGTTGGATCTGATAACTCATCAATAGGTCCAGAAAAGCAAACGATCGATCGGTTGAGTGAAATGGTTGACCAATTTAGTAATTGGTCAAGTCGGTAACTATAAGCGGTAACACGCAATGCGTTAATGCTGCTTGACTAAGTGCATTTAATGCGGCGATCGACTTGATTGGCAGCTTATTTTCTTTGTCGAGTTTCTACATAAATAGAGTGTTGGGGGATCATTTAATACAATGAGACTTGTTGCATTTATTTTCTCAACTACCATTTCTCTTGCTACTAAATTCTCAATCTCATTTCTTTGTGCATTCAATTCTCATTTTCATATCCGAGAGTGCACCTTTGATTTCATCATAACTTAAGTTATGTTTGTTCAATCTTGCGAGCTAAAGAAAGTGTCGCGTTGTGCTTAAGAGTGAAAGCTTCAAGTGTGTATAGCTTAAAAGATTTCTAAAGTACCAAATGGAGCCAAAATCCAAGTGTAAAAGGAAGAAGCTCGGGTTGGAGCTTGAAACTAGTAGAACCTCACCGATTGAAGGTTGAGAAGAAGTGGACGTAGGCAAGGGTGTGCTGAACCACTTTGAATCTGGAGTTTGATTTCTCCACTCTATATTTATTTATTTAATGTTTTTGTAGTTAAATTTGTAGATTTCTTATTGATTTGAAAAAAAAAATTTGAGAAAACCAATTCACCCCCTTTTGGTTAATTTGCTAAGTCATAATCAACTTTCAGTTGGTATTAGAGTCCGGCCTCTTGTTTTCAGGACTAAATCTTCTAAGAGGAAAATGAAGCTAGCATGCCACTAGAAACTAAGCTCAAGCCCTTTTTCCAGCTGAAGAAAGTTTCCCTTGAAACCCCTTTCTTTGTCGGGTCGATAATCAATTTTGGAAAAACAAATGACTTGGTATTCTGTCTCTTGATTTGAGTTTAGAAGAAACAATCATATTGATTACACCTTCCCCTACAAAATATTGTTGAAAATAAAATCAAAAAACCTCTTGAAGAATATAGTGATAAAGAAATTAAAAATTTTCAATTAAACTCAAGAGCTATTTATATTCTTGTATGTGCTATATATAGAACTGAGTATAATAGAATTTGTCAATGCAAAATGGCTAAGGATGTTTGGAGGATACTCGAAATTGCCCATGAAGGAACCAACCAAGTCAAACATTATAAAGTTAGAATTCTATTTAATGATTATGAAATGTTCAAAATAAAACCTAATGAATCTATTGTTGAGATGTTTACTAGGTTCATGGATGTTGTCAATAGACTTGAGGGTTTGGGAAATAGGGTAAGTGAAGAAGACAAGGTATCTAAAATTCTGAGATACCTACCTCTCAAATGGAACTCTAAAACAAAGGATATTGAGGAAGCAAAGAATTTGAAAGAGCTACATCTTGAGGAACTTATCGGTTCCTTGATGACGTATGAAATAAAGATTACAAGAAATGAAAAGGAAATGCAAGAGGAAGAAGGCAAAAAGAAGAGTATTGCACTCAAAGCTCAAGAAGAGAAAGTCGTTGAGGAAATAAAGATCAATGACATGGAAGATGATATCACCCTCATCATAAAGAGAGTACTAAAGCTACTGGCGAAGGATAAATTCAATGGAAGGACCTCTGATAGAAGAAGTAACTACAGAAGAAGGTCCTTCAAGAAAGAAAAGAAAAAAGAGGCTAGAGAATTAATTTTCTACAAGTGCAAGAAGCCGGGTCATGTAAAATATGATTGTCCTCTCTACAAAGCCAAGAGAGAAAAGAGAAGAGGCATGATGGCATCATGGAGTCAAAGTGAAGATTCATCCGATGATGAAAATGAAAAGTTGCCAACACACTTATAGCTATGGCTTTTGAGGATCAAGGTGAGGTAAATTCTAACTTTGACAATGATGAGGAATTTATAATTGAATATGAGGAATGGCAAAGACATCAACAAGTTTGATGAAAAGAACACCTCACTTAAAAGAAAGTTTTTGAGCTTAAAAAAGAACTTGATGAAATCAAAGAAAAATTTTCAAAAGTTGAAGCTTCAAAATTTTCTATTGAGAATGTAAATGAGAAACTACTTAAAAAGAATGAATGGTTGGTCTCTTCCCTTTCAAAATTCTCTTGCAAACAAAAAGCTTTTGATATGATCCTAGCTAGCAAAAAATGTGTTTTTGATAAAAAGGGGCTAGGATACAAGTCTTCAAATAATGAAAAATATTTCAAAAACTACTTTGTCAAGGAGTCCACAAATGAAAGTCCCTCAACCATTTGCAATTTTTGGTAGAGAGGACTTGTGTGTACTTATCCTCTTAGAAATGGATCACGAAGGCGCCGGCCTCATTAAAGAAGGCTTGAGTTGAAAAGTCAAAGGTCACTAACCACCAAGGACCCAAAAAGATTTGGATACATAAAGCTTCTTGATTTTCTCTTATAGGGATCAAAGAATGAGAAATGGTTCTTAGATAGTGGTTGCTCAAGGCACATGACCAAATATGAGTCAAATTTTGCCTTCCTTACAAAGGAAAAATAAAGGAATTCGTAACCTTTGGAGATAACTATAAAAGGTAGAATAGTGGATATGGTTCTAGGTAACAATTCTTTTTATATCTCGTGAAAATGTTTGCTTGTTGATGGTTTGAAACATAATCTTTTGAGCATTAGTCAACTTTGTGGCAAAGGTTTTCAAGTGATTTTTTCTTCTTCTCATTGCATCATCAAAGATTCTCAAAATGGCAAAATCATCTTCATGGGTCATATAAATGAAAATGTGTATACAATTGATATTTCAAAATATAAAGGTCATGATAGATGTTTTCCTAGCATGCATGATGAGAGTTGGTTATGGCATAGGAGATTGAGACATGTAAACATGAATCTCATTACACAACTCAACAAAAATGAACTTGTTAGAGGCCTTCCCAAAATCTCTTTTGAAAAAGATAAAGTTTGTGAAGCATGCCAAATGGGAAAGCAAATAAAAACATCTTTTAAAAACAAAATTTTCATTTCTACCTCAAAACCTCTTGAGCTTCTTCACATGGATTTGCTTGGACCCTCAAGGACTACTAGTCTTGGAGGTAAATCATATACATTTGTGATTGTGGATGACTTCTCTAGATATACATGGGTCTTGTTCTTAGCTCACAAAAATGATGTCTTCCATGAGTTTTCAAAGCGTTGTAGAAAAATTCAAAATGAAAAAGGTTTTACCATCTTTTGTATAAGAAGTGACCATGGAAGGGAATTTAAAAATGTTGATTTTGAAAGCTTTTGTGATGAGCATGAAATTGAACATAACTTTTCAGCTCCTAGAACTCCCTAACAAAATGGGGTTGTTAAAAGAAAAATAGAACTTTGCAAGAAATGACAAAAACCATGCTTCATGAAAACAATTTGTCAACTTATTTTTAGGCCGAATCGTTCAATACTTCATGTTATATATTGAATAGGGTTTTGATAAGGCCCTCTTTGGATAAAACCTCATATGAACGTTGGAAAAACAAGAAACCTAACATTAGTTATTTCAAAGTATTCGGAAGTAAATGCATTTTTTTAAACACCAAGGACAACCTTGGAAAATTTGATGCCAAATCTAATGTTGTTTCTTGGCTATTCTTCATCAAGTAAAGCGTATAAAGTCTTCAAAAAAAAGACCATGGTGGTAAAAGAGTCCATCCATGTAGTCTTTGATGAATCTAACGATTCTCTTCAAAGAGAAAGTGTTGATGATGATGCGAGGATTGGACTTCTCCACGTAGGAAAGTACAAATTGAAGATAGGGTTCATCAACAAGAATAAGAGATTGATTCAAAGAAGGAAGAGGAATCACTTTTGGCCCTTCCTCCACCTCCTCCACTTCAGCAAGGAGAATCTAGTCAAGGACTTCCAAGAGAGTGAAAATTTGTCACAAATCATCCACAATATCAAATTATAGGTAATCCATCAATTAAGGTAAGGACTAGATTCTCTCTTAGAAATATTTGCAATAACCTTGCCTTTATCTCTCAAATTAAACCCAAGAACTTAAATGATGTTATAGTATATGAGAATTAGATAATAGCTATGCAAGAAGAACTCAATCAATTTGAAAGAAATGAAGTTTGGGAGTTAGTACCTAGGCCTAATGATCAAAGTATTATTGGTACTAAATGGGTGTTTAAGAACAAAATTGATGAAAATTGCATAATAGTTAAAAACAAAGCAAGATTAGTGGCCCAAGGATATAATCAACAATAGGGAATTGACTATGAAAAGACCTTTGCTCCGCGGCTAGACTAGAAGCCATAAGAATGTTGCTTGTTTTTCTTTGTACAAAATTCATTTTATATCAAATAGATGTGAGAAAAGTGTTTTTTTAAATGGTTTCATAAACGAGGAAGTGTTGTTGAGCGACCATCGGGTTTAAAAAGTTTTAATTTCCCTAACCATGTTTTCAAAGTCGAAAACGCACTTTATGGCTTGAAACAAGCTCCTAGAGCTTGGTATGAAAGGCTAAGCAAATTTCTTATTTTTAGTGGTTTCAAAATCGGCCAACTTGATACAACTCTCTTCATTAAGCCAATGGATAATGACATGTTTATTGTTCAAATATATGTTGATGATATTATCTTTGGTGCTACTAATGTTTCACTTTGTGACGAGTTCCTTGTAATGCCATTTGGGTTGACAAATGCACCAGCAGCTTTCATGGACTTAATGAACTGTGTTTTCCAACCATTTTTAGATTGATTTTTCATGGTGTTTATTAATGACATCCTTGTCTATTCAAAGGATCGGGAAGATCATGATACTCACCTTCGGTTAGTGTTATAAACCTTGAGAAAGGAACAAATGTATGAAAAAATGAGTAAGTGTGAATTTTGGTTGAGAGGAGTGTCCTTTCTTGGACACATTGTATCGGAAGAAGGAATTAGGGTGGATCCAAATAAGATAGAGGTGATTCTTGAATGGAAACTACCGAGAAGTGTCACGAAAGTTCGTAGCTTCCTAGGTTTGGCAGGTTACTACAGAAGGTTTGTTAAGGGGTTTTCGATGACTACGGCCGTGTGGTGCTCCCGAGAATGTAGATTTGAGTGGAGTGAAAAGTGTCAAGCTATTTTTGAAAAGTTGAAAGCATTTTTAACCAAGGCTCTAGTTCTTTCTCATCCGACCTTCGGTAAAGAATATGTGATCTTCAACAATGTTTCGTTAAATGGACTCGGATGTGTCCTTATGCAAGAGGGTAAAGTAGTAGCTAATGTCAAGGCAATTGAAGTCGCATGAAAAGAATTACCCTACGCATGATTTGGAATTGGTTGCCATTGTGTTTGCATTGAAAATATGGAGACACTACCTTTACGGAGAAAAGTGTTTCATCTACACCGATCACAAAAGTCTTAAATATTTGCCCTCACAACGGGAGCTTAACTTGAGACAACGTAGATGGATGGAATTGATCAAAGATTATGATTGTGTCAACAATTACCACCCCGAGAAAGCTAATGTAGTGGCAGACGCTCTTAGTAGAAAGTCAGTGCAAACACTAAGAGCATTGAATGCTCATTTGTCATTATCAGACGACGGTGTAATAGTGGCAGAATTAATGGCAAGACCGAATCTGTTAAATCAAGTATAAGAGGCATAAAAGAGTGATGAGAAAATTGTTGCCATTATAAGTCATAATAGAAGAGGGAAAGAAACTGAGTTTTTAGTGAATGAGGATGGATTCTTGTATTATAGAGATCGGGTTTGTGTACCCAAGATGATGAGTTGAAGAAATCCATTCTTGAAGAGGCACATTGTGGATCCTTTTCTATACATCCTGGTAGCACGAAAATGTACCAAAATTTGAAGACTTCATACTAGTGGTCCAAAATGAAAAAAGATGTTTCGGATTTTATGACCATTTATGGTATGCCAAAAGGTGAAAACGGAACATCAAGTTCCTTCGGGTTTGTTGCAGCCTATTAGAATACCCGAGTGGAAATGGGATCGAATCACAATGGATTTTTGTCAAGCTGACATTTGATAAGACCCTAATCTCTGATACCCTTCCAGGATTGTGGTTCATTTAGTGAAGTCCCATCAGACAATCCTTCGTATCCAATGGAACCCCACTTTAAGAAAAAGAAAGTAGACATGCAAATAGTTGTTACTTCAAATATATATAAAGATCTACAATGCTCAAATCCAATAACCTACTCATTTTGATCGTAGGTCATAACCACAAACACACATAATAAAGACTCATGAGTTCACTAAGATCAGCATTCTAAGAGTGTTTCTGCGAATAGGGTACGTCAGATAAACATAACTAACAAAACAAAGACAGATAGATAAGATGGAATACTACACCGTAAAGAGCTACCGCAGAAGTCGGCGAGGTATCTCATTAATCGCCTGACTTAGGAAACGGATTTAAACAATAATAAAACGTGAGATAATAAATCTCAAAGGTGGCATAATTTATAAAGAAAATAATGCGTATTTCGAAATTATTTTCATATTCTACGTCTTACTTTTGCAAAGGTTTTCCAAGAACCATTTATAAACCAACTATATTGAAACAATAATATGAAATTCATATTAAAATTGAACTGAATATTATTATGAAAATATAACTGAATTTTATTCACAATATAAAATTATTACAAAATATATAAATGTAAAATAATCATTTAAATACAATAACCATAAATATCGAAATGGTTATAGCTTACTCCGTAACCCAACAATGTACCATATCATATAAATTTCCATCATAAAACGTGGAATAAATTTACTCCACGGCATCTCAACCTCGAGAGGTGTCGTGGTAATAATAATGATAATAACCCGTCGGGTAAACCCGAACTCACGGCCGTGGAAATAATATATAATTGTTGGGTGAAACCAACCTCACGACACCGTGGCAAACCCAAAGATCGTAATATGAATATCGAATCGAATCTCAGTGTTTATATGGCACATCAACTTATAACAACCAACGCAGTGATCCTTACTACATATGCATCACCTTCCAACCATACCTATTATAACTATTTTAAAACTCAAAACCTCTTTAAATTCACTGAATTCTCAAATTGGTTTAAAAACCCCAATCCATAAAATAAACGTTTTGTGAATATCACAACTATCTAATGAACTCAAGAAAATTCGTAGTCATTTAAAATGTTACAAAAACTACATGAAATTATGTACAATGTTTATATAAAACAAGATAATCATATTTTTGGTTATTAATCGAACCATTCGATCAAATAATATATATATGGCGTATGGTATATATATATATATTATATATATATATATATATATATATATATATATATATATATAAAGTAATTGAATCAACATTTATATCATAACAATTTCCAAAGATTAAAATATAGAACCACCACTTATTTATTACTCACCCTGCCCTAGATCACCAGTTCTACAGAGTGTTCCAATATAATGTATCATCATTTGTGTTCTGAATAACTAAACCAAAGACATCGTAGATTCCAATTAGTTTAGGAATAATCTTTAATCAGAACTATCTCAATTGACTCAACAACCAATTGTTAGTAAATTGGTAATCCACATCAAAATTGGGGGTTTCATCCTGGCACTTGAAATCAACCTTCCAATAACCATAAAGCAACCACTCTCATCAATCCAATCACTTACCATCAGATCAACGAACCACTTCGTCTTAAACTTCTAACACCCTATATGGCCCAAAATGGAAACTCAACCAACCATGCCCAAAATCGCGCAAACTTTATATCAACGAAACTTAAGAGATCGAACACGTGGCACCATTATCGCGTGTCACTGGATGGCCTAAAACTCATCCAACCGTCATCACTTGCTGGTCGATTTTCAAACGCGGTAATTCATAAAAGGACTAATAGAATGAGTTCGTAGGGTCCAAAAATGGGGAGGGAGGTATGGTCAGCCCGAATGGCCAAAACGGCGAAAATCATGATCGAACACCTCGCGGCGTTGCCAGAATGTCACGTCATCCCGCCATCCGAGTAAGGCTGGTTGTGAAATTGGCCGGCGGCGGTCGCCGGCAGGTGGCACCGCCCGGCAGGAAGCGCGCACCATGTGTGGCTAACGTTTTCTCACACACAACCGTGATTATTCGAAACTGTCAAACCACCTTATCGAGTCTCCTTTCGGTTTCTTTGGGAGCCCGTGGTTCGGTTGCACGGCGTTTTGGGGCCGTTCTATTTGCACGCAAACCAGGGTTTTGATATAAACGGCAACGCCCGATGCCGCCAAAACCCCGACCGGATTTGATACGACAAAATACCGCTCTCAGATTATAACTTATCCGTTCGATTTCCATCGTTCAAACTGGTCTATAACTTCATCGACGAGCCTGCAAAGAAAACTTATCAACCGTTATTCATCTGGCGTCGAATCCTGGACCCACATACCAACTAGCTATTGTTATCAACCTCGTCAAACGCCATTTAAAAACTCAGATATTTGTACTGGTCATACAAACATCGATAAGATAGCACTATCTGAAATGAACACAAATCGAATAAAGAGTCAACTCATTTCCATTCGCAAGAACCACACCACCAACAGTCAGCGTGTCTTACAAAGGAAATAGCTCACACAGGGGATTCAAACAGCTCCATCATTCTCAAACCAGAGATCCCATGGCCCACTCTGATTCGTGAAAATCGCAAGATGCCTATGGTTCTGACCAAATCTTAGCACTCCGCTTCCACCGCAGCTGATAGACAATCTGAGAGTTATTCAAGCCTAAAGATACGCTAATAGTTAAGACCACTTACTGAGGAAGGTGATAGAAACATCCTCTGAATGACTGTAGAACAATCAAACAGTATTTAAAATTATGCCTTACTAGGCTCTTATACTTCTTATGGGTTTTGTAAATTAACAATGGTGCTGGATGAGCATGAGAAGAAAGTAATCAACCCTACTTGATCCGAAGAAACCAAGGAGAATGTGAAAATGATCAAAGATTAAAGGTAGCCGATAGAATACGTGTAAGTCTAGAAGCCTCTACCAGGAATGCAGCGCATGGCTCAGATAACAGATTCACTTAGAAAGTGTCTTCGAAAGTTTCCTCGAAATAAAATCCAGACTGGCAGCGGTAAGTCGAGCCCTGGGGGTTCATCAACGGCTGAATGGAGATCAGAAAACGGTTCAGCATACAGAGGTTACCTCACTCCGCAGAGCGGCAATATCCACAACGCTTCCAACGTCAACGCTATATGTAGTTCAGATCTCGCCGGTATTCTTCAGATCATCGAGCTTTGTCCGACTGACTTATGACAGAGAACCACAAAAATCTCGCCTGTATCAAAGAATCGAGGAACAAACAAATTTGGCCGAAGAAGTATTGTAAATGTCCACGCTGACTGCAGTCATTGTAGAGTTAAAACTATGCATCAGCACATAACCTGTCATCATACCGAGACGAAATCTCCTACGGGAGGAGTTTGAACACCAAAATGCACTTAGTTTTGAAAGATGTTTGAGATGAAAATGATGCAATCTCGCATTTTTCCGGAAATTTCAACACTGAACATAAGATAAACCAATGAACATGCGTCAAGAGTAAAATGAAAACGTCACAAGACTGGCAACATAAATAAGAATATACAGCAAAAGTTGAATAGTGATGAATGAATAAAAACAGTTGAAAGAACTGACTTAACTTTAAAATTAGAAAACTAAGGAAAACTGAGATTTACAAACGCGTTTTTATACATGGAGAACAGATAAGACCAATTTGGTCTTAGAATCATTGCCTCTACACTTTAATAGTTCACGGAAAGAAGAAATAATGAGGGTCGGTTATCTCCATTTAGGTTCACAATGACCACTATAATGGCGGTTAGGCCCGCTACGCTGAAATCATGTTAGAAACCACTTCCACCCCATTTGTTCATGTTTGAGGCCAGCGAACCCTAACCTTCTCAATCGCGTTAATTGTCGCAGGCTCGGCTTTACGCCTGCTCATCTGACCGGTCAGATGGATTCTCCCTTTCATTGTTAGGTGCGTCCTCAACTCTTTGCTTTTGGTGCTTAGATGAATCTAAACTTCACTTTTGGCTAATTTGTTTTTAAATTGAGTTATTGCCTTGAATGGTCTGTTCATCAGACTTTAAAGACTAAGAAGTGGTAAAACGAGATAAGTAGGTTCAAGAACTCATATCAAACATTTTTTTTTAACTATGTTTTGTTTCAATAACTCACATCTTATCCAAATTGATATTCCAATTGAGATAAAAAACAAGACCTATGGTTGAAAATGTCTAGAAGAAACAGAGACCTAAAGAAACTAAACATGTCATGTCATCGTCGGAAGATGCACCAAAACTAGTAGTTCAAAAACAGGAAAATTCCTCTAGGTTGTGTCATCACAGCTGAGCAGTCACAAACTCAATAATAACATCCAACTGATATCCGTCGAAAGAACCTCTGCAGAGGGTAGGACTGAAGAAATTATGAAGTACTGAAAATTAAGAAGAAAACCTGACCTTAAGTCCCTTTGTTTAGACCTAATGCGGCACAAAGTTCGTTATTATCCTCTGTTTTTGGCACGGTATGCTGGTTTATAAGTTAGTTGCAATTATCCAATGATGATTATAACTTCTTAATAAAATAAACCTAGATTTACCGCTTTCTTAAAGAAAAACAAAAATATAATTTAACGTTCGCAATTTTAGCAGTATATAAAATCCCACCAACTATAATACAACAATTGATATTTTTCTGTTTGTTTTCTAATCGTAGATTTGATTTAGGGGCTGGCGTATTATAAAAACCAAGTTTAAGACTGATCTGCTGAATAGGAGTCAAGAATCGGCGTCCTCTTTGCATGTTTTCACATTTCTTCGCCGGTTGGTGTTTGCTGTGTCATCAAACTAAAGGTTTTATATGAAATCAGATAAGGCGTGTGCTCATGAACCATATATGAATGGTTAACAGTTAATAGAATTAGCGACCACGCGGCGGAAATCCGTAGGGGTTCGTTTGAACCATAAATAAATTGTCTGAAAGCACAATCATTTCATGGAAAAGGGGGAAAAGATCCAAACACAACTACAAAGAATCTCGCGAGCAAAATCCACAATGCCCCGCGAAATTCCTTCCCGCTTATTACCTGCCCTAACCCAATGACCAGATTCTTTCTTATGTAAACGGCATCAACTTGTTATCAGGAACATGCTTTAATCGTCCTCTTAATGCGTGAAACATCCATTCGATAACATCACCCGCAAGCGAAACAATAAATTTAGATGCAGCATATAATGGGCCAAAGGCGCAAAAAAAAAAAAAATGTAACAACCATTTGAGAGATGAACTGACAGAAAACAGAATATAGGAAGATAATTAAATTCTAACTCACACATGAGTAACACAGTCTCGAGAGAACGTTAATCGTCGATATTTGTTGTATTGATCAGCATACCATGATGAATGTGCAAAGCAATCAGAACGATTACGACTGATAGCACAAGATCAACCATAGCCCAAATGTGGGTTAAGACGTTGATGGTACACAAAATAAACGTAAAATAACCAGTTCAGAGTCTAAACGTAGATAGCATCGAAGCTACAGTATGCCAACTGCATGAGAGCCAAGCCGACCATATTCACATCTCATATCCTATGCACCGTAGTTCTGCAGATCTTCTTTCTTGTAGGGCAAAATGGTTAACAAATGTGTAAATTGTGTGAATTGAGTCATGACAAAAATACTAGTATAAGTAAACCCGAAAAGCAAACTATTGTGTTTATGTGCAAGATAAAATGAATATGAACTATTATAAAATCATATATATATATATATATAGGAGATATATTGTAAGATCACATGAACGCCGAAAATGTTGTTTGAAAATAAACATATTAGATGTAATAGATGAATAATTGATGTGATACATAATAAGATTTATATACTATATAATACATGTTATATTAGATCAAGTAAAATGAGAATAGAAGAAAGAACCACTAGGCTATACTCTTACGATTAATTTCATGAGTACCGTAGATAGTAGTGCAAGATTGAAGACTAAGACCAATATATAGTCACCGCATACAATCGTGAGTATACGTAAATGCCTGCTTCATGGTATACCACTACATTTCCCAGCTATATCACAATTATTTTGTATATGATCAAATATGTATAAATCTTCATGGAACAATATTTTACTATTCTGATAAAGGGTGAACTCTAATATTTTGTAAATGTATGTTACAAAGGCATGGAATGCCATTTTGTATCAATATGTCAGATTAAAGAGTGAGGGTAAAGTGTAAGCACATCTGAATGAGAGGATATAAGACTGGATGAGAAGACATTTGCATTCATATATAAGTATGTTTATATGAAATGTGTTTTGACAAATGGTTTCATGCGGTCTGCGTCTCCAGATCCGGTTTGCCGTCGGCTCGGGCTCGGGGGCGCGACATTATATTTGTTCAATCTTGTGAGCTAGAGAGAGTATCTCATTGTGCTTAAGAGTGAAAGTTTCAAGTGTGTATAGCTTGAAGGATTTTTGAAGTGTCCATTGGAGCCAAAATCCAAGTGTAAAAGGAAGAAGTTCGCTGAGATTGTTCATGAACCTCATCGATTGAAGGTCGAGAGAAGGATTAGGCAAGGGTAAAGCCAACCACTATAAATCCGCTGAGTTTGGATTTCTTCACTCTATATCTCTTTATTTAATGTTTTTCCAGTTAAATTTGTAGATTTTTATTGATTTGCAAAAGTTTTTGAGAAACCAATTCAACTCCCTTCGTTAATTTAAGTTAGACTCAATTGAATAACTGGTATTCCCTAATAGAGGCTTGATTGTGTGTGGCTGGCAATTAAAATTTATCGAATGTTGGAATGGGTCCATCCTAATATAAGCAGCTGCGTAAGGCCAAAACTATTGGTTATTACTGTTACTGATTGCTGCTCACTAATTTACTGCCTTTGTGATAAACTCAATTTTATAGATTATAGTTGGTTTATAATTTGATTATGGATGGCAATGTGGCTAGAGAGAACTTCTCGCATGGTTGATCGCGACATGTCCTGCCATATGATAAAAGAAAGCATGTTCAATTACTAGTTGATATTCTATATTTATTCAACTAATTATTTGTAAGCCAGTCTATGTTGGTTCACATTGATATAAGACTTGTTGGTGCTGGTAGTAGTTTTGGTTATGTTATATTTCTTAACCATTGGTATGCTAATTGTGACACCCCATCCCCCCCAATGTTTATTAAGTATGATGAGGGACGCCACACGAGACCGGGACTTTTTGCCGATTTCCAACATTCAGGGCCTATTTCAAATCATATAATAACGATAAACTGTTAAACTACCACCATAAAATGGGTGTCAACTAGGTCTCATATATTGAGTCTCATCATTGAATACACAAGTTCCACTATTACCAAAATATTACATTTACATTACAAAAACAAAATCAAAGACTTACATCAAAAAGACTCTTAATATTGTGTTGGCCCTGGCGAATGCGGAATGTCTCTAACGACCTCTTCAGTACCTACACGAATGAAACACTAGTGCTAAGCTTATAGCTTAGTCGGAAAACAGATAACATATATGACCACATGCAATGGTCCTCCATCACAGTATACATATAACTTAATTCATATATCATAGTTTTCACATCTCCAATAGGAGTACTTAATAGAAGTTTCAGGATTTGAGGTACTCGTAGGTACACTACAAAACAGAATTGATTACTTTCGATTTCATATCTCATATATCATATTATTCAAGTACACAAATATATATGTATTCCCCCGTACGTAATCTCTGAGAATGTTAATGTTATAGTAAAATATAATGAAATCAGGTACAATATACAAAAGATTAATGAGGTGTTTAAGCACAAAGACGTGTTTCACCCACGAATAAAGGTGTCGAACACCATGCAGAGGCCAGCATCGAATAGAGAGTGCCGAAACACTAAACAAAGACGGCTCACCCACATAACGGCGCATTGTAACACTAGCAAGGAGGTCGAAAGCAATCGATCGAGGTTTTATCTGATTTGATGTTATTTTGTCTGAAGGTATATACAACAGATATTTACCGGGTTTGTTATATTGTTCTTAATCATATTCTTATTTTGATAACATAAGCAACTAAGAGGCCAAGAAACCAAAGTCTGCCCAAAAATAGGTTTCGTTGAGGCGAAGAGGTTCAGAACATTTTATATATAACTCAGATATTGCAAACCATTTCATTCACTAAGCAGGATCCTACATTACTCCAATCGATGGTTTCATAATTAATAGATGACAATAACAAAAACAGACTTCAAGCTCGCCTAGGTGAAGGAGACCTTGCCTAAGGGAATCAACCGCTGAAGTAGGCAAAACTAGTTTGAGCTGTGGTCGCTTAGGGGAAGACTCTGCTGATATACTTCTAAGAAGCGTCAATGGAACATCAGAGCATTTTCGCCTCTAATTAACGATACAATTTTCCAAACCAAAACAAAACCATATCAAACAAACCACAAAACCTAACTCAAACCTACCAAAAACACATTTATAATGAGAGTTGTGACTTTCACAATATTCTAAATTTATAGAGAGAGTTAGGGATGTTTCAACAAGAGTTCCATACTCATGATTTCTTCCAATCAACTGCTTCATTTTCTCACTTTTACGGAACAAGGAGAACTCCAAGATGGTGAGAGAAAGCAACCAAAATGGTTTCTTCTTTCAAACCGTAGCCCTAGCCTCCTTAAGCCAAGGAATTCCTAACTAATTAATATTGTTCTGGAAGGCAGTTGGTTTATGATGCATTTTTTTGTTATTTAGTCCTTCATCCTTATTCAATTTACAAACTAACTTAATAATATTATACCATAACACATAGGCTTTTAAATTTAATGTCCTGTTTCCTAATTTGACAATTCTATCATTATTTTCAATTTTGACATCCAATTTTTGCATTAGTTCGCTGGGTTAAAAAGCCTATATGCACTTCAACTTCACCGTTATACTTTTAGTCACTACAATGTTCTCAATCGCACTAATGTTTGCATCTAAAATTCATTACACA
Organism: Tetrastigma voinierianum; assembly: GCA_016808115.1. Taxonomy (NCBI): domain Eukaryota; kingdom Viridiplantae; phylum Streptophyta; class Magnoliopsida; order Vitales; family Vitaceae; genus Tetrastigma; species Tetrastigma voinierianum. The sequence continues at coordinate 147,376 of JAEQBH010003333.1, read as the reverse complement.
GACATTACCTTCACTAAGATTGCAGCTTCAACTTCACTAAGGTTGTAAGATTAGCTCCACTAAGGTTACTTTTCAACTTCACTAATATTGAAATTCTTTGATCTTCACTAAGGTCAGACATTTAGTTTCACCAAAGTTGTTCTAGAACTTCTTCACTAATGTTAAAATCTAAGGTTCACTAAGATTGTCACCTGGGACTACATGCCAAAGATAAGATTTACTGTTCACTCAAAGGCCTACTAAGGTCAGATCCTCTAATTCTTCACTACGTTTCAATCATATCACAACATTTCACATGTCTCTCAGAACTGAGATGAATAATTACGATGTTCAACCAAAGGATAGGAGTCACTCAACAAGATACATTAATTATCACAGGAAATGAAATTTGGAAAAAAAACCAAATAAAAAGATTTGTCATAGCTTGCTTCCTGCCATGTTTAATTGCATCTTGAGTGACTTTGTATTTCCTTACCAGGCTCTATATTTCATTCCATTCTTAAGGTTTCTCAACAATCAAATATTTCAATTTCCTCATTTGATATGTATTAAAATAAGTGGGTTTAGAGAGATGAGAAAAAGGGGGTGGGTTCTATAGTTGAAATCATTTTTGTTTTTGTTTTGTTTAATGTGACATGAGGTGGAAATATGGGTATTTTTTGTCCAAGAATATAGACTTAGCACATAATGTAAATAACATATAATATTTTCTTCTAAATTAACATATCATTATTACATTACAATTATCTCAAGGTTCAATATTCTAACCAGGCAATCATGGAACTTACTTTTTCTTAAAAAATCTGTTTATATTATTAAGATTAAAAGAAATGCGTTCTAATGAGAATTTGCAAGTTTTTAGTTTTTTTTTTTTTTTTTTTATCCTGGATACTTTGGAAAAGAAAATTATAAAAAAAAAAAAAAAAGTACCCCAAACAATCCCTTACTAGAGATTAATCACATAAGCCTGACGTTTGGAAATGGAAACTAGGGAGTAGCGACAGTGAAATAATTCCAAGGGATATGCCTATGTGTCAGCCAAACAGGTCCACAGCGATTGAAGCCTTGTAAGCTTCCTGATTTTCAAACCCACAGGTCACATCCAGCCTCTCCTCCTCCTTCCATTCTCTTCCTTGGATAATTAATCTTAATATTCCATTTCAAGCTGCTGCACTTCTCATCTCAAAGCCTCTGTTTCTGGTAACCTCTCTGATTTTTATGATAATTTAGTTTCTTCGTCTGAATTAGACTTTATGGTATGATATGATATGCCAATGTTTGTGTCTTTTTACAATTCGACTTTAAATCAATGTGTATCTTTTGATTATTCTTGAGTTCAATGTGCTGTTGAAGGATCGGGTGGTGGTCTTATTATTTCGTGGTTCAAACAGGGTTGGTGACGAATTTAGAGATACCTGGGGTTTCGATTATTCGAGCTTTGAAGAAGGAACTGCCTTCTTTGATTTTGTCTGTTTGTTTTGTGATTTTGCGTTGATTGGTTCTTGTGTTTGTGAATGTAAGCTCCAGGTAGGTTGATTTCTTCAGCTAAGCTGTCCACATTTTTCTATATGGGCAAAGATATAGATGATCATGGGTGTTCCTTTGATCTACACCTTTTTCTTTCAAGTATTTTCTGGTTTGGTTGATGAAATTTACCATTTGATCTTCTAAACTGTAAGGGTTTCAGTTCAATTGTGTTATTGTTAAACTCAGCTGGAATACCATGACTGCTTCCTCCCGCTTTTTTCTGTCCTTTTATTTTAATTTTGAAAAGAAAATGTGAAGAACATGAGAACGTGAATAGAAGGAGAAGTTGAAGAGAGATGAAGGTGTGTATAAAATAAAGGGGAAAAGGAAAATGTAAGAAGATATTGAATGAGTGAGCACGATGTTTGAAACTCAATGTAATAACACTTTATATACTGTGTTGGAAATGTTCTTCACTGATTTTAGTAGAGCCTAGTTGAAAGGTGGAATTTCTACACCTGCTTGATTGTAAATTTATTTATGAGAGTCCGAATCTGGAAATACACATAGAATAAGTCGAATGCATTGATTGAGTCCCCTTTTCTGGGACTAGTTACATCAAGGAAATGTCCTCACATTTTTCTCAATAAGAAAAGTCATCATTTTCTATTTCTGGAGAGGTGTTCTCTTTCTGGGAAATGACATTTTTTTACTCCTTTGTCTTTGGGGGAACAATTTTTCCAGTTCCCATGCATGTCTCTGTGGTAATCTATTCTTTCAGTTCTCCTGAGGTTACTATGTCACAACTTCTTACTGATGTCATATTCTTTGTTGTTTTGCTTATCCAGAGATTAATGTTTTGTGGCTGAAGTGAAGTGGTATTAGCAATTTATATCCTATAAATCTAGATCGATAGGTTATTTTAATCATAAAAATGGTGGTTTGATCTTTATTAATAGCCTCGCAGCATTATACTACTTTTCTTTGCCATCATCTGATCCAGTATGTTTCTTTGAAAATTTTAATTTCAAACTTGGCTTGCAACAAATTGTCCTTTTTACCGCTGAAATTAGCTGCTAGAATCCCATATTTTCGTATTTTTCATTTTTCAAACTCCTATCAAAAAAATCATACCCAAACTATTTCTCATTCCTGATTGTTTGGATTTCTCTTATCTGCATTCCCACTGAATGCACAAACTTATTTGACTTTTAACTTTGTTCATGGGTCAGTCAAAAATAGACTCACTGTAACTAATTGATATTATTAGTTTTGCAGTAAACAGCTTTTGATGCCTACCTCATGTGGCAAGGAGTTATGATGGGGATGAGGGAGAGTCATGTCAAAAAAAAAAGAAAGAAAGAAAAGAAAAAAGGTTACCTATAAAACAAGTTTTAAATGTAGAAAGTTTCCCATAAAAACATTTGTTTGCAGTAACTAATTGATATTATTAGTTTTGCAGTAAACAGATTTTGATGCCTACCTCATGTGGCAAGGAGTTATGGTGGGGATGAGGTAGAGTCACGTCAAAAAAAAAGAAAAAAGGTTACCTATAAAACAAGTTTTAAATGTAGAAAGTTTCCCATAAAAACATGTGTTTGCAGTAAATGTTTTCATATTAGTTAAAAAAATTCATATTTTCTGAAACCATCAAGCCTGCACGCTCTAGTGGTTGATTTGATTCAGAATGATTTAATTTCAAATTCTCTTTGCTGATTTTCCAATCTGCTGGCTTTTTCCATCGTGAAGGCGATCATGGTAAGAATAGACTAACGCCATAATGCAGTGGTTTAATAAACACTGCCATGGTATTTCAGCATCCTATATTTAGTCATTGTTCTTTTTTGTGGTTCCATGTCATTTATGAGTTAGGGGCAAACTATTTCTTGCATCTAATTTAAAACCTGTTTCTCTTCCCTTTAGTTTTGCTATCCGAGCGCCTATTATGAGCATTTATTAGTTCTGGGATATCACTCTATGAATGACATTCCTCTGCTATTGTCTCTTTATCCCGTATGGTCATGAGCTTAATTTGTTTTGCTGAGATGACAACTGCAGTTTGGTTGCCATTTGGAAGGAAATTTCCAGCAGAACAGCACAATGTTTGAACGATCCATAAAAACATGTCCACGTTGAGGAGGTAATTCATAAAGACATATGCTCTATTGGGTAGTTTATATAGTCTCAATTATCAATTGATGAGGAGTAAACTAGTCATGAAACAAACTCAAGAGCACTATGTTTGAGTCAGAATAATGGGAGATACATTGGTAATAATGTCAGAATCTGGCATACATGGTTTTCTGGTTGTCATTTTTGGCTACTGTAATTTATGTAGTTTGGGATCAACTGACTTATATTATTGTTTAAAATTAAAAAAATCTTAGCTTCTTGGTTGAAAGTATTTTCATTTTTGCTAATCTAGAAGTAGAAAACGTAGTTTACCTAGGATTTAAACCTTGTGTTTGTATTCATGACTTTGTACTATGTAATTTCTTTACGAATTCTTTTATTTGTGTTTTTCTTTTTACATATTTTTCCAATCTGCTGTTCTCCTGTTTTGATGATAAGAACGATCTAGTTATGTTGACAATAATTGTTCCTCCCAGCAGCGCATGTGGAAGAATGGTTCAAAGATCCATTCTTCATCAAATACAGCACATAATGTAAGAATGGTTTTATACTGAATTTTGTCATGAATGATAAAAGGTTATGAGATGCTTCTAAGATGTATAACCTAGATTTTACATAAGAGAATCTGTTTCAGTTTTACTTATCAAAAAAGAATGGTTTCTTTTTCTTTTTCTTTAATTTAAACAGATATTATTGAACGAATACCGGCAGAAAAGCTCAGTTTTCAGTTCTACTGAACCAAAAATGGTTTGATTGAATCATAGAATATCAAGAAAACTACTTATTCATTATATTGTATGCTTTGTTCAGCGATATTTAATTATTTAATTATTTAATTATTTTCCTTAAGTTTTGCTTCTATTTTGAGATATTTAGCAGGATTCATAGATTGGTTGGGTTCAAATGATTTTTCTGGTGGTCTGTTTTTGGCCCATTTTTTGTTGGGTGGGGTTGATTTTCTCTGTTTTCTTTGTTGGCTGTTTGTTTTAGTTTGGTCTGGCTTTGTTTAGTTGCAATGGCCAGTGGTTGCTTTTTTGAGGGCTGGTTTGTTCTCTTGTATTTCTCTAAGTCGCCATTTTTGCAGCTCTTTCTGTTTTAATGATATTTACTACTATCAAACACCCAGATTTAAGACAAAGATTTAAAATCATTGAGCTCACTCACTCCTCAAAATCCTTCAATGTTTTGTTGATTCATTTGAATGAGATATATGGGAATAATGAGCCTAAAAACCAGCGCAAGACCTCCATTCTTTCCTGCACTGATCCACCCAGATGCTCAAACCACTATACCTGTTCTGAAGAGCGATTTGCATCGCGATTGGCGAAACATTCAAAATCCAACACTGCTATTCTCTAGGTGTTCAAGAACTTGCGAAGAGTTACTTACAAAATGATTGACTCAAATTTGGTGTGAATATGGAAGAGCATCACTGAACTGGCTTGGCCACATGACAAGCAACCACTGGCCCCAATGAAGAATGATCACTGAGATTTATGGTGAACAAACAGAACGCAAGGTCGTTTTCCCGAAAACCTCTCCAGCTCCTAGCACAGAAGCCACCAAGAATGTTATCGCACTTTTGGGTGTCAAGAGACCCATACCAGATCGTCCAATTAGCCCCTCTCGACCCCAGTCCTTAAGCAGTCATGGTGCAAATGGGCATCTTGTTTATGTCCGTAGAAAACCTGAGGCTGAACCAGGTAAGAACAGTGCTCATGACAATGATCATAGTGCTTCTTATCCAGAATCAAGACAACTGAGCCATAAGGAAGATATTCCTCAACAAGCCCAAATGAAGGAGCCTAAGGGTGCTGGATTTTCAGCATTTTCATCTATTCGGGCTGCAACAACAACTTCATCTGAGCTGTCAGTCCCAGTTCCTCCTGGGAAGCTCAGAATGTACTCCCCACGGTTAATTCTGCTGTAGGGCTTTCTGGAGCATTCTCAGGAAATAAAATGTCCATTGGAGAGTTTTGATGAATGTGCTGAGGCATGTTGAAGCACGGCACAATCAAACTAGAGGTTGGAGGTCAGAGCAGCGCTGACTCCATAAAGCGACTTGCTTCAAGATATTTTCCCCTGATAAAACACCTCCCCCATATCATGATCTGTCTCGTTTGTATTCCGTTTGAGCTTCGGTCATTTACCTCGGCTGAACGCAGCAGACATGCAGTTGAACTGGAGAAAAGAGCAATCCGCCTCTTTCTAACATGTAAGAAATTTGGAATATCCTTACTCCAGCACTTTGCTTCCAGAAGAACATAAAAAATAAACTGAAAAAGTCATGGATTTTCGATCTGCTGTTTTATTAGAAATTATTTAGACTGCTCTTACCTACTATGATTTTAAAAGGAATATCATGTTTCTATAGCTGTCAAAAAGTTTAGGTGTTTCTACCATTCATTTGACTACTCTTTCATAAGTAACCTTCACTAAGCGTCCAATTTTTAGGCTTCTCCAGGAAGGAACCATTAGCCAAAGTTGTATAGATGAACAGTCCAATTAACCGATGAATGGATATCCTCTCCTGTTGTTTCCTTAGCTTTACATACATCTATCTTCTGTCTATATTTTGTAGCTTTATGATTATATCTTACACCATAATACACTCTATGGAGTAACATTCTTCGAAATTATTTCAGCATGAATATTTTTATATACAAGTAAACTACAGTGATTTCCCCTCTTATTAACAATTATTATAAATGAAGGTGAGGGCACGATGATAAAATACCTCTTATTATTCTATTGTTCAGAAAACTGTTAAAGATGCACAATGCACATGCAGAAGCAGAGCCATGTCTGGGGTTTTTTTTTTTTTTGATAGATAAGCAAAACAAGCAAAAAGCTACAAAGCATACAGGACGTATACACGCAACCAAAAGACAAAGGGGTAAGCCAAAAATAACCTCACCAACCCCTCAAAAGGAGGCAAGCCACTCCAAGAAACCTATAAGTGAAGTGATCTCTTCACCTATGTACAGACTATTCCACCTCCACAAATTAGATACAAAAGAATCCTTTAAACTCTGTATAGTCCCATCCCTAAAAGCTATATGATTCCTTTCCTTCTAGACAATCCAAAAATACATGGCGAGAACTGAATTCCAGATCATCTCTTTTCCAAATAGATTCTCCTTCCAGCTGAGTGTCCTGACCTCCCAGTAGGGAAGACCTAAGACGCCAACTAGGGAAAGAATGATCTCCCATAGGGGACAAACAACCAAGCAGTGGAGCAGGATATGATGAATTGACTCCTTTGCACAACCGCACAAATAGCATCTGTTGGGGAGTTGCCAACCCCTCCTCTGGAGCTTATCTAGGGTTAGAACCTTGCCTGCCGCCTCACACGGTTAGCTGCCACTTTAGAAGGGGCTGAAGGCACCCAAATGCTCTTAGCAAGAAACAAAGGACTAGAACTCGGAGCCAACAAAGAATAAGCTTTATGCACTGATGTTTAAATCGTACTGCCTCTTCCGCAACACTGTCCAACTCCATAGAGACCTTATTTTTGGAGAACAAAAGATTCGCCACCTAAATCAACTTCCCAATCAAGAGGCTTCGATCACACTGGAGAACGAAGGCTCTTTCACCAGAGTGTTATCCAACATTCGCCACAACAGTGAAATCATCAGCACCATCTTTAAAAGGAGGGAAAGAGCCCTGAATGGAGGTCAAACAATAATTCGGAATCACAAAATTCAACCTAGACTGCCATTTTCCAAACCTAAATTTCCGGCCAGTTTTCAACCCAAGAGGCTTCTTTTTTAAGGATTTCCCTTCCATAAACTCCACAATTGTGTGGTTTCAGATCATAATCACTCAACTGAAGATCATCTTCTCAAATCTGAGAGCAAATGGTTTTCTCTGGTGAAATTGTTTGAGGCAAATCTCCTCTGATCCATTTGAAATGGAAGTTTGAAACTGGTATGATAGATCTAAAACTAAGGCCTCTTAACTTTTGATGAGCAACATCCCATTTTAACTAAGAGTTTTTCTCGTGAGCTCCCAATTCTCCCAGAGAAAATTTCTTTGCAGCTTTTAAATCTCGCAACAATAATATATTCTGACTGGAGACAACTGGTAAATGGAGTTTATTATGTTTTGATCAGATAGTTATCCCTGAAGCCACATACAAGTTAATTTTCAGACCAGAAGAGGCCTCAAACCAAAACAACACTGAACACCCAACTGAGATATAGAAGTTATCCTTGAAGCTACAGATGATCGATCGGTCCATAAAGGAGATGAGAGATGCTGAAAGTCGCCCTTTCTCCTTCCTAAAGGTAAACCAGAAATGAAACCCCTCTACCCCTGTGCAAGGCTATCTGAAGCTATTAGAGCTTTTTACTACCATTCAGAAACAGTAGAACGACTCATTAATGTTAAGTAAGACAATGGTGAGATATGAAATAAAGGTTCACTTTGTGTTTTCCAAATTAGAAGCTTCCTTTCCATCACACGCCTGTCACCCGCCGCCCATGTCCATTAATGTTATTTACGCTTGTTTACTGACATCATCGTTGAACACTGATGTTTACAAGAAGTAAACATATCGATTTGACGATTCCTCTTCCGCGACGCAGGTAGGGAGAGCTGGTTTTACGCGCCCGAATGTCTGTGGCAGATGATCCAAACACTGAATCAACCTCCAGCCGACTCCACCAGGCCACAACTGTGATTAACTGATCATAAAACCATGTTCCTTTATTCTGCATAGATGCTGCTGGAAATAACTTAAGCACCACCCTGTCTACTGGCTTTTCTCTTCTGCAGATTGAACTTTCTAATACCCAATGTGACAGATGGATCTCTCAGATGCTTGAAATAATCATTGTGGAGAGTGGACACCCCAATCATATTTCCATACAGTCCAAAGCATCTCCCCATTGAGTGGGGATGGCGGATTGATGGAAAATGCGGTTCTAAGCGTATTGGTACTCAGATTTCCTGTAAAATGGTAGAAAAAATTCGTTGCTTACATTTTACTGAGAAAGGCTAGTTGTAGACTGTAAATAATTCACAATACCATTCCTGGGTCAGTCATGTTCTGCCCAATATCAGTGCTTTTATCTGTTATTTTGATAATGAGTATCGCACGCCTCGGAGGCTTTGTTTGATGAGTGCATGGTGGCAAACTGGTTTCCAAACCCAATGTTTTAAAACGACCGACGAAACTGGTTTGATGTGTGATTGGACGGTTTAATCTGTAATCTTTTCTATTGTCTAGTTTCGTTCAGACATGAAGCACGAAACTGAAAATTTTCTGGTTTGTCCCATTCAGAAAACATTGTTCAAATTCTATGCCTTACTTTCCATATACCTAAATAGATCTTTCAATTGATGGCTATTTATTATTAAAGGAAAAGTGCCTGCTACATAGTACTAAACTTGTAGGCCTGTCGGCTTTATTTAGTTTTAAAACATTGTTCACAAAACAAAAAGAATAGAACCGCTGAGGAGAATATGTTTGTCGAGAAAGTTTGTTCAAACACGGAGGTCACAAAAACATTAAATTTAAAACAATAATAATTTTCAGAATATTCGTAAACGGTTTTCATGAAACATTATTTAAAAATTATTAACAGCTTTTAGAGATATGCACGAACAAGCCTCAATGATTTTTTTTCAAATCACATTTAACATACTATGGTTTAAAGAATCGACCACAATTTTAACAAATGTGATATCTAAGATCGCATATATCATAAAAAGATATCGTAGATAGAGTTATTGTATTAACAATAATCAGTGATAAGCCATTTCCACAATATTTGATGCAAATGGATGTACTACTTCAGATAGGGAAAAACAAAAGTAAAGAAAAAGTAAGCCTGCTATCCACATAAAAATTATAAAGAAAAGAAAATAATTATATTATTCTCTTCAATAACTTAATAATGTTGTTTTATTCATATATTGTGGCGGATATATATATATATATACTAGTTATATATTATATATATATATATATATATTATGTTGATAAGATAATAGATTCATGAAACTAAATTATTAACAGATATACCATAAAAGGTATTTTTCTTTCTCTCTCTCATTCTTCAATTTTAAGGCTAGTAGAAAAACAACCTGCAGATGATTTTTAATCTCACACAAAACATGCAAAATATACAATGGGTAAGAGAAAATTAATTTTCAAACACAACTGACTATAAGGGTCAAATTTCTAATCAAAGCTATATAAGTTTCCTGACCACGACAAGTCCTCATAATCAAAGAAAACGTCAACTTAAAATGAACACAACGACCACAAATAAGGTTTGTATTTCCTTAAACTAATAGAAATAAGATAGTGTTAAAGTTACATATTTATCACTAAAACTAAATGTTAATCAATCGGCAACATTGATTCACCGAAAATGTATTGTTTAAAATGATGCAAAACTTCAGAATATAGCCAAATTCAGAACGAAGATTGTTGTATAAAATATATTTACCAATGCTTAATGAATGAAGTAACATAATAAAATTTCCGCTGTAACTCCTGGCTAACACGGAATTAAAATGCCGAACGTTATTTATTGAAAAGTTGGGGGATTTTATCAAAGACTGATATTTGTGTCACTGATTCATTAATTGTTGATTGATTGATTGGTTGTCCTTTGTTTGATCCCCTCGTGCTTCTTTTATAGATGTAGATGACTTTCTATCCGAGTCTTCATTTCTCCATTCACTTTACTTTCTGAAGTAACTACCTATGTCTTTCATTAAAAAAGCTTGTTCCTTAAGAACTACCAATGCCTTTGCCTTCTTTCGAGGTTTGTTCTCAAGTGAATTCTTTCACGCCTCCATTATTGATACTGCTTTCTCATATTTCATATATCGCACATAATCAAGCCAATTTCTCCAATATCCGATACAAGCTTCGTTTGACATGTTAGTACTTAACATTAGGTCACTGGTTATATTTGAAAATTATTTTATGTTCAAGAAAATGAATATATGAGAACTATTTGAATATAAATATTATTTATAATTTTTCTTTTTTTTTTTTTTGTCCCAAAAAACATATAATGACAAAAATACATGAATTTAGAAAACAATAATAATTTTCAGAGAAGAATAAAATGGTTTTCAGTGTGTTTTCAAAAATTCTTAAGAACAATTTTTAGAGACATGAACGAAACAAGCCCTTAAATTATTATTTTTCAAATCATTACTTAACATATTTATGGGATGAACCAACAATGTTAACAATGTGATATCTAAGATCGTGTATATTCTCAATAAATATGAGAGTCGTGGGAGATAGTTAATGACATAATAATAAAGTGTTTATTTGCTGAATATATTGAGCAAAAATGATAATGTTTCAGAGAGGTAAGTGCTTAGTATGAAAGAATAAACTAGAGAAAAAGAAAAATGTAATTTATATTATTTTCATAATTTAATATATGTTTTTTTTTCTATTTATATATATGATATATTTAATTAAGAAAATATTTTAAGGCTATATTTTCAATATATATATATATATATATATATATATATATATATATATTATAAGGATATAAGTAAATAATAGATTCATGGAAATTGATGATGCTTGTTCAACTGAACCGGCCGGAGCGCAAGGGTCGCCGTCGACCGGCGATCCGTCGTTGGGCCAAACCGAATACGTCGTCGCCGGGTATCGTTAGATGACGCAACGTCACGATCTCCGCTCTGATGCGCGTAACGCCTCGCAAGAAGCGTCCGTATGAGGAAAGCGGCCGCGAGGCTTCGCCTCTCGGCGCCGCTCCGTTTCAAGTTTATTTCTTTCGAGCCGGCGAGAGTAATGTGGAGGTTGCTTAGTATTGGCGCACCTTCAAAGCGGTGGAGCGCCTTGTATTCGTAGCGATATCGATCCACGATAGTGACTCGTGGTCTTTCCCGAGGCATGTTTCCTCAGTCGCCTAGATTTAGCAAATGGATTAATTGGGAAAAGTTCATTTGCAGCAATCCTCCTTCTCATCGAGAACGTCCAACTCGATGATCTTTATTGCTTTTTCCCTTTGTTAATAGGACTTGACGAGTGATATCTTTTAAGGAATATTCTATCTTCGTTATCGCGATACGTTGACCTGGCCAGATGGTTTCGTCATCCAGCGCCATTCAATGAGCTTCACCGTCGGGTCGCTATGGCGACACGGGCGGGCAGGACTACCGCTTCATCGTCATGAGCGATACTTGGTCCAATTCTCAATCCCCATAAGTTGCCTCAGCTCGTAGATGATCGCAGGTCGATTATCCCACGCAGATTCTCTATCGCTGATGTGGATTGATCATCAACCTGCCCGCCATAATGTAGCGCGCGGTTTCCCCGAAGTTTCGCTTTGTTTTTCATATACTCCCTTCGCTTTCCCGCATCTTGTCGACCTCTCCCGCTTTGAATTCTTCGCCTTATAACTTCCTGGTACTTTGTTCCTTATATTTTTGATGTTCTTGTATTTCGCTCGATTTTCCGTCATTAGGTCGTCCTTTCTCGCGCTTTCTTCCTATTCTCGGGTTGTTGTGGTTCTCGCTTCGTATTTTAATGACGAGGCTCTGTGGTTTGGTCGCCCGATTTATAACGCTTGCTTATGTCACGGGTTCAAGCTGCTTTTCTTTCTTTGCGACGGAGATTCTCGTTTGGCTGGTCCTGGGGCGTTAGATACCTCGTTAGTCCGATCTCCGCTGGATCAAAATGCTCCCGAGTTCTCCTTCCTCTGGGTAAGGGTAAGAAAATAAATCACTGGCATCCCGGCGCTCACCATCTCAGCCCGCCGGGCATGTCAGGAATGTGGACCCAGTAGCGCTGGTCCTTCGCACGAAGCCTATTTCCTCGCATAACGATATCGCTCCCGGTGTCCAAATATGGTCCCCGATGTTTTGACTTTTATGCCATCCACGTATGGTTTTGTTTTTTGAAGTCACTTGATAATGGCCTCGCCTTGCATCCCTTCATATGTGTGTTCTACAACACTTCAACAACATCTGCCCTTCCCAGCCGGTTCTGTTTGCTGGTGGTTTAAGGTGTTTATTAACCTTAGGATAGAGGGCTCGCTGCCTTAGCGTGGCCTCCGCCTTCATCTTTAATCCAAATGTACCCACGCTGGCGTTTTATTTATTTCCTCCGTACGCCCGGTGCTCCTTCGTGATCTTTTTGACCTTCTTCTTCACAGATAGGTCCTGGCGGACCAGATTTCACAAGGTTTGAATCTGAGGATAATTTAGACTTTGGCACTGGTGCTCGAATGGAGCGTCACGACCTTCGAGATGGTACTTTGTCTGACGGCTCGTAAACATCACTCAATATTTAACTGAAGTTGTTGTTTCGAAAATACTTCATCTTGATAGCGCATTTAAGATAACGCCAGAGTTTACTGCGACTGGAATGCCCGTCGTCTGCGTAGAAGGAGGTGGCCCATCTCATCGCATCAGCTGATGTTCCGACGCCTTCTGCCTTGAAGTCTCCGCCTTCTTCTTCGGGAGTTTCTTCCTTTCGGGCCTATCACGCTTCCCACCAGGAGAGATTTTAGTTCATTCGGGCGATATCCAAGCCCCTGAGGCAAAGAAAACCCAGCCTGAGAAGGATACGGCCGTGGGCCAAGTCCAGAAATCGGGGTGTCTCCTCTTTCTCCCCGCTCGAGAACCGGGCAGCGCCGCCGCCGCCGGTTCGACCGGGCGTCCCTTCTCCTCGCCAAGAGCCGGAAGCGGCACACCCCGTCAGGCTCAGGAAAGGCCTTCTCTTTCTCCGTCAAGAGCCGCAGCGCCGCCACTTCGCTGACCTCACGCCTTCTAAACTCGGCAAAGGCAAAGGGTCTTTCTGCGCGCCGCCGTCCACTACCGACAGCTCACTATAACCGCAGGAACCACTTTTTCCACAATGTTCCAGGCCACCTCTGGGACGCGACTGGTCGAGAAAGAATCAATAAAAAGCTCGTAGGTCGGCGATTCTTCGCTCTAACCCCGGCGCCTCGGCGCGAGAGCCATTCCATCCATCCTCCGGAGTCCATGTCGGAGTACCTGGCGTACGCTTACCATTAGCTCGCTTGTTTTTCGCAGTTGCTTCAGAGTCTGATATCGCCATTTCCGCGGTTGCTCGCGTCAGCACCTATTTCATGTTCGATATGCGTGCCGCCACTATTTAGCTGGCCCGCCGAGCAAGGCCAATTAAATGAAGATACGTGAAGATCGCCGACTTAAGGCTAAGGTGGCTTCCTCACTTCGGCGAGCCAGCCGCAGTGATCGAGCCGCAGATATGATCGAAGAAAATGATTGCTGAGTCGATCCGAAGGCCACTTTACTTCCGGCTGCGGTTTCAAAACAAAGGAAGACTATATCTCCAGCGTAAACACAATCATTGATAGTTTTCGAGGCTTGCGATTTGCAGCCAAAATAAATTGACACGGTCGAAGACTCGGGGGAGGGCCAGTCTGGCCGGTAGAGTGAGCTTCAATCGGTTAGAAGAACTCACCTCCCGAGGTATGGTACGGATTCAGCGAGCGGCGCGCCAACATCGTGATTTGACGACAAGGAAAAAATAAATCGTCCGTCACGGCTTCGTAATGTGCGGCTGGTTGAGACCGCTTTCGCCGCGAGTCCGGGAAACTTATCAAGACGGCCGAGAGGAGTGTCGCGCTGGCTGCTCATGACCACGCATGTCGCCGCGGCCGCTTCGTGAGGGAGAGGTTATCCGACACCAAGTAAGACCAAGCCAGTGCCTCGCGGCTTCTGGGTGGCTCGCTTTTCAACGGAAGGCCATCCACGCGTACTCAAATCTGGATTTCAATTTTGACCTCCCAAGTGATGAAGAGGCGGAGGAGTCTTCCGACACGAACCATTCCCAAGAGCCTGGTGCTCCTATTGAGGCCCCTTCTCATTCTTCATCGTCTGATGCCTGAATCCCAGGATTCATTTATGCTTTCCTGATGTCGACTTCCTTTTCTTTTTTTTTTTTTTTTCTTTTTGTTGTCAAGTCCGGGCCCGAGACTGCGGTAGCCCTTCCTTCGAGCGCTAAACATTCATTTTTTGGAAATTAATGTTCTAGCTGAGATATCTTTATTCTTTTTCTTGAACTGTATAACCTGACTTGAGGGTCCTAGCAATTTAGACTGTATCGTTGAAATTTCGTATACTATCTTGTTTGAACTGGCCTGGTTCCCAAACCGTAAGGCTGGAGTAGGTGGAGCTCATCGTGGTCAGGGCTTCCATGGCCCGCTATCCGGCTCGCGGTAAGCCGACCGGTTTCTTTACCGTATAACTGTTAGGCCGAGGTCGCAATGGTTGGAGGCGAGTAGAGCTCGTTATTGGAAACTGTTGGTGAAGGCTCGTCGTATCAAGCGTAGTAGAGCTCCCATGTTGACTGATGGGAAGAGCTCGTCAATGAAAATAGTAAGCAGGAGCCCGTCCATCTGAAGGGCAGTGAAGGGCTCGTCAGGATGAACAGTGGGAACTCATCCATATCGAGGGAAGAGCTTCGTCAATATGAATTGTAGGATGGAGCCCGTCTGTCTGATACACAAGTAGAAGGGCTCGCTGGGACAAGTGTGAGGAGCTCGCCCATAGCCGACCGATAAAGAGCCTGGCAATGAAAATAGGCAGGAGCCCGCCCCATCCGGCGCGCAAGGGCTCGTCAGATTGAACAAATGGGGAACTCGCCCATAGAGGGAAGAGCTTCGCCAATATGAATTGTGGTGATGGAGCCCGCCCGTCTGATATGAAGGAAGGGCCTGCCAATGTGAATAGCAGAAGGAGCCCGCCTCTCGTTCAAGGTGCGAAGGGCTCAAAGCTAATAGGAGCTCGGGCCCTCGTCTGGCCAGGGAGGGTTTCCGCCAATAGGGACTGTAGGAAGGAGCCCGCCTCACCCTGGTGCGCTGAAGGGCTCACAATGAATAGTAGGAAGGAGCCCGTCGTTTGGAAGTGCGCGCCAAGGGCTCAAGGCAATAAGAGGGAGCTCGGGCCCCGTCTGGGCCTGAGAGCTCGGGCCAATAGGATTTGTGGTGGAAGGAGCCTCCATCCTGGTTCGATGTGCGCGGAAGGGCTCACAATGTGAATAGGAAGGAGCCCATCCGTCCGGCGCGTGGGAAGGCCTGCCAATAGAATTGCAGGAAGGAGCCCGCCTCGCTTCGCGCAGCCAAGGGCCTGCCAAAGCGCACGTTAGGAGCTTCGTCCGTCCGAGCTGAGGGAGAGCTTTCGTCAATAGGAATTGTAGGAAGGAGCCCGCCTCAGTCTGGCGTGCAAAGGAAGGGCTCGCCAGGAGTTGGGTAGGGAGGAGCCCGTCTCAGTTGAAGTGCAAAGTGGAAGGGCCTGCCAAAGCTAACAGCAGGAGCTCAGTCCGTCTGAAGCCGAGGGGAGAGTCACAATAGGAATTGTAGGAAGGGAGCCCGGCCCTGGTCCATGTGCGCGGGAAGGGTCACAAAGCGACAGTAGGAGCTCATCCGCCTGGTGCTGAGGGGAGAGCTCGCCAATAGGATTTAGTAGGAAGCGGAGCCCGCTCGGTCCGGCGCAAAGTAGCGGCTCGCCAATAGGAGCTGTAGGGAGGGAGCCCGCCCTGCCGGGCGTGCGCTGGCGCCTGCCAAAGCTGGCGTAGGAGCTCGCCCGTCTGAGTTGAGGGAGAGCTCGTCAATAGGAATTGTAGGAAGGAGCCCATCTGTCTGAAGTGCAGCGAAGGGCTCGTCAATGTAAATTGTAGGAAGGAGCCTGCCTGGCAAGTGCAAAGCATGGGCCTGGCCGTAGAGTGCCGTTGGAGGAGCTCAAGCAGAGTTGTTTGGAGGAGCCTTCACGTAGCTTTCATTGGGAAGAGCTCGCCGTAGATCAAGGCGAGAAATGCCCATAAATAATAGGGGCTCGCTGCAGAGCCAAGAAGGGCTCGCCGTGCAGCTATCGGGAAGAGCTCACGTAGATTGTCGCGAGAGCTCGCTCCATGTAAATAATAGGGGCCTGGCCGTAGAGCTGCTTCGAAGGGCCTCGTTAGGCAGAGCCATTGGGCCTCTAGCTCGAGGCCTTGGTGGCGTTCGCTTCGAATGGCGATGTGGCCTTGAGCTAGTCCGACTCTCGAGGCAAAGATGGCTCGCGCAGAAATAGAGGAGCTCATTAAAGTGAGCAACTCCGGTCTCCCGGAAGGCGCTGTGTGGCCTTGCGGGCGTTCTGCCGACGGCGATAGTCTCGAGCCGGTCCGACTCTTGAGGCAAATGTGGCCTGTGCAGAGGAGTTTCGCAGTGAGCAACCGGCCTCGGGCATCAACCTGATGATGCCTCAGGAGGATTTTCGCGGTGTGAAGAGCTTTGGTGAACTAAATCG
Organism: Tetrastigma voinierianum; assembly: GCA_016808115.1. Taxonomy (NCBI): domain Eukaryota; kingdom Viridiplantae; phylum Streptophyta; class Magnoliopsida; order Vitales; family Vitaceae; genus Tetrastigma; species Tetrastigma voinierianum. The sequence continues at coordinate 130,489 of JAEQBH010003333.1, read as the reverse complement.
CCGCGTGTCCTCGTGCGCGAACCACATACGCCGATTTATGGAGAATTCGGGTGAACGACAGTGAGTTTTCCAATGCTTCGCCTCTTTATAAATGGTGGTTCCGCGGCCTCCGTGGTTCTACGCTGAGATTCTCGCTTCTCTGGGCAGTGGATGGAGTTCGCATGGGATGGATACTGATGTTCAACTCGTCGGGTCAGCTCCTCCCCGACGCCTTTCTGGGACCAGCCTTTCCGGTCTCCAAGTGTGGGAGTTGTGTTTTCCCTAGTCTCCCTTTTATGGGAGTTATGTTATCTCTGTAGCTGGGCTGTGGATGTCGTGAGAGAATGCATCTTCCAGGCCGCACTCTCGTTTTTCTTTCTTCTTCCTCCTCCTTTCTACCTCTCCTCCCCTCTTTTCTTCTCTCTCTTCTTTCTTCTTCCACAGCTTTCTCATCTGCTTCTTCTTCTTTCTTTCTGTCTTTCTCCTCTGTCCCCATCTTTTTCCCTCTTTTCTTTTCTCCCTATCACACTCCTTTTTTTTTTTTTTTTTTTTTTTTTGAGGGAATTGCCTGTACTGAGTGCATATCAAGATGTAATCGAGGATATCACTGATTGTAACCGAATACGATTCATTTGAAATAAAGAGAGACTTTTATGTTCATGAACTTTCCTATCACAGATTTTTCAAGTATATTGAAATGCTCGGGATATTTAATTAACTAACCAAGCAGCGCCCTATCTGGCCACATGAGAACCGATAAGGCTTTATTCATCATAACAAACCGATGCCTACCGGTAAAAACGCTAAGATGCCTCGTGCATTCCATGTGTGTTGTAAAATTTTCCCTCCCTCCGTTTGGAGCTCATAATTGACCATCCGACGACTCGTGCTATTATATAAGGACCTTCCCCAGCTAGTGGCCTAACTTTCCATGAACGGGACTTCTTTCTTGCGGGTAGGAGCTTCTTTAGGGACCAAATCCCCCCGGCGTGTAACTTCCGGGCTTGACTTTCCGGGTTGTACACTGGCCGCCTTCCTTGATACTCCGCACGCTGTCAACCGCCTCTGCCTGTGAGTTCCAAGTTCAGACGCAGGGCCTCGTCATTGTACTCCTCTGATGCTAGCTCGACTCTAGGAGATTTTATTCCGACCTCAACGGGGGCTACTGCTTCCGTGCCAAAGGCTAGGGCAAATGGGGTCTCCCGAGTTGCTGACTTCCTCAGGTCATCCGTATTCCATAATACCTGGGAGTGCATTTCACCCAACCCCCTTTACGCCTTTCCAAATTGGTCTTCAAAGCAAATTTTAAGGGTTCTCGATGGTGACTTTTACCGTCCGTCATTGAGGGTGTGTCGGTGAGGAGTAATAATTTTTGATCCCGAAGCTCTATGACAAAATCCCCGAATTTGTGTTAATAAATTGTTTTCCATTATCCGATATCACCGCTTCGATGCCAAACCCGCATATAATGGGCACGCATACCGAAATTGCATTTTGTCTCGTAATTGTGGCCAAAGGCCCCGGGCCGCCATTTGGTGAAATAGTCCACCGACAATTATGAATTTTGCATCGTCTTTGCCGACTGGTGGGTCCCAATATGTCCAAACCCTAATGGCCGAAAGCGGCCAGGGGTCGGTGATCATGTTAAAGGCTCACCGGAGGCACGATACTTGGCATGCCCTCGCGTGATTCGCATTTCTCGACTAGGCCGGTCGTGATCTTTAAGCATTACAGATCAGTGCACCTTGTCTCAAAACTTTACCTACTAACGCTCGGGCCCGACATGATTCCCCGCATATGCCCTCGTGTACTCCTTTAGCACATACTCAGGTCTTCCCCGCGATGCTTTAGAAAGGTGTGAAGAATCCCCGCTTTTGTAAAGGCTCCTCGTGTTAGTAAACCCGAAGACCTCACTTTATCTTAGCCAGCTTCTTCAGCCTCGCCCGTGTGGTTCCGTCATTAATATAATCCCAAATGGATCCATCCAAAGCCGCACCTGATCTCACGTGGAGCGACCACCCCGCTATAAGGATCGAGAGGGTTCCGCTTAAGTATTCGATAGGCGTTTGACATGCCAGATCTTCCCGGCGTCAGAGCTAATTTTTCCAAGGCGCTACTGAGAATTCTCTACTCCGGGACGGTTCGACCGAACTAAATACAAATTTCTTTAGCAAATCACGGACTTTTTGGAGATATAGAACCATCGTTTCGCTTTTGGCCTCGTATGTATCTTCGATCTGTCTGACCACTAGCTGGGAGTCATCAGAGACTCTTAGCTGGTCGATTTCTAATGAATGACGATTGAGACCCGCTTGCGACGGCCTCAGACGGGTCATTTGTTTCGGAAGTGCTTAACCCAAACCCGAGTGCATATTCACGTCTATCCTTCCGTGAGGTCAATATTAGCCCAAGCTCCGTCTCGTGCATTTGAGGCTCCATCTACAGAGAGTTTCCATATCGGGAGGTCGTCTTCTGAACGAGTGGGTTCGACAAGTTCTATCGGAGCGAATTCCATGACGAAGTCGGCTAGAACCTATCCCTTTACAGCGCTGTCTGCACTGGCGTCGAACTCGCTTTAGCTCTTATGGCCTAATTTCCACGCCTCTTCCTGAGACTTCCGGGTTTGTGCAATACCGCTCATTGATATTCATAGACTTCGCATGTGTGCGAAATGGAATAGGGTCGAAGCTCGAGTCGCAATACCGGGCAATATCAATTTTTCCATTCTCACCTTCCGCTTCCTCGCAGAGTCTGGATCGCAGATATTACATCGGGTGCCGTATTCCGCTTCTTTGTTTCGACGAGTACCGTGACCGTTGAGAAGTTTGATACGGCTAAGTACAAAGTGAGTAGTTCCCCTTCAACAGGACTTACTAGAATGGGAGGAGAACTCAGGTACGTTTTTAACGCCGTGAATGCCTCCTCACATTTTTCGTCCCATTGAAAGGCTTTCTTCAGAACTTGGAAGAAAGGCCCGCATTTATCACTCGCCGGATACGAAACTACTTTAAAGCCGCAATCCTTCCCGCTCACCCGCCGGACTTCTTTATCTCTCGGCTACGGCGGCATGTCGATCAATGCTTTTATTTTGTCCTGGATTCGCTTCACCCCCGTGGTTAACTATGAAACCTAAACTTTCCTACCGACACACCGAAGGCACATTCGGGCCGGGTTCAGCCATGCTTATAATTTCCTCAGGATCCGAACGCCGCAGAGGTGGGCTTATGGAGATCGGATTCTGATGACTTTACGAGCATGTCGTTTATGCACACCTCCATTGTTGTTCCTATTTGTTTTGGAACATCCGATTCACTAATTTTGCAGGTCGCCCTCGCTAAACGGGGGTCTTTCCCTTAGCCGGACGAACTAAGTCTTTCCGGTCATCTGGGTCCATGCCGATCCGCTGCAACCTAAAATGCATCCATAAAACTGAGAAGTCCGTGTCCGGGCCAAAAGGCCCACGATGAGGTCGATTCTCAGAAAGGGAAGCCGTCCTTCACTTTGTTTATGTCGGGTGAAGTCGATGTAGAGTCGCCACGGCTAATAGCCACTGGCGGCTAACGTTAGCTAGCCACTGTGGTATTCCACCCTCTTATTGTTCCCGCCGAGGAGCTTCGTCGACCTCTCCCTACGGATACTGCCTTCGTGCGAAACTTCGGCGTTTTTGCTTGACCGGTTTAAAGGAGGGGTTGGTGTTCAATCTGTGAGTGATTATTGTGGGGTTGATTCCTTCCATGTCCGACTACTTCCATGCAAAAACATCTCTATTCTGTCTCAAAAACTGAGTGAGGAGGCTTTCGTGTCTTTGCTAATTTAGATCCATGTAAGCGTGAAGTTCGGTCACATCCAATGATATTGGTTCCACTTCTCCGAGGGTTCGGGCCGGTGAGTACCTCCGCCACGCACGTCAAGCTCGGCTTCATACTTTACGCCGGCCGACCGCTCTCTTTGCTCTTCATGGAGGCCGCAGAGCATTCCCTGCCACCACCGATCTCCTGACCGTCCCGACTCCATTCACTGTTGGGAATTTGATCATCATGTGGTATGCCGAGGGGATGGCTTTTATTGCGTTGAGGAAGGGTTATAGTCACAAGCCCACTATATGAACCTTTACCGTCAAGCCGTTGCCTGGCGGTTCTCCCAGTGGTCGCACTCGGGCTTGAATTGGTTCAACCCAACACCTTCTCTCCCGAAAAATCCCCGCAGATGTGTGCGATTTCCGGTCTAGCTTAGTCTCTTCCAATACCCATTTTATCATTATCGACGCAAAGATGATGTCACCCGAACTCCCATTATCAATTAAAACTCGATGAACTGGCCAGAGTCGTCACAATCAAGGCGAACTACCAGCGGGTCGTCATGGGGGTGCTGGCACCCTTCCAGATCTGAGTCAGAGAACGTGATGGTAGTGTCGATCCGTGGTAATTTAGATACTGCTTGTATTTCCCCCATGTCTGCTGATCTTATGCTACGTAGGTGGGCTTTTCGAGCCGAACTAGATTCTCCTTCTCCAGCAAATCCTCCCGAGATCACATGGATTTTTCCCAAGGGTCAGTAGCGAACGCTACCCGAGGTGGAGGCTGCTGTCGGGCCGTTATGGTTCGGGCCCGACTTTGGGTTTGATTCTCGAGCGGCTCCCTGAGATATGAAACACGGAGATATCCGCACGTATCAAATATTCTATTTCTCTTCTTAGTTGTATACAGTTGTCCGTGCGATGCCCATAGTCCCTGTGGAACTCGCAATACTTGGTGTTATCCCTTGTCGCGGATTCGACTTCATCTCGAGCCTACTTCATCTCAGGAATTGCCTGCTTCGCACTTCATGCGTGACTCAGGAGACCGAGGCCAATAGCGTGGAGTGAAGCGCAGACGGTAATGTCGCCGCCTCGCCTTGGCGGCCCAAACGGTCCCAGACTCTCTCCTTTTAGGGATCGCTCGCCTTGTACTCCGGGATTTCTCCGTCGCCTTGCCTCAGCTCCGACTCATTGCCCGTCTGTCGTCCCTTTTTTTCTTTCATGCGAGGAGCTTCTCCCTCTTGATATGAGGGCCTCCTCAATGCTATGTACTTTTCTCGCTTTACAGACCTCGCCATGCTAGCTTGAGGGTTCTTCGAGATAGAGAACATCAAGTCCTTTGATTGTATGCCCAACCCCGCAATGAAAGCCGCGGACAAATGAATTTTTCGTCTGCACGTTTATCTTCGGGTGGACTCGCTGAATCTTGTACATATGATTTCAAACTTTCCCGCGATCCTTATTTGATGGTCAATAGATGGTAGCTTACTTTCAGACGCCCCAGTTCGATGAAGGAGACGAACGCAAATGAGCCTAGTCTCGAATGACGAGATAGATGAAGGGGAATTCTATCGAACCAGCCAAAGCCGGCCCCGAGCGTAGTGGCGAAAGCCCCCGTGACGCACAGAGTCCCGACATTCAGCAGCCCACTCGATTTTGTAAGTATTGAGAGGTGATCGACGGATCTTTGATTCCATCGAATGCTTCACCGAGGCACTAATTTCGTTGGAAGGGAAAGCAAAAGACCTCGCTTATGAAGGAGATTCCGCTTGCCGCAATTCAAGGTATCCATAGTGTCCAGTGGCTCAAGCCCTTCACCACTTCCTTCACGCCGATGAGCCTGCTGAAGGCCTTTTGAACCTCTCGCTCCTACGACCGCTCCCTGCTTCTAGTCAGGCGATTCGCTCGCTCACGAACCGCTCCGGCATACTGGGCTCCCTCTCCTACGGCCAACCCAAGGGTCCATGCCCCGCCTCGACCGGACTCGCCTCCTCGCGCTTCGATGCCTAAATGTCGCAATTCGCTGTTCTCGCGGGAGGAGGCTTATGGCCTTCCGGCTTTGGCCGTGGTCTCCCTGGATGCTGTATCCGCCGTAAGTCGCCCACCCTTCTACCGTGACGCTGACGAGGCGGCCGCTTCTACTCGCTTGTATTGGCTCGCATCGTTTCCACCGTCCCAGGGGGTCTGCTGTTCATATCGCCTGGTGGGTCCCGCATCCTCGGTGGATTAGTGTTACTCCCGCCAGTTCCTTGTCGATACCACAAGAATCGAGGAATCGCTTATGTTTATGAAGGAATCTGTCGTTCTACATCGCGCCAACCGATGATGCTTTTGTTCAACTCGAACTCGGGCCGAGCCGCGCGGGTCGCCGGCCGGGACCGTGACCGCCATAATAACCGAAGATGCCAGTTGTTTGGCCGGGTTAGATTAATGCGAATAGCCGATCTCCCGCTCGATGTCGTGACGCTCCCCGCAAGAAGAATCGTAAGGAGGAAGGGTCAAGCGAGGGTCAGCCCCGGGCCGCCTCCGATGCCTAAGTCGATTTCTCTCGGTGAGCCTAAGAGAGAATGGAGGTTGCTTAGTATTGGCGTAATCTTTCAAAGGGTGGAGCGGCCTTGGTATTTGTAGTGGATATTGATCTGGCCAGACTTTGGTGATCAGGTCTTTCCCATTGAGGGTATGTTTCCTCACATAGCGCCTCTTTAGATTTAGCAATGGATTAATCAAGGGAGTTCATTTGGTATAATCCTCCTCGAGAATGTCCAACCGATGATCTTATTGTTTTTCTTCCTTTATAATAAGCATTTGATTGGACGAAAGTGCGATATCTTTTGGGGCGAATATTCTATCTTCTCGTTATTTGAAGGATATGGGGTTGACCGCCTGTATGGGCTTCCCTATTTTTCCAAATCCATGTTTTGGGCCTAATGAGCCGGGCCTCTGTTTGGGCTGCTATGGAAGGACATGGGCGGGGCAAGGACCCCATTGCTCTATCGGGCCGGCGAGTGGGATACTTGGTCCAATTCTCAATCCCCATCAAATTAAATATTACATAGATATACTATAAAGCATTTCTTCTTTTTTCTTTCTTTCTTAATTTCTTCATTAATTTTTAAGTAGTAGGAAAAATAATTGTTGTGATGATTTTTTAATCTCATACAAAACATGTAAAATATAAACGTGTGGATGTGTCAAGAAATCAAAGTGTTTTCAAACAAGAAGGACTCGTAAGATCAAACTTCTAATCATACCATATAGGTTTCCTAGTTCCTTTGACAATTCTCAGTAATCAAAGTAGAAAACGCCGAATAGAAATAATAAATGAATTAATTGTTGAATAAAAGTGTTAGATTGCCTTATAAATGAATGAAATAACATGGTGTTAAAAGTTAATTGAATAATACTTGTAACCAAAATGTTGGATTTATTGAAGTAAACATTAGATTTCACTATGAGAGATCTCAACCATTAGGGCTCAAACTCGAGACCACTGGTTAAACTATGAGAGATCTCAACCATCTCTATACATGTTTGGTGGTCTTTCATATTTTCTATGGCATCCAAAGAAAAAGATTTTTCATGGTATTTTTTTTACTTTCTCTAGCATTTTTCGGAACCTAACATAGCCAAAAAGTATCAAGGAAAGAAAGAAACGTTAATGAAAATTATTTTCTTATGGATAATTGGTTAAGGCTATGTTTGGTTACCATAAAATTTGAGGGAAATGAGATAATTTAAAATGAGGTAAGCTTCTAATTAATTTTATTTACATTTGATTTTTTATTTTTTTTTTTTAGATTTTCCACTAGACAACAAAATGTAAAAAAAAAAATATTTTTTTTTGTAGCTATTATGTTCCTTACAATCTCCCCCTCTTTATGCCCATAATAAAACTAAAGAGCGGAGCTATATAGGGCTTAGGGGGCAAATAACCTTTGAAAATTGGAAAAAAATTGTTTATAAAGGGGTTTGAACATTTGACCCATTGTAAAAAATATATGATACTTAACCATCACACTACCGTGTCCCTCTTTAAAAATATTTAATAAAAATGATTAAAATAATATATATTTTAACACTATTTTTATTTATTTTTCATTATTTTCTTTATTTTTACTTTTTGTTCTTACATTTTCCTTGAAAATCTTTTCAAATAATTTTCCATCTTTTAACATTTCACATGTAGTTCACATGTCTAGTTAAATTGGTAGACCATTTAAAGTTTTTTCAAAAAAAAAAGCAAGACCAGGGAGAGGTCCAAAATTAGTTTACTATTATTTGTAAAAAAGGAAAAAGAAAAAGAAAAAGAATAGCAGCGTCACAAGAGCAAAGGGTATTTTTGTGATTTCGGATGGTTAATTGAGGAGTGGGTTTCCCGCTTCTTCAAAATGGTACAGAACAGAAGTATGTTAGTAAATGTTCGATTGGTAAAGACCCCATGCAGTGCAGGCATGAGGCATGCACCGTGAAAGTGTGAACAGAACGACACATCGATCTAGCCTGCTGCCTGTGGAATGATGGAACTCATCCAAACACCAATCCACGCGACGTGTACGGTTACAGATGAAAGGTCGTATCGTTTGACAATGGAGGAAAAAACGGTTAACCGAAAAATAACTGCCTATTCAAGAAAATGCTCTTCTTATAACACTACTGCTATCATGGCACTTCATCAGAACCCCCCGGTGAACGCTGCTGCCCTTTTTCCAACGCTGCATGGATAATAACCCTAACCGAGACCGCCATGACCGCAGCCCTCACTCTCACCATGCAGATTCCGGTGACCATGAAGCCGACGATCAGCCAGAACAACCCGAGACGGGTGTGGCTGCCCCGGAATCTTCTACAGCGGTCTCGCGAACTGCAAGTGAAATGCCTGCTCTTCCTCCTCCTCCTCCTGCTGCTGCTACTAGAAGGTTGCAGTCAGAGGTCGGCGGCGGCGGCGGCGGCGGCGAAGGTTCGGTGCAGCGGAGTCGTGGGCCGAAGAGGTCCCGCGCCGCCGAAGAGGGGCTACCAAGCCTAGAAGAAGCCGCAGGAAGTTTGACGCGCCGCCTGTTGCGTCCCCACGTAGCGTTTGCGGCAGGCGGCCTGGCCCCGGAAGGCCCTGTTTGGTCATATGCGGAGCCATCCGGAGAGAGACTGGCGCGGGATTCACCCGCCGCCGAAGTTCACCCGTGAAAGTACGCCTGAAGATGATCAGGAAGTCCACGTGATAAGGGAACAAGCGGAGAATCTACTCCTCGGGGTGGCGGAGGAGGTTGCTGCGCGGCTGGGTAAGGCGCCTCCGGATGTTTCTGCTTCTCCGGTGCCGACAACCACCGTAGATGAAAGGGGGAAAAGGGGGATGGAAATAGAGCATAAAATGCATCTGCTCCCCAAGTTTTTCCTCCGGTCCAGCCTGTGGTTACCATGCGTAGCCACTCCGACAGACAATTTCAGGCGGCAGCGGAGTCTTCTGCATCGGCTTCACGGAGAAGGGGTTTGGGGATTGATTTGAACATGCCTAACGAGCCAGAAGATGATGAATCGCCAAGAAGACCTTCATCTCCGCCGCCGGAGGGAAAGGACGGAGGATTCGATTTGAACAGGCGGGCTACGCCGCCGAGTGATGAGGAGTAAACCTACCTCACACTTGCTCAGCTGTCTCTCTCTTTATCTTCCTTCCCAATAACAGGACTGTATCCCATGAGTCCCATCCATCCCATCTCAATAAGGAGTTTTTGGGACTATCTTAGAACTTAGAAGAACATCCATCCCTTTCGAAACCGGGTCAGTCAGACTATTTATTTTTTGGGGTTGTTTGTTCTCAAACTTCTATCATAATTAGTAAATTTATTTCCATTCTGCTCATTTTATACCCTTTCTTCCTTTCTGGTTAATTCTAAAAAACATCACTTTTATAGTTTTGTTATTATAAATTATCAAGGAAATGAAAAAATAGTAAAAAAATAAAAAATATTTTCAATCTAGCAAAAAATATAAAAGAAAATTACTTATATATGTAACATAATGTTTTTTAACCTTTACAATGATTATTAAAAAAATAAAATGAATTTTCTTTCAAATAAAAAAATGAATTTGAAATAGCAAATGAATAGTATAGCATGTTTGATTTAATTTTAATCTAATTTTCTTTTGTTTTTTCTTTACCTTTCTCTTTATTTTATTTCTTTTACGTTTTCCCTCAAATTTTCAGAAACAAACTTAACCATTTGCTGTCAAATTTTGGAATTCATGAAAAAGAAAATTATTATGTTGCGATAGTTAAAAAAAAAATCTTAAAAAATAAAGTGCAGGATAACTATTCACAATATTTTGACGTAAATGAGGATACCACGAAGACAATTCAGGATAACTAGTTTTGTCATTATTTTTATTTTCAAATTATTTTAATAATTTTTTTTTTTTTCAAAAAAACTAAATATGTCCAAACTCCTTTTAATGGGTATATATATGGTATATATATAGTATATATATATATATATATATATATATATATATATATTGTGTCACACATTGTGTGTATAGGATAAGGATTCAACTGCTATTTTTTTTTTAAGAAACAGATTCAACCGGTACTTCTTCATTGTCATATAATAACATAATACAAGTTATTTTATGTATCATGTTTCATTTAAAATAATATCTTTAAAGTTGTGAAGCTTTAATTATCAATTGAAATTATATTTTTTAATTATAATCACAGGAAGAATTATGTTTACATGAACAGATAAAGTATAAAACACTGTAAAGGTAGAGCGACTTTAAGATCCACAAATCATTGCTGAACGGTGCTAGCAAGGCCCCACATCGAACAAACACATTTCCATTATCCTCTGCATAAGCTGAGGCCAAATTGCCTAAGTACACACCGCATTAATGCGCTTTCTGATTCGTTTCTAATCATTGTTTATATTACAGGTTTGTTTCCTTTAAATATTTTCTGTTTCTGATTTTAAACGAACACGGCTACTACAATCTTAAGACGAATTTGCTTTTTTCGGTTCTTTTCGAATTTCATTTTTTTTTCTTCGTTTCTATTCGTTTCTGCACTGCACTGAAATTTGACTCAAACATTTTTTTTATAGTGCAGTTTGAATTTGTTTCTGACGAAATTTGATTCAAACATTTTTTTTGTAGTGCAGTTTGAAATTCAGTTTTTTGTTTTCGTTTCTATATTTCTGTTCGGTATTGCAAAAAAAAAAACTGTTACAGTGTTTTTCGTTTCTACAATACATTTGTTACAAATTTTCCCGTTTCTGTTTCTGCTGTAAGTCGAATTTCTTTCTGACGAAATTTGACTCAGACTTGTTTCCTGTACTGCAGTTTTTAATAAATATATATATTGGTTGTATATTTTTTTTTTCCTGTTGAGTTTTTGCTGTAAGTCGAATTTTTTTTTTTTTTTTTCTGACGAAATTTGACTGAAACCAGTGGCTGCATTCTGTACTGCAGTCTGTACTGAAACTAGTGGTTACACTTTTTTTTTTCGTTTTTGTTCTGCAGACGAAATTTGACTAAAATATTTAGTCTATGTACTACAGTTCTTATTATTATTTTTTAATTTTATGTTTCTGCTGCACTGTAAAAGCGTAAAAGCGTTCTGGTTCAGTTTTAATATTTTTTATTTGCTCAGAATTCGTTACAGTTTGTTTTTTTTTATTATTCTGTTCGTTTCTGTATTACAAATACTGTAATACAGATTTTCGTTCTGTTCTTTTTTATTCTGTTCGTTTCTGCAGTACAAATATTGTTTCGTTTTGTTCTGTACAAATATTGCACTGCAGTTTTTCGTTCTGTTCGGTATTACAAAAAATGCCTATTCAAATATATTTTTTTGTGCAGTTTTACATTAAAATATTTGTTTTTGTATTCAATTTGTTTCTCTACTGCAGTTTTTTCTGTTCATTTCGTATTTGGTGCAGTTTTTAGTTTTTGTTATATTTAAAATTTGATGCAGTTTTTTTTCCGTTTATGTTATATTCAAAATTTGAAGCAGTTTTTTCGGATTCTGCATTTTATGTAATCATGGCTTGTGGTGAATTCAAATGTGAAAAGGGAGCGTGGGTACATAAGTTTCTAATTGAAAATGGGTTTGATGGCAATGTCTCAATTTTGAATTCCTTGATTTCAATGTATATTAAGTTTGGAAAGATAGATTCCGAGAGACGTGTCTTCTGTGACATGCCTAAAAGATATATAGTGTCTTGGAATATGTTGATTACAGCATATGCACATAATGATTTGTTATTGGCTTGTGGACAAATTGAAACTCATTGATCACCGGTTATTCACATAATGGATATTATCAAGAGGTAACATTGCTCTATGAAAGAATGGTTTCAGAGTCAAATCTGAAACCTATTGCAGTCTCATTTGCCAATGTAGTTCCTGCATATGCAAGCTTAGCAAATAAAAGAAGAATTCAATCAATTCATGCATTCATCATAAAGAGAGGTCTTGACTTGTATGGATATGTATTCAGGAACAGCAATGGTGATGGATAGGAAGTGGGTCTAGATATGAAGGCAACTGAATCCTTGTTCTTTGGGATGGAAAACCCAAACACTGCTACATGAATAAAGTTGCTTCTTCTTATGTGCTTGAGTCTTCTAATATTTGGCATGCTAGACTAGGACACGTTAACTATAAGTCAATAAAGAAATTAATGAATATGGGATCAAGTACTGTTTCGACTGCCTGCTTAATGCCAGTGTGTGTTGAATCTAAATTTTCTAAGCCCCTTTCACTCAGAGGTAATATGAGTTTCTAACTTTGTAGATTTAATACAATACGTATATATGCGATATGAAATCAATACTGGCGAGTGGTATTAAGTATTTTATTACTTTTTATAGATGACTCCGCCATAGTGATTGTTATGTTTACTTGCTTAGTAGCAAAGATGAGGTCAGAATGTTTTTAAATCTTATAAGGCCAAGTATAAACCCGCTGAACAAGAAAATTAAATCATAAAGAGGACAGAGGAGGTGAATATGGAATTTCTATTTGAGGAATGTACCAGTTTGGTATCGCTCACTAAATGATCGTCTTCCTTATATACCTACAATCTAATGGAGGGCGGAAAGGAAAACTGGTTTTAAAGGAAACAATGAATGCATTGTTGAATAGTTCTGCTTACTATTAACTGTGGGGGGAGCCGCTTTAACGGGCACTATTTCCAAATAGAGTACCCCACGTAAAGACACAAATAAAACCCCTATGAGAAATGGAAAGGCGTAATGCCTAACTTGAATTATCTCAAAGTGTGGGGTACTTCAAGTTAAGGCTGCGCTCCTGCTTCTAAAAGGTTAAGGTAGACCAGACTCATTGACTCAGGTTTTTATCTGATATGCTCAATAACAATGCATATCGCTTTTCTTTGTTCATACAAGTCGAGCATCCGTATATGTCAATACGATCATTGAATCAGCAAGGGACGCTTCGTTCTTTGAAAATATATTTCCGTATAACATAGTATATGAGTCTATTGATAATAATAAGAGGTCTTGAGATACTATATCTAGAAGTGATCCAATGGAGGATGAACCTAGACGTAGTAAAATACAAAGGACTTCCACGTCTTTTGGACCTGATTTCTTGACGTATCTGTTGAAGAATGAACCTCGGACATTCAAAGAAGCTGTGACTTCACGTAAGCCTGCCTGAAAGAAGCTATCAATAGTGAAGAACCATCTGTGTTAAATGAATATAAGGCTAGGGCTTCAGGCAAAGGATACAAGCAACGAGTAAGGTCCGATGGTGCTATTGATAAATATAAGGCTAGGCTGTGGCAAAGATAAGCAACGAGAAGGTCTTGATTATTTTGATACTTATTCACCTCGTTACTAGAATTACATCTATAAGGATGCTAATTGCTATAGCAAAGGGTGTGTATGTTTTTAAATCTTACTTCAAATGGATGTAAAACGCTCTTCTTAAACTAGAGATTTGGAAGAAGAAATATATTTGGAACAACCCAATGGTTCATTGTTCCCGGATAAGAGCAGTAAAGTATGTCTACTTATCAAGTCACTCTATGGATTGAACAAGCACCAAAACAATTATGCCACCCGATCTAAGTCATGTCGTCGAAAAGGTTTCAAGATTAACAGAGGCGATAAATGTGTATATGTTAAGCAAACTCGTAATTGTTTTGCCATTTTATGTCTATATAGACGATGTTTATAACAAGCAAAAGTGATGGTGAGACTATTATGAAAATCAAATGTCGCTTGCAAGTAAATTTGAAATAAAAGATATGGGGTCGATGTTATTTTAGAGCTTAAAATCCATACATCCTGAGGATTACCTTCTATCACAATCCCATTATATTGAAACGATTCTTGAAAGTGCAAGAATCTAGTATTATCAAGAAGACTCCGAGCAGATGTTAATTTACATCTTCTAAGAATACCGCAAAGCAAAGCCTCAAAATGAGTATGCTAGTATACTAGGCGCTTTAATGTATGTCATGAATCAGACTAGGGCCTGATATAGCTGTGGCGGTTAGCAAGCCGTCGATTTACGCGCTAGTCTAAATGAAAATCACGTAAAGCTATGAACGCTTATCGGGCTACTTAAGGCATACTAAGATTATAAGCTGTGATTACACGTAATATCCGGCAGCATTTCCTGAAGATACCTGATGCAACCGGATAACCAACACTAAAGACACAAAATCAACAAGTGGATATGTATTCACACTCGGGTGGAGCCGACAAGAACTTAAATCATCCAAACAAACTCAGACATAGATCCACTATGGAATCACTTATTGCTTCGATAAAGCCGGTGAAGAAGCCGAGTGACTTCGAAATTTCTTGGAAGATGTTCCTAATCGTCTAAACCAAGGTCACTGGCGGGCACATTGTAATAGCCAAGCGGCAATAGAAGGCGTAAGGAATGTCATGTATAACTAAGAAGTCTCGACACATACGCCAAAGACATGACACAAGTAGGCGACAACTCTTTCTAGTGGAATCATCACCATCGACTATGTGAAGTCAAAAGATACACAAGACCCATCGACAAAAGGCCTAACTAGAGAGAGATGATTGCAAAACATCAAGGAATGGTTTAAGGTTCTAAACAAGTCATCATAGCGACACCCTACCTAGTTAACCTGAGATCCCAAGATCTAGTTCAAAGGGACAATCTAAGTTATGAAGACAAAGATAGAGTATCGCCAAATTTGTTTTACCCATTCCCTGATAAAGACAAGATAATATGAAGGTTACAAAAGCTTTAATGACAGGAAACTATATGTCTATGGAGTCACCTATGTGAGTGTGAAGGAGTGTCGCTTCGCGAGACCAGAAAGCGCCGACCCTCTAAAACACTCAGCTGCAGATCAGCAGTTACGGCCAAAACGAACACAACAAATGGTAACTAATTTGTTCAGAAAAAGTTGTGTGATTTCTATTGTCTAGGCTTACACGAAAGGTCGATACCCAAAGACATCAAGTCTATCGATGGATCGAAGAAGCCCGATGCGCCTACTAAGCGAAAAGTTCAAAGCCTCAGATTACTTCTATCCCGACACGAACGCTTTTCTCATGGAATAATCGCGATCTCAGATCTCATGCATACACAGAGAGTATTGATATCGTAACTTTCTCATTCATGTGGATTGCTGACTTTTTTGGTATCCACAAAACCTTAAGGACGAAAAGCCAGGTCCCACATCGAACAAACTCATCGCTTGGTTCATACCTTTCAAATCGATACGCCCTGGTTCTCGTAGAGACACTTCCTCGAAGTTATTTATACCCCGCTTCCCATTTTTAAATATAACAAATATTCCTCCTCAGCTAATCGTGATATCATTTTATTTTTGCGATTGTTTCCGCAGTTTGAGTCATTCAGGTCCTCCGGACCGTACCACTTCTGTATATAACGAGATCCGCTCTATCTTGGGAGCATTTTATCATTCATTATCCCTGCATGCTTAAGTGGCCAAATTCGCCTTAAGTACACAAACATTATCATCGGCCGATTCGCTTAATCATCAGTTACTACGTGTTTGTTTCCTTTAAATATTTTCTGTTTCTGATTTTAAACGAACACGGGAACTACAATTACTACATTGAAATTAAACATGTTTACATGTCTTCTAAAGTGTTTAGAAAAAATGTTAGAAGACATGTAAACATGTTAGAAGAAATTTCTTTTTGAGAATATATTTTTTATTATCTTACCTCTATGTCATTTTATAACATATTGTCAGAAAGCTCTTGGTTCAACCATTTATCATCCGGTTTTTGGTAGGGTCAAGCTAGCTCTCCACAAACCTCCCCAGGTGAAATAATCAAATAAATAGAGGAGGAGGTTCTCTTCTCTCCTTATCCAAATTTCAAGACTCTCCCTCTCTCAGTATGGATCTCATGCTGCATCCACCTTTCTGTAACTTTCAAGATTCAACGATTTCTGCTCACACTCTTGCTGTTTGCTTTTTGTTTTCAGTTTCAATATATTTTTCTTACAATGACCGTTTGGTTGCTGAGAAATCGGAGGAAAATGAATGAGAAACGAAAATTTTGATGCTAGCTTCTTTTTTTTTTTTTTTCTTTCTAATCGGAGTAATCTCTTTTTTCTTCAAAGCACCCGAATTGAAGCTTATTGTATTTTCTTTTTTTTCTATCCCTTTACTGTGCAGTATCGTCCTTCTAGCGCCTATAATTCTCCTTACTTCACCACAAATTCTGGGGCCCCTGTTTGGAACAATAACTCATCGCTTACCGTTGGAGCAAGAGGTACTATAGTTTCCAACGACTGTGTATATGTTGTTGTTGGTATTCCTTAATCTATGATTCCTTGAGTTAATTTAGAAACTGGACACTTTCTAAAAATTTGAAAAAGTAAAAAGTGTCTCTTGAATAGTTCAAAATTTTTAAAATTATAAAAAATGTATTTTAAAAACATTTAAAATTATAAAAGTGCATTTTTAAAAGACACTTTTATAAAATTTTAATTTTAAAACGCCTTTTCGAAAATACACTTTGTAGTGCCGCTCACAATACACTCTTACGCGCAAAAACTACGTTATATTTAGAAATATTTCTAAACCTATATTATTTAAGGAATTTTTTATTTTTTTTATGGCAAATGTCTAAAAAGCCCCTTTCTATTTCCTTCAGAATTTTGCCCTTTAATCTTTAGGTTATTTTTTGAAGTTCTGTCTTGGTTGTCAATTTTACAGATAACTTCAAATTTTGACACGGATGCATTTAGAAATAGTCATATATCACCAATTCTGACCTCAAGCATTTAAATAATGCATCAGTTTATTGTAGAAAATCTCAATACATAGTCCGACATGCCCTAATTAAAGCACAAACTGAGAGTTTTGCAAACCTTCTTGTACAGGCCCAATTCTTCTTGAAGATTACCATTTGGTGGAGAAGATTGCGAATTTTGATAGAGAACGTGTTCCAGAACGTGTGGTCCATGCTAGAGGAGCTAGTGCTAAAGGGTTTTTTGAGGTCACTCACGATATCTCTAATCTCACATGTGCTGATTTCCTACGTGCCCCTGGTGTGCAGACTCCAGTAATTGTTAGGTTTTCCACTGTTATCCATGAGCGTGGCAGCCCTGAGACTCTGAGGGATCCTCGAGGTTTCGCTGTGAAGTTCTATACTAGAGAGGTAACTGAACTAGCCTAATAAGTAATTCTTCTCCCTTCAGGAATCTTTCTGGTAATTAGCTTTTAAGTTTTTCTTTCACAAATCCTCATGAAGAACTTCATTTTCCAATCGCTCCATAAATTTTTAAGTGAGCACTAGAAAACTCAATTCTGATACATAATTGCAACCTTGATACTCAGAAAAAGGTTCTGTAGGAGGCGGTTTGTTATGTGACCAGGGCGCTTTTTTGCCCATTTATATGCATTAGATTGTTGGTTTTAAAATCTTGTATTTATGGTTCCATGAAGGATATGGGAGTTTGGAAGGATGTCGTCCTGCATTTACAGTATGTGTCCTGAAAGTATCTTAGTCTGTTGCTGATGAATTTAGTAACAAATTGCATGTCTATTCTCAAAGAGAGAGAGATAAGATACTCTAATTTCTGCATGGCACTATAGTGTGACTGGTAGACGCTGAACTTTTGTGTGTGCATTTTCATATAGGCATACAAGCCGCAGGCACGCATTTTGTTCTTTTTTTTTTGAGTATTTGAAAGATCAAATTGTGTATTTCTTAATGAGTTTCCATCATACAAATCTGAGTAGTTAATTATTTGGGGCATTTAAATGTAAATCACTTACTAATTTAATCAATCTAAATCCTTGTTGGCATCAGGGCAATTTTGATCTGGTGGGAAACAACTTCCCAGTATTTTTTATTCGTGATGGAATGAAGTTCCCTGACATGGTCCATGCTCTCAAACCCAATCCGAAGTCCCACATCCAGGAGAATTGGAGAATCGTTGACTTCTTCTCCCACCATCCTGAAAGCTTGCACATGTTCACCTTCCTCTTCGATGATATTGGTATCCCACAGGATTATAGGCACATGGAAGGCTCTGGAGTTAACACCTACACTTTAATCAACAAGGCTGGGAAAGCGCGTTATGTGAAGTTCCATTGGAAACCCACATGTGGAGTTAAGAGTTTGTTGGAGGATGAAGCCATAAAAGTTGGAGGATCTAATCATAGTCATGCTACTCAAGATCTCTATGACTCGATAAAGGCTGGAAACTATCCTGAGTGGAAGCTTTTCATTCAGACAATTGATCCTGATCATGAAGACAGGTTTGATTTTGATCCACTTGATGTCACCAAGACTTGGCCTGAGGATATCTTGCCCTTGCAGCCAGTGGGCCGGTTGGTATTAAACAAGAATATTGATAATTTCTTTGCTGAGAATGAGCAGCTTGCCTTCTGCCCAGCTATTGTTGTACCTGGTGTATATTACTCAGATGATAAATTGCTCCAAACTAGAATCTTCTCCTATTCTGATACTCAGAGGCACCGCCTTGGGCCGAACTATCTACAGCTTCCAGCAAATGCACCCAAGTGTGCCCATCACAACAATCACCATGAGGGTTTCATGAATTTCATGCACAGGGATGAGGAGGTTCTCTCTCTCTCTCTCTCTCTCTCTCTCTCTCTCTCTCTCTCGCTCCTGAAGGTGATGGACTATTTTATATTATTGCCCATGACTTATTCTTCCGATGAATTTTTTCTTAGGTCAATTACTTCCCTTCGAGGTTCGATCCTGTTCGTCATGCGGAGACATTCCCCATTCCTTCAGCTACTTGCACTGGCAAGCGCGAGAAGGTTTGCTTTTTCTGCTATCTTCCATATTTGAAGCTGGCTTATAAGTTGAACTAGCAAAGAAGTCCATTTGGACTGAAATTGAGTTGCAGTGTCATACCAATTTACCTGAATGGTCATGATTTTTCTTGGATCAAATTGATTCAAATGCTGGTTTCTTTTCATATCCTAAATGTTCAGTCTATCAACCAGTGATTTCTGTATCTTTTTGTTCTTTAGATAATTGGAGCAGTTAACTTATACGTGAATTGTGATTTAATTTGTTGGTGGTGATGGCAATGTGCTAACATTTGTTTTCAAATATCACAGCTCATCATTGATAAGGAGAACAGATTCCCGTTGCCTGGGTGAGAGATACTCACCTGTTACACTGACAGGTGTGTAAATCCTTATTTTTTTCAAATTTATTTGAATTATTTATGACCGAGCATATTTGTAACTAATACTATGGTAAAACAACTTGTTTTTGTTTCTTGTTTTATTTCCCTTTTAGGCAAGAGCGTTTCATCTGCAGATGGATTGATGCCTTATCTGATCCAAGGGTCACCCATGAGATCCGCAGTATCTGGGTTTCATATTGGTCTTAGGTAGATCTCCTATCCTTTTGTATAAACTCCACTTCATTTTCTAATGTACAAAACTTGTAATATGCTACACAACCATCAGCCATTTCATTCTTTAAAATTTGATTTGGCTTCCTTTTTGTTTTTTTTTTCTTTGGCATTTATTCCCTTTGCATTATATTCTTTAAACTCGTAGGTTCACGGTCCTGTATAACACAAACAATAAATGTAGATGGAATAGAGCCATTTAAGATGAATGTAGATAATGCTAATGAATATTGTGTTGGGCTGTTGGATGTGTGCAGGCTGACAAGTCTCTGGGTTTGAAGCTTGCATCTCGTCTCAATGTCAAACCTGGCTATTGAAGGTGAAACCCAGAGAGATGTTTTAACTGCAGAGAAGAAGCAACAGCAATTGATCAGTCAAAATATGACTTTAAGTTCTTTGTATTATATAATAATATGTTCAAATCAGACAAATTCTACTATTGAAGACCCTCTACAATAAAGTGTAATAATATTTGCAAGCTTGTTTCCAAGCAATTCACAAAATTTCCTTTTCTTTCTCTTATATGATATATCAATTGACAAACCTAGCTAAGTGCATGTGTTGGAAGAATTGGTAATCAGGCATGTCCAACCCATTTAGGCTAGCCCTTTCGAGGTAGCCTATTCGAGATGCGGATTAAAAACGGTAATTAGCTACTCTAACCACTTTATACGCACTAAGCCACCAAATTCCCAAATTTCAACCCATGAGGGCACAGGTCAAAAGGGAAGTTAAACTAGCTAAAACTTTAAAAATACTAAAAAATTAATTTTACAAATTCATAATTCTTCAAATAAAATAAATAGATACAAATATATAATAATAATTAATATATAAAATAATTGAGTCTAAACAATATGATAATAGTAAAACAAATTTAAAATAAATAATCAATATTAGAACACTTTTATAAGCTTATAAATCAGTACTAAACTAACTAACTAAATACACAAAACAATAAAATAACAACTTAATAACATATTCCGGTAAAAACAACTCCAAGATCAAACTAAACTTACATGATTCAATTTTCATCCTCAAATTCATTATATCCACACAATGCTGATTCCACATTGGGTTAATATATATATCCTCGGTATTGATCGAGTTATCATCGTCGATTAATTAATTTAGAATGTTAGTAATAACATAAATTTCTTTAGAATAAAAATATATATTTTTCAAAATGCATCTCAACAATATAATAATGAAATATCATATTTGTTTGAAAATCCATTTTACTAGGAAAGAAATTAGTATATAATTTTTGTTAATTATTTTAAAAATAACATTATTTTGTTATTAACACTAGTTTAAGTAATAAAATTATTTAAAATATATTGATAATTTAGTTATTAAATTTAATTAATTTATTAACTAGTACAACTTTATTTTTATTAAAAAACATATATGATTAAATAAAATTTAAAGGATAAATAAAAAGAAATTATAACATAAAATAGAATTAATGAGATAAATAAAAATATATTTAATATTAAAATTAAAATTTAATTAATTCAAACGCATTGTATACAAGATTAGAAATTGAAAATAAAATAGTGAAAACAATAAAATTTAATATATTAACCATAATGAAACTGCAACGCGAGGTCGGTTTGCCAGGATGTGAGTAGAAGTTGACTCTACTAAACTGCCTCATCTCGAAGTTTAACCTGCGTAGAAGACAAGAAGGATTGAAAAACAGGATATGACTTATCTGCTTTAGGTGTGGGAAGTATGGCCACAGGAAAGATGCTTGCCCCTTGGAGACTCATAATAATGGAGTAGAACAGGAACTGCCCAACGGAGACTCGGCCGGAGAAGATACTTGCACTCTAGCAAGAAATCAAGAAAGGAAAGACGAGCCAATCTGAACAACGAAATTACGGAAGATTATGGGCCTTGGATGCTTGCCCCGCGCAGATCACGCAAGCCTCAACCGAAACAGGCAGATGCTAATATAATGGAAGTTCGATATGAAAAAAGGGCAAGGGGAAGATTCACCAATCCAATGCCAAGTGGGACAGCAACCAGAATGGAAGAAGTTCAAACTTTGAAGTCTTGGCTGATGAGGTAGAAGGAAACTTGCCAATGGAGGAGAGTGCAGGGTTGAAGTTTAAAATGAAAAGAAATGAGCGTTGGTGCCAGGCAAAGAGAGGGAGTCCTAAAGAGGAAAGAGACCCAACGTAATCACTCCAACAGAAAACCAATTTGCCACCCCAAGGGACAATCCTATCCTTAATCAGTACCAACCCTCGACATATGGAAAAGGAAGGAGTGGGGCTTCTCAGGAGCCGAATATAACGAGGAAGGAAAGTGCTATAACCTATCCCAATAGAGCAGCGGGTGAATCAGACCACTAGGTGGTGAGGGGTAGCGCTAAATCAGCCG
Organism: Tetrastigma voinierianum; assembly: GCA_016808115.1. Lineage (NCBI taxonomy): Eukaryota > Viridiplantae > Streptophyta > Magnoliopsida > Vitales > Vitaceae > Tetrastigma > Tetrastigma voinierianum. Next base: position 108,435 of record JAEQBH010003333.1, on the reverse strand, counting down.
AAATCTTTAGAGAGACAATCACACATGAGTAAAGCACGATCACAGATATCCCAAATCAGCATGATAGGCAAGCATTCATTCTCACTGAACACCATCAGGACCGACCAAGGGAATCGAATCCGGACTGGAATGGAGAAGGAGGTGAGAAAGACAATGACATGGCGAGTATGAACTCGGACGCGGAGGAATCAGAAGGTGAAGATGATGAAGCCCACCCCTGTATGAACAATAATACTGGGATGACCCAGTAACCTTACCTCTTAATGTTTTTATGACTATACGAAACTGAACACTTAACGGCGATGCATCTAGTGCTTTTCTCAGAACAACGAAGGAAATCATCAGAATCCACAAAACCAACCATCTTGGGGCTCCTGGAAACGAGGGTTAGTGGGGAGAAGGATGACAATGTATGCAGGAAATTAGGCTTTAACTATTGGGTTAGTTTGAATCCCCCTGGTTTCTAGTGAGTATTTAGTCTCATGGAAGGAAGTATGAAGGTTTCACATCCTAAAGACCCACCCTCTGTTTATCCACATTGGAATAGGTACTGAAGGAGGAAAAGACTGGTTATTTTCGGTGGTGTACGGAAGCACTAACGTTTCTCTGAGGAAATTTCTCTGGATGGATCTGAATACCAGGTAAGAAGCGACTCTGCCAACCTGGTTAGCGGCCGGAGATTTCAACTCGGTTACCAAGGCTGAGGAGGTTTCGCATAAGGAAAGGTTCAATAGCAGCAGATGCAAGGGGTTTAACCACTGGATTTCAAATCATGAGTTGATGGACTAGGGGTTTTCTGGACCCTGCTTCATATGGACTCGAGGCACATCCACCTCACTCTTTCCTGGAGCCCGTCTTGATAGGGCACTTTGCAACCCGGAATGGAGGTTCCTGTATGAACAAGCCTCAGTCACGCACTTGCCCAGATTAAATTCGGACCACTTCCCCATTCTAATCCAGGTCGGACACCGCCAGAAAAGCACGAGACCCACCCCGTTCAGATTTCAAGCTGCGTGGCCGACTCAACCTGGGCTCAAGGAGGTGGTCCAACAACATTGGTATAGGAACCTGCCACTAATTGTGAACATCAAATTCATGGCCACATCTCTGGATACGTGGAACAAGCATCAGTTCGGAAATATTTTTGCAAGAAAACGAAGGCTTTGGGCTAGGTTGGCGGGAGCTCAAAAGCAGCTCATGGAACAGAGATCCCGGAAAATGCTGAAACTTGAAAAGAAGATCTAACAGGAACTTGACATTGTCCTTAACCAAGAAGAGCTTTTATGGTTTCAAAAATCAAGAGAGGAATGGATCACTTCAGGTGACAAAAATACGAGCTAGGCCTGAGAGATCATCATCGCTTCTTGATCTGGGACTGCTTTAGAGAAGCAAATTGTGGACTTCTGATAGTTGACTCTTTGCCCAGAATGAGCACAAAATTGATTGAGGCAGTCTCTTATTATTTCTATTTGTTCTACCGACGCTTTGGCAAGCAGGATGAGATCATCTGCAAAAAAAAGGTGAGAGAGGTAAGGCCCAGTTCGAGCAAGTTTGATTGGTTTCTGATGATGCCTTTTTCAACCTGAACCCTGGCGCTTAGCCAGCGCTGTCAGTTGGTCGACTAAGACTCGCTGAGGGGCCGAATCAAGGATGCCGGACCGCTTGGCCGGGTAGGATTAATGCGAATGCTTCATGACAGTGATCCGCAGACGGTGACTCTCCCCCAAGAACCGAAGTGAAGAAGGGCCGCGAGGGCTTTCACCCGTGGGCGCTTACGATGCCTAAGTCGTGATTCTTTTCCGAGAAAAGAGAGGATGCTTAGATTGCTTAGAATTAGCGCATTTTCAGCCGCGGATGCCTTGTATCTGTAAATGGACATTGATCCAAGCCAAGGTGACTTTCTGGTCTTTCCTATCGAGGCATGTTTCCTCACATAGTCATCCTTAGATTTAGCAATGGATTAATTTAAGGAGTTCATTTGGTATAATCCTCCTTCTTATCGAGAATGTCCAACCGACGATCTTTTATCGATTTTTCTTCCCTTTATAATAGGACTCGACGGACTAGAAGAGATATCTTTTAAGGAATATTCTATCTTCTCGTTATTGGAAGATATGGGCTGACTCGCTGTAAGGGCTTCCTATTTTCCAAACCTATGTTTTGGGCTTAATGAAATCCAGCTCGTTTGGGTTTATGGAAGAGCATGGGCGAAAGGACCCCATTGTTTCCATCTGGCCACATCGGGATACTTGATCCAATTCTCAATCCCTATCGGGCTTCGCCTACCCTCAGTGTACCACCGCTGCGGGCAAGGGTCGTGATTTAACCCTGCGACTGCCATATTTCCCGTGTCTCCTTAGATGTGGATTGATTAACTCCGTCGCCACATATGCGCAAGCACGATGCCTCTTCGATTTTCGCGCTTGTTTTTCATAATTTTTGTTTTCCCTCGCATCTTGTCGACCTTCTCCGTCTTGAATTCTCCGCCCTATAACTTCCCACTTTGTCTTATATTTCTTGGTGTTCTTGTATTTCGGCTTCGGATTTTCCTCCGTTCGCTTAGTGTCAGTCCTTTTTCTCGGCGTTTTCTTCCTCTCATTCCTGGTCCGGCTGTGGTTCTCGCTTCTTCGTGACTCTTTCTATTGTACAACGAGGCTCTAGGGTTTGGTCAGCCCTGGATTTCGCGAGCACCGCGGCGGCGTCATGGGTCCAAGTCGCCTTCCTTTCTTTGGCGCGATCGGCGATGGATTCTTCATCGGGCGCCGGGTCCGGGGGCAGCTAGGATGTTCCAAGCTTAGTCCGATCCCCGCTGCACCTCAAAATGCCCTGAGGCGCTCCCTTCCTTTCTTGGGTGAAGGCAGCGAAAATAAATCACACATCCAAGGGTCTGACACCTCAGTCTCCAGCCATCGCAAGGCCGTGAATGTGGGATCCTTAGGTTGGTCCTCGCACGAGCGATCTTCGCCGAACGATATCGGCTCTCCCCGGTGTCCAAATATGGTCCCCTCGATGTTTTACTTTATGCCGCCTCCGTACCAGATGGTCCCGCTTGAAGTTGCTTTGATTAATGGCGCTCTGCATCCCTTCATAAAAGAGGTTCTTCAACACTTCAACACCGCCTCTTCCCATTTGGCTCCTAATGAGCTGGGGGCATTTTAGTTGGTTTATTGGCTTTGGCGACGTAGGCCTCTAAGGCCCCAATGTGGCTCTCGTTCTCCATCTTTTCAAACCGATGGCTACTACTGCAGGGTTCAGTTTTGCTTATCTGCACGTTCGGTCCTCCAAGATCTCGACCTTCCTTCTTCACACAGGTCATGAAAGGACGGTATTTCAGTTAGTGGTCTAACCTGGAGTATGACTCTCTTGGATAGTGATGACACTGGTGTCGCACTTGTGATGCTCCATAAACTCCTTCTGGAGTGCTTTTCGCACACTTTTGGTTTGATTTGTCTAAAGACGATCACTTCACCTTAGGCTTTCCTTATGCTTCCCAGATGTCTGGCTTCGACCTAGCGACTTAAGATGCTGCCAGGGCTGCTCTAGCGTTGATGAATGCCTCGTCTGCCTTACGCAGGCCGATAAAGTCGAACATTCCTAGTTCCTCCGGTTTGTTGCCCCGTGACGTTTCATCAGTTTTGAGGTCTCGCCTCCTTTCGCCCAGGGAGTTTCTTCCTTTGGGCTCCATCACACGCTCCCACCGGAGAAATTTAGTCTGGCCTCAAAAGACATCCTAGTTCCGGAGTGCAAAAGGAAAACCAAGCTCCTCCGAGAAGGACCGGCCGGTCCCGCCAAGACTCAAATCAGGGCAGCCCTCCCTCCTGCCCCAGAACCGGGCAGCCCGCCGCCCGGGCCGATGCCCGTAATCCGGTGCCGCCCCTCCTTCCCGCCCAGAGCCGGAACCCAAGCGTCGCCACCCCTAATTGAGGTTCAGGAATTGGGGGCATCACCTCCTTCTCCTGCCCAAGAGCCGGAGCAGGCGTCGTCACCCCTAGCTTTGACCTTACTATCTTCTCCTAAGCCTGTCGTCAAGGCAAAGGGTCTTTCAAGTGCGAACCACGCTCACAAGATTCCGCCTCCGCCTATAACCGCTTGAATCCGTCCTCCGACAATGCCAAGTCACCTCCTGGGATGGCTGAGTCGACGAAAGAAATCAAGCAAAAAGCTCAGGTAATCAGTATTTCTTTTCGCTTCTAAGGCCGAAGCTTGCGACAGTGCCATCTTGTCTATCCTCCTGAGTCCGACGCCGGGAGTCTCGAAAGAGCTGCCTGGCTGACGGCTTTCTACGCGATCTTTCAGGGATGGTTTCAAGAAGTTTGAAATCTTGCTCGTCTCCATGCTCGTCTATGCCGAGCGCCTATTTCCGTGTCTCGACCTCGCAGGCCGCCACCCATTTGAAGGGCTTCGAGAGGGCCGTCGCAGAACGAGCGGCTTATGGTGAAGAAATAGAGCGGCTTAAGTCTGATCTTAAGCACACTTCATCAGCTCGTACTCGGGCAGAGCGTAAAGAAGGTGAGGCTCGGAGTAGCTTGACTATGGCTGAGGGCGAGCTTCGGGAGGTTCGGGGCGAGCTTCAGGTTGCGCAGAATGACTTGGTTGAGACTCGTGAGGGGTTGCAGTCCGTCCAAAGTGAGCTTCACTTATCGTGGGAACCATCACCTCCCTCGGGCGAGCAAAGGATCTTTCAAAGTGAGCTACGCCGCTACATCGGTGGTTTGAATGAAATGGAGAAACAACTCGAACTTTCCCACGCTGCTTCGGCTAAGGTGTTACCGGAGACCACTCATGAGTCCTCTCCAAGCCAAAGGAATTTATCCGGACGCGCTTAAGCGAGGAGTGTCGGGATTGCGCATGTAACCCCATCGCCGGTGACAAAGATGATCGCCTCAGATGGATGAGGTTATCGACAATTCGCGGACCAGCCGGTGCCTCAAAGGCTTCTGGGTGGCTTGCTTTTCAACGGAAGGCTATCCACGCATACTCAAACCTGGATTTCACTCTGACCTCCCTAAAGGATGAAGAGGCGGAAGGATCTTGGGTTCCGAGCCACATCCGCCGGTCCCTTCATTTCTCGCCGTCTGATTCCCGAATTCCGTGACTCATCTCCGCTGATGTCGACTTTTTTCTTTTGTTAGGCCTAGCCCGATACTGTGGTAGCCCTCCCTTTCGATAAACATTTTGGAAATTTGTGTTCTTAGTCGATATATATATATATATATATATATATATATATTTTTTTTTTTTTTTTTTTTTTTTTTTACCTGTATAGCCTGAATTAGCAATTTAGATTGTGTTACTGAAATTTTGTATGCTATTTCGTTTAAACTGGCTTGGTTCTCAAATCGAGTGGTTGGAGGGTGGCGCCTATCAAGTGCCTACCGGGGCTCTTCACCGCGCATCCCGCTGGTGCAGAGCTTTGTCTTCGGGAACCGTTGGTGCCTGCTCAACTGCAGGGCCGAGCAGAGCCTGCCCACGGTGGCCGGGCGGGAGAGATCGCTGTAGAAAGCATTGTAAGAGCTCGCCCATGTGGGGCCACAGGAGCCTGTGAAAGTAGAGCCGCGGTAAGAACTCGTGCTTCGTGGAATCAGAGGTGGAGCCCGTCGCCTCGGGAGTGCCGTAGCGGTTCGCCAATGTGAATAGTGTAGGGCCTGCCCCTCTCGACCCGAGGGAGAGCCAATAGGATTAGAGGCGATAGCCCGCCCGGTCCGGGAGCGCAGTGGAAGGGGCTCACAATGTAAATAGTAGGAAGGAGCCTGGCCTCGCCCACTTGGCAAAGTGAAGGGCTCAAATATGCATAGTCGAGGGAGCCCATCGCTCCGACGGCAAAGTGAAGGGCCTGCCACCGTGGAATGCAGGGCTCGGCCCATCCGAGCCGAGGGATGAGCCACAATAAGGAATTGTAAGAAGGAGCCACCGCCCGGGAGCGTAGCCGGCGGGCTCGCCACCGTGACAGTAGGCCTCGCATTCAGCCGAGGGACGAGCCCGCCAATATGAATTGTAAGAAGGGGCCCGCTCTGGCCGAGCCGCGCCGGCGCTCCGCCACCGTGAATGCAGGCCTCGCCCATCCGAGCCGAGGGATGCAGTGTTTCCCGCCAATATGAATCGTAAGAAGGAGCCCGTCTGTCTCGAGCGCAATAAGGCTCGCCACCGTGAATAGCAAAGGGCTCGCCATTCAGTTGAGGAACGAGCCTCGTCAATATGAATTGTAAGAAGGGGCCCGTTTGTCCGGGAGGCAATGGCGGATCACACTGTGGAATAGTAGGGGCTCGTCATTCTGAGTTGAGGGACGAGTCTCGTAAGTATGAATTGTAGGAAGGGGCCTGTAATGACCCGCACCACTATAATGAGTTTAAACACTACTTTGACCAAGCTTGACTAAGCTCACACCTGTGTCGACCAACACTTCATATATGGACCAAAGCTATTCTTTTCTGGGCTGATGAATAGTTTTAGGTTCACTAAGACACCATTTCGTAGGCCTCGTCGATACGAGTTCATAGACTGGTCGAACGTCCAAATCCGACTTACGGATAAAAAAGTTATAACCCCGGAAATTTCAAATCCAAAGGTTTTAACAAAGGTCCAAACCGGTCAAACTTTAACTCAAAGCCGACCCTAGGCCCTATTTAAGATAACTCTAGATGCCAAAGGAAACCCTAGCCCCCAAAGCACCTCTTGAGCTCCCAAAACCCTAGAAAAAAATCCTCCAAACTTGTGGACCCGAGTGGGTCATTTGAACCATTGCGCGCCGTGGAAGATTGCACAAAAGGAGGCGCCACCGGTCACCACCGTGCTACACGCGCCAGCCTAGGGGGTGCGCCACTGCCGGAAGAAGCCGGCCGTGAAATTACCCGCCAACCGACGGACGCGGGCCGGATCCGGGCCGAGAAGACGACGGCGGCCGCCTTGGCTTGGTCGGATTTTTCGATTTTCCTACCATTTCAGCCACCCCATAGCCCTTTCCACCATTTTTGGACCCCGAACTCATCTACGTGGTCCCTTTTTTGCGCATTCTCACCGTTTGGAAGTTACATAACGAAACAAAATCTACGAGGTTAGATCGAGTTTTCCGGCCACCACAGTTGATCGCGGAACCAAGGTAATGGTACCAATGAGTTCCCCGGTCTGGCTTTCCCATTGATATGTGGTTTGTAAATTTTGGACATCGCTTGGTTAGGTTTCATTTTTAGGTTGTTTTATCACTGAGAAGTCGGGATCAGTCAGAGTACCGATTGGTCAAATTTGGAAAAATTGGAAGTTAAAATAGTGAAATCGATGTTTTTAGGAATTATCGATTCGCTCAATTTCGAGAAATTAGCTCCTGGGTGAAAAGCCCCAATTTTAGGTATCGGGCCTATAGGGCACACTATGTAATTGGACCTGTCGGAGTCCAATTTGGATGGTTTCTTAGTTCTAACAGTTATTCTAAGGTCTTTGGGACATCCTAAGGTTGTTGGTTCAGTTATTAGAGCCTAAGCAGAGTTTTATCTATATTATGCACTACGCGCCACGATCCTCGCAGGGAGCAGGATCGAGCCATTTATAGTCTCGTGAGTGGTTTATATGCTTTTAAATGATTTGGGGTATTATGTTGATATATCTATTGTGATAAAATACTTACATATATAACGCTTTGATCGATGGTCAAGTTGCATTCAACATGATTTTCGCTTCATATAAAAATAAAAAGTTATTATTTCATGAATTTTGTCAACATTTCAATTATTTGCAAGTTTTACTGTGTCGTGGATGAGCTGGTGGTGCTTGGATATTTTGAGTACATGGATTGAAGTCAGAAACTATCGTGGAAAATTATTGTTAAAAGAAAAGGTGGATCTTGAGATTTGCGGGACTAATTTAATACTGCATTATTGGAAAGGTACATGGAGAAAAGGAATGGTTATATTGGTTACCACGGGATGGCCGGGGTTACCCGGAGTTTATTAGTTGCCACGTTGATGGCCGGGCCATCCTGAGGATTATTAGAGGACACGTGATAACAAGTGCCTACCTCTGAGGTTTGATAGTGCTGACGTTGACGCCGTAAGCCATCTTGAGGTTTGATAGTGCACGGATGGCCAAGTTTACCCTATGTTACTTAGGTGCCACGTGATGGCCAGGTTTACCCGGAGGGTTATTAGGTGCCACGTGATGGCCGGGTCAGCCTCGAGGTTTGTTAAGGCCACGGATGGCCGGGTCTACCCGGAGGTTTATTAGGTGCCACGTGATGGCCGGGCTTGCCCGGAGGTTTGTTAGTTGCCACGTGATGGCCGGGTCTACCTGGAGGTTTGTTAGTTGCCACGTGATGGCCGGGTGTAACCACAGGTTCATTAGTTGTCACGGTGTCGTGAGGTCGGCTTACCGACGGTTTATGATGGGTATGTGGTATGGACATGTTGTTTTCTCTAAATATAGTATAACTATTTTAATACTCATGATTTGGTGCATTTCAAAGTTATCTTATTACTTGATGGCTATACATGTTTTTTGCGGTTTCGCTTATACAAAAAGGGCAAAGCAGGTGATATGATTTTTTCTAACATTGTGTCGCCTATTTGTGGAGCATGATTTGCATATGTTGGACGGGGGTAAAGTCGGGTTTTTGTGAAATGTTTCTAAACTAGAACTTTACAAAGAGGAACGGAAGGTTTTGAGAGAAGAACCATCAAGTAAATATAAAATGTTATTTTCCTTTAAGTAAATTATGCCACTCACCGAGATTGCTTATCTCACATTATTGTTTTTAAACTGCTCCCCAGTCCGTGACAGATCGTAGGGCCTATTCGCAACATTTGACGTCGCCCCGCCATTACCGCTCGCGACTCTATTGCATTTATCCATTTGTGTTTGATGTATTGACTCATTCATTTCTAATCGGTATTCTAAATCCACAATACCTTAGAATGCCTGATATTCGTATTGAACTTTTTATGAAACCTCATTTATAATTGTTATGGGTTTTTATATATACATGTATAATTGGGTATTAAATTGTACATGGTGTTACTCCCTTCCTAGCAGGGTTCCACCGTATCTTCCTAGAGTATACAAGTAATTTCACTAGCGGACCACCCGAAATCCGGTGAGGTATCCGGTCGGGTCCTCACAAATGGTATCGAGCTCTAGGTTCTAATTCCTCGGGTTGCACACATTGTCGCGCGACTCCATCCATGTTTCAGACACCTTCCTAACCTTATCATCAATCGATTCACATTGATTCTGGTACGCTCCTTTCTGATGGCGCCCAGAGGTAGACGTAGTCCTGGAAGAAAGCTTCTGCTGAAAGCCTGTGTGCACCTAGCTATGAGGAAAATCTTATCGAACGTCCGCTCCGATCATCGAGAGGAGTGGGTTCACTCCGGCAGTACGGTTGGATCAGCCCGTAGTCGAGCAAGGGTTTTGATGGCTCCGACTGATCCCATGGTGGCCCATCCTCGCATGACACGGAGAAGATTCTGGACGAGGGTATGCAGTGTCTGGATGAGGACAGAGTCGAATAGCCGGGTTTCTCGCTCGGGGAAACGCAGGGAAGTGTGGGCGATGAGAAGACTAGAAACCGCGACTGGGCACAGCTCGAGCCGCCACACCGAAGCTTGCCCCCCACTTGTTGAGACCACAGGCTAGAGTCTACACACCACACAGGCGATATGATAGCTTCGGAGTACGAGCCAGGTTCGTGGAGTTATCGATTTCGCCTAAATTGTGGCGATGAAGTCAGCAAGAAGAGGAGGTTCCTCGATGGGTTAGTTGAGCCGATAGCTTTGAGCCTCTCAGGGTCCGATCACCCCACGCACTACCAATGAGACGCCACTTCAGAGGTAGAGAGACGATTTCGACATGACGCCAGTACTGTGCGTTTGGCCATACGATGGATTTGCCTCGTGAACCCTAGTCGTGGATCATCCAAGAGGTAGTTTCAACTCGATCAAAGCGGCAGAGATCCAGTGGGGACAGACATGGCGCCAGCGGTAGCGGGCCCCAGAGAGGTGGGCACGCACAGGCTCGGATTTCACCGCGAGCAAAGGGATAAAGAGCTATTTCGGGTCCGCAGACCGAGGTGGTTTCGTCAGCCAGGTTATATGTGGCAAGGTTCATGATGTCCCGCCAAAGTAAGTTATGCGGTTAGCAGCGCGCATGTGGCGAATTTAAGAGGGACGCTCATCGAGGCCCGCCAAACTAGGAGTTTCCCGTAATCAGTGCCTTGCTCCACGTGACTAGCGGACATGGGGACCTGGACAGACGGCAGACTCCGGCGGTTCCTTTTCCGGGAAGACAGACAATACCAGACTCGGCGACTAGAGGCAGGGACAAAGAGAGGGACGACCACCTCGCTGTGAGGCGGTTTAGCGCGATGACTAGTCAGGAGGCACTGACTACCCCCGACGTGGTGACAGGTACATTATCTATTTCTGGGGTGACGATGCACGTACTCATCGATCCGTGTGGGCTACACACTTTTTATTTCACATGAGTATGTTGCACGAGTCGACGACTCCGGGCCTTTGGGATGTGGGGTCGAGGATTGCCACACCCACAAAGAATCTCTATGGCCTAGTCGATGCTTGGCGTAGCTTGCTTTTCCATCAGCCAAGATATAGCTGCAAATTTGATATTAATAGATGCTCCTCAAGGGGCTGATGTAACCATGGATTGGCTTATTGCAAACTACGCTTCAATGGATTGCTCAAGGAAGTGATATTTAGACGGCCTCAGCACTACCGGTGGCAGCCTCAGGAGAACGGAGGCGAGTATCTTCGTGTTTGATTTCGCCATTTCTCGCCAGATGGTTGCTTCCGTAAAGGCTAAAGGTACCTAAATTTCATGTAGTTGATGTCAGAAGAATGAAGGATTGGAGGATGTACCAAGAGGTGAGGGAATTCCTAGATGTGTTTCCTGACGATCTTCCGTGCCTACCCCGCAACAGGAGACGACTTCCCATCGACTTAGTTCCCGGTACAACCCTATCTCCTACCACCCCATAGAATGGCACCGGCCGAGTTGAAAGAGTTAAGGCGCAGCCTACAAGAGCCGTGGACGGGGACGACAGCCCGCATTTCACCTCGGGAGCCACGCAAGGTTATTTGTAAAGAAGAAGGATGGTACTCGAGGTTGTGTGTGATCATGTACGCTGAATAAGGTCATCATTTGTAATAAATATCCTTTGCCTCGGATTGGATGATTTATTTGATCGCCCGTGGTGCAAAAGTGTCTCAAGATTAATTTGAGGTCAGCACACCGCTAAGGATTGTGAACCTGACGCTCCTAAAACTAAGATTCAGACTTAGATACGGGCATTATGAGTTCCTAGTGATGTCTTTTGACTCACCAATGCCCCGGAAGAATTTTTTCATGGATCTGATGAACCAGTCTTTCGCCCATACTTGGACTCCGCTGTCATTGTCTTCATTGATCTATATCTTGGTATACTGAGGAGCGAGTCGACATGAGTCATTCGTCAGGTGCTACAAACGCATATGTGCATCGCTTGTGGGCTGTCTAACAAATGTGACTCTGCTGAGCCGAGTGGGATTTCTCTCGGCATGTGGTGTCCACGATGGCATTTATGTGGACCCTCAAGGTAGGCTAAAGGGCGACCGGGAGTAAACCCAATTACCAAGTGATGTATATGCTGAGCTTCCTCAGATTAGCAGTGGTATTACCGCAGTTCATAGAAGGGTTCTCAAAGATAAGTAGACCACTTCATGGGCTGATCGTTCAGAAAGGGGTTAAGTTTGAATGGACTCAAAGGTGTGAAGGAAGTTTCCCAAACACCGAAGGAAAGGCACCGCCGCCCTCGGTTTCCGACACTGCCGAGGGCAAACGAGGGTTCGAGGCTTACAGCCGATGCTTCATATCAGGTTTAGGTCATGGTTGATGCAACATAAGAGAGTCAGGGCGTATGCCTGTGACACAAAATGAAGAAACACGAGTCAATTATCCTACCCATGACTCTGGGAACTCTGTCGCAAAGAATATTCGCATTGAAGACTGGAGGCATTACTTGTACCTGGCGACGTGCCAAATATTTATCACCATAAGAGCCTTAAATATTTGTTCACCCAAGAAGAGTTAAACTTAAGGCAAATGGTGGATGCTGGAATTACTTAAGGATTATGATTGCACTATTGACTACCATCCAGGTAAGGCGAATGTAGTGGCGGATGCCTTGAGCATGAAGTCTACAGGTTCTTTGGCTTATATGCAGACCATACAACTTCCATTGATGGTCGAATTGCGAGAGAGTCAGTGTCGAGTCAGGGATGCATGTCTCAGAGCACTTTTGCTAGCTCCAACTACGACCGAGCATCAGACCAAATTTCGAGGTACAACTAGAAGATCCCTATTTGATGAGCTTGAGGAAGAAAGCCTACAAAGGAACACCGGATTTGGTATTGTGAGACCTACTGAGCCTCGTGATCGGGCCTGGGATTGTGGTTCAAGAATTAAGAGTTAAAAGGACAGATATTTGGGAGTTTTGCCAGCCTGCTTATGCTATGCACCCCGGTAGTACCAAGATGTACCGATGCTGAATGAAGGCTGGTGGTCAGGATGGAAAAGAGAGGTTGGCTTAGTATGTATCCAAGTGCCGTTAGTTTGTCACCGCAAAGGCGCAGAGACAGTTTCATCCGACTTCGCAACCCTTACCTATTCCGCACGGAAATGGAGCACATCACAATGATTTTGTATTCACAGCTCCCTCCCACAACTCGTAGACATGACTCGCATTTGCAGAAGCCGATCGGGCTCACTAAGTCCGCACATTTCCTACCTATACGTGAGAAGTTTTCCCCTCAGAAACTAGCGGAGCTCTTTATGAACCATATAGTGGGTTTGTACTGGGGTGCCGTGTTTCCATCATCTCGATAGAGATCCGTTTTCACTTCGAGGTTTTGGAAAGGACCGATGAAGGAACTAGTGTCAAGTTGAATTTAAGTACAATAAGCCACCTCAGACCACGACAAATGGAGAGGACTATCTTGCACTTAGAGTGATATGTTGAGATCATGCATCGGCAATCCGGGACATTGGAACGACATCTACCTTTTTGGCGAGTTCACTTATAACAACAATTTACTACACAAGCATCAAATGTCACCTTATGAGGCGTTATACTGAAACAATGTCGCACTCCATTACTGAAACGGATCAAGTAAAGGAAATTACTAGGCCTCGAGATTGTACAAACGACAAAGTGGGACAAGGTTAATAATTACACGGCCAAAGTTGAAAGCGCCAGATAGGCAAAAGAGCCATGCCAGCTGCCAAGAAAGGATCTTGAGTTTGAGGTCGAGATCGAGCGCCTCAAGCTCTCTCGAAGCGGTGTAAGACGCTTTGAAAGGAGGGAAGCCAAGTCCTCGCCATCGACCTTTGAGATTGTTGAGAGGGTAGGTCCGCTGGCTACTTACGATTAGGACTTGCCTGAGGAACTCTTCTCTCGAGTCCACAATGTCTTCCACATCTCCATGCTAATGCGAAGTATATTTCGATTCTTCACATGTGTTAGGCAACGTAGATTGAACCGAGGGGATGACTTATCTCTATGAGGAGCAAATAAGGTGCATTCGGGGAGGAAGAGAAGGAGCTTCAACAAGATAATATCCTTAGTGAAGGTCCTTCGAGGAACCACCTTAGCCGAGGAGGCGTACTGGAACGGATGGCTCAAATGCGACCGTGACCCCACCTTTTCCATGACAGTACGAATTCTGCGGACGAAATTTTCTTTAAGGGGGTAGGTTGTACGACCCGCACCAATTATACTTGCAGCTTCTGGGCACCACGCTTGACCAAGCTTCCTGACTAAGTTTGACCAGTTTGACCAACACTCATATATGGACTAAAGTTGACTTTTTCAAGGATGAATAGTTTTAGTTCACTAAGACAATTATTTCAGAGGGCCTCAGCCGATACGAGTCTGTAGACTGTCGAACGTCCAAATCCGACTACTGGATAAAAAGTTATAACCCCTTAAATTTCAAACTAAAGGTTTTAACAAAGGTCCAAACCTGCCTTCAAACTTTTTACCCGAAAGGCCACCCCAGGCCCCATTTGCCAGGCTAACCCTAGATGCCAAAGGAAACCCTAGCCCCCAAAGCACCTCTTGAGCTCCCAAAACCCTAGAAAAAATCCTCCAAACTTGTGGACCCGAGTGGGTCATTTGAACCATTGCGTGCCGTGGAAGATTGCACAAAAGGAGGCGCCACCGGTCACCACCGTGCACGCCAGCCTAGGGCGCGCCATCGCCGAAGAAGCCGGGCCGCGGGAAATTTCACGGCTAACCGACGCCGACGCGCGGATCCGGCCGAGAAGACGCCGCGGCCGGCCTGCCTGTCGCGAATTTTTCGATTTTCCGGCCACTTCATGCCACCCCATAGCTCCTTTCCACCATTTTTGGACCCTCAACTCATCTATTTGGTCCCTTTTGCAGATTCTCACCGTTTGGAAGCTACAACGAAACAAAATCGCCGGAGGTTAGATCGAGTTTTCCTAGCCACCACAAAGGATCAAGTGAACCAAGGTAATGGTACCAATGAGTTCCGGTCTCTGGTCATTGATATGTGGTTTTAAATTTGACATCGCTTGGTTAGGTTTTTACTTTTAGGTTGTTTTGCACTACGAGAAGCCTGGACTCGAAATAGAGTACCGATTGGTCAAATTTGGAAAAATCAAGTTGTATTAGTGAATGATGCTTAGAATTATCGGACGGTTCAATTTCGAGAAATTAGCTCCGTGAAAAGCCCAATTTAGGTAATTCGCCCATAGGGCACACTATGTAATTGGACCATGTCCAATTTTGGATGGTTTCTTAGTTCTAATCGCGCATATTCTGTAAGGTCTCTGGGACATCCTCTAAGGCTGTCGTTCAGTTATTAGAGCTCTAAGCAGAGTTTTATCTATATTGGCAGCACTCACGCTGTGCTGAGACATCCTCATAGGGAGCAGGACTGAAAGGCCTATAGTCTGTGGAGTGGTTTATATGCTTTTAAATGATTTGGGGTATTATGCTGATATATCTATTAGATAAAATACTTCATATATATACCGCTTTGATCAGATGGTTATTGCATTCAAACATGATTTTTTGCCATATAAAATACAAAGTTATTATTTCATGTGAATTTTGGCTAACATTTCCAATTATTTGCAAGTTTTACTGTGTTCGTGGATGAGTTGGTGGTGTTTGGATATTTTGAGTACATGGATTGAAGTTGTAAACTATCGTGAAAAATTATTGTTAAAAGAAAAGGTGGATCTTGAGATTTTGTGGACTGACTCTAATACGGTATTATCGGAAAGGTACATGTGAGAAAAGGGAATGGTTATATTGGTTACCACGTGATGGCCGGGTTACCCGGAGGTTTATTAGTTGCCACGTGATGGCCGGGTTTTCATCTTCTTCTTCTCGAGGATTATTGTGAGGACACGCTGATGGATGTGTTCACGAGGTTTGATACACAGCGATGGCCAAAGCTTACTCCGTGAGGTTTGATAGTGCCACGTGGATGGCTGGTGCCATCTTGAGGTTATTTAGGGTGCTACGTGATGGCCAGGCTTACTCGGAGGTTTATTGTGCGCCACGCACGCACGGCTCGCCTGAGGTTTGTTAGTGCCAATGCGGATGGCCTGCCCACCGAGGTTTGTTAGCTGCCACGCGATGGCTTCGGTCTACTTGAGGTTTGTTAGCCGCCACGTGACGGCCGGCCCACCTGGAGGTTTGTTAGCTGCCACGTGATGGCCGGGTAAAACACTGTGTTCATTAGTTGTCACTTGTCGCGGAGGCCCAGCCACCACGCTTATGATGGGTATGTGGTATGGACATGTTGTTTTCTAAATATAGTATAACTATTTTAATACTCATGACGGCATTTCAAAGTTATCTTATTACTTGATGGCCATACATGTTTTCAGGCTTCTGGCTTATGCTGTGTGCAAGTGCATTATGATTTTTCTAACAGTTTTACTATTTGTGGAGCATGATTTCAGATATGTTTGACGGGGTAAAAGTCAGGGTTTGTGAAATGTTTCAACTGGGGAACTTTACAGAAAGAGTGAACGGAAGGTTTTGAGAGAAGAACCATTGCAAATATAAAAAATGTTATTTTCCTTATAAATTATGCCACCCATCGAGATTATTATCTCACATTATTGTTTTTAAACTGCTCCTAGGTCCGCAGGTGATCGTGAGGGCCCATTCGCGCGCATTTGACGCCGCTCCTCTCGCTTACAAATTGCCGCACTCTATTGCATTTATCCATTCAGGTTTGGCGATTGACTCATTCATTTCTAATCGCATTCCTAAATCCACAATACTCTTAACGCTCCGATATTCAGACAATCTTTTTATGAAACCTCATTTATAATCGCTGGTTTTTTATATATACATGTATAATTGCATTAAATTTGTACATACGCATTCCCTTCCTATAGGGGTCTCCACCGTATCTTCCCTAGGAGTATACGTGGATTCCCCACTAGAAGTGGACCACCCGAAACCGGGAGGGTATCCGGCCTGGTCCCGCCAGTGGCCTGGCTCGGCCCTGGAGCCGCAACGGCGGCTCGCACCGTGAATAGTAGCCTCACATTCCGAGCTGAGGGACGAGCCCAGAAGTACACTGTAGAAAGGCCCATCCGTCTGAGAGCGCAGCCAAGGGCCTCAAGCCATCAGGGAATAAGTAGGGCTCGCCCATCTCAGCTGGTGGGACGCAGCCTCACAATAAGGAATTGCAAGAAGGGGCCTGGCCTGGCTCGGAGCGCAGCCAAGGGCTCGCCACCGTGGAATAGTAGGGCCTGCCATTCGAGCTGAGGGACGAGCCTCGTAAGTATGAATCAGGAGGAAGAAGCTCGTCACCGGGAGAGCAAAGCCGGGCGGGCTCGCCACCGGAATAGTAGGGGCCTCGCTATTCTCGGTTGAGGGACCCAGCCGCCCGTCAATATGAATTAGTAAGAAGGAGCCCGTCACCGGGAGCCGCAGCCGGCGCCTGCCACTGAATAGTAGGGCTCGTCATTCCGAGCCGAGGGACGAGCCTCGTGGGGCATGAATTTGTAGGAAGGAGCCCGTCTCCACTGAGCGCAGCCAAGGGCCTCACTATGAATAGTAGGCTCGCTCCATCCGAGCTCGAGGGACGAGCCTGTCAACAGAATTGTAAGAAGGAGCCGTTTATCTCGGGAGGCCGAAGGGCCTGCCACCGTGGAATAGTAGCTCGCCACTGCTGAGGGACGAGCCTTGCCACTATGAATTGTAAGAAGGGGCCTGCCTGCCTGGAGTGCAAATAAGGGCCTTGCCATCGTGATTGGTGAAGGCTCGGGCCCATCTCGAAGCCAGGGATGAGCCTTGGCCTTCATGAATCGTAAGAAGGAGCCGCCCGCCCGAGCGCAGCCGGGCGGGCTCGCTACCGTGAATAGTAGCTCGCGGCCTCAGCCGAGGGACGAGCCTCGCCGGGTGATGTAATTGTAAGAAGGAGCCCACAAAGTGAGTAATCGTTCCCGGCGCCGTGGGTTTTGGTGGCGCTCGCCGACGGCGATAGTTCAGCCGTCTCTGGACTTTGAGGCGCTGCGGGCTCGTGCGTATGTGAGCTCGCCAAAGGGAGCAACCGCTCTCGCGCCAGTTTGTGGCATTCGCCGGGTCATGGCGCAAATCGGAAATGGTTCGACTCGAGGCGCTGCGGGCTCGCAGAAAAGTAAAGAGGAGCTCGCCAAAGGGAGTAACCGGCTCTCGGCGCCGCGGGCCTTGGTGGCGTTCGTCACGGCCATGTAGCCTGAGTCGGTCTTACTCTTGAGGCAGCCGTGGGCCTGCGCGTCAGGAGAGTATCGCGAGCAACTGCCTGCGCCGTGGCTCGTGGCATTCAAGCCGAATGGCGATGCACTTGAAATGGTCTGACTCTCGAGGCAAAGCATGGCTCCTCGTGCAAGAGTAGAGGAGCTCGTCAAATTGAGCAGACACGTTATGCGTGACTTTCAGCAGCGAGGGCTTTTGGTGAACCGAATCGCCCGCATGATTTTCAAGATGTGAAGAGCTTTGTGAATCGAATCATTTCCGCATGATTTTCAAAAGATGTGAAGAGCTTTGCGAACTAAACGCCTTGCATGCCCTTGAAAAGGGCGAACCATCATTATCACGCTGGATGAGTAGGAATTTGGAACGATTATGTGAATTTTCAAGCTCTTCTGCCTTATAAATGGTGGCTCATGGCTCAGATTTTATGCTCTCTGCCACATCGGGTAGATGAAGTTCTGCTCGATGACGCCGATGTCCTAGCTACCGGAGAGTTCCCTCGATGCCTTGGATCAATTTTTCTCGACTTCACGTAGAGTTGTGTTTCTAGTCTCCCTTTATGGGAGTCATGTTGTCTCTTTAGCTTTTGCTAGGGAACGCTCGGAGGGGGCTGCATCCTTTGCGCCGCACTCGCTTTTCTTTATCTTCTTCCTCCTTTCTACCTCTTTCTTCCTCTCTTTTCTTTCTCCCTCTCTTTTCTTCTTCCACATCTTTCATCCGCTTTTTCCTTTTTTCCGTCTTTCTCCCTTTGTCTCCATCTTTTTCCTCTTTTCTTTTCCCTATCACACCCTCTTTTCTTTATTCTGCCTTTCCTTTGTCTCTCTTTTTTCCCTCTTTCTTTTCTCTCCCTATCACAATTTCTTTTTCTTTGGTTTACTTTTCTTTGTCTCTCTTTTTTTTTCTTTTTTTTGCGCAATCGTTTGTACTGAAATGTTTTCTAAGATGTAAATCAAGGACACTACCGATTGTAACCGAATATGCGATTCATTCGGGAACAAAGAGAGACTTTATTTTTATGAATTTTCTCATCAGGTATGTCTTTATATATCCCAGACTCGTTTGAGATACTAAATTACCCACGTGTGTCCAGAAATCACACACGCTGTTCGAAGGTCTCAACGGCATCTCTCAAAGGTCAGAGATTTTTCCTCCTCCGTCTCGGGAGCTCATAATTGTACGGTCCGATGACTCCGGTTATTATGTATGACCTTCCCAATCAGCCTAGCCTCCCATGCGCTTGGATTCTTCCTGTCGCGTGCTTTTAAGACCAAACTCTCGCATGTAACTTCGGGCTTGACTGGGTTGTAGTACCGGGCCGCCTTCCTTTGATACTCTTCTCTCGCGGCGCTGCTAAGAACCCGTTTACGCTTTTTCATCCGTGAGCCCCAAGTTCGACTAGGCCTCTCGCCATTTTGTTCTGGCTAACTCGACCCAGGAGATTTTATTCTAACTTCAACAGGGCTAACGCTTCAGGCTAAAGGCTAGGTAAATGGGGTCCCTGAAAGGCGATCAGGCCGTCCTTCACAGATGCCCATAGTGTACCGAGGGAGGTATTCTACCCAACTTCCTTTGCATCTTCAGCTTGGTCTTTAAGGCAGCTTTAAGGGTTCTGATGGTGACTTCAACCTGTCCGTTTGATTGCGGGTGTGCTGGTGACGAGTAATAATTTCTTTAATTCCGGAAATAAGACAAAAAACTCGAATCTGGTGTCATGAATCGTTTCCATTATCTCGATACTAGGCTCTCGGGATACCAACCGTATATGATGGCTCGCCACACAAAGCCGCGATCGCCTGCCCCGTGAATCGTACAGAGCCTGGCCTCGCCACTTGGTAAACAATCACCTTAACGACATAAATTTACATCGTCTCTTGCTAATGGAAAAGGCCTCAATATGTCCAACCCCCACTCGCGGAAGCGGCCAAAATGTGGGATTGATGTTAGGGGCTCTCATTTCGAGGCGTGATATTTTGGCGTGTTCCCGGTGTGACTCGTGATCTTTGACTAGGTCGGTCGCATCTTAAGTATCGTAGGCCAATAGTATCCCCGCCAAAACTTTTCCTCGCTTAACGCTCGAGTCTCGATAGCGATTCTCGCATATGCCTCATGTACTTCCTAGTACATACTGTCTTCTCCCGCTTATGCATTTCTGGGAAAGGTGAAGAATCCTAGCTTGTAAAGGCTAAATTTCAGATTGTAATCAGAAGACCTCACTTATCTTAGCCGCTCCTTCGGGTCAGTTCGTAGGGTTCCGCTATTAATATAATCCCAATGTATCCATCCAATGCAGATGGATCCTACCGCGATCATCAGTGTCAGAAGGCCAATAGAGGGTTCCGCCGTATTCGACAGGCAAGACCTCGCCGATATCTTTCCTCGCAAGGTCGGGCTAGTTTCATCAGTGGCGTCCGTCGAATTCCGCTCGGGACGTACTTGACCTGAACCAACACGAACTTTTTTAATAAATCACGGCCTTTTGGAGATATAGAACCATCGTCTCACTTTGCCTCAGATGGTCTTCGACCGTCGACCACCACTGAGTCACCGTGGGACTCTAGCTGATCACCCCTAATGAATGGGGCGAGGTCAGGCCCGCTTATGACGGCCCCATACTGGCCACAGCGCTACGGAAACCAAACCTGAAAAGGATTCAATGTTTATTCCTTCGTGAGGTCATAATTGCTTCCTCGCCCCGCTCTCGTATCTGAGGCCCGCTTCATGAGTTTCCATGGCGGAGGTCAGCCCTCCGAACGAAAATGCGAAGTCTATGCCGAGCCAATTCATGACGTAAGCTTCCGCCAGACTCCGTCCCCTTTATAGCTGGGTTTGTAATTGATGTCGAATCCCGCTTTAGCCTACGTGGCCCACCCCCATCAAATTCTCTGAGACTTCCCCGTCTGTGTAATACCTGGGTCTACTGGGCACCCGCCTGGGACTTCTATGGTGAGCTTGAAACAGGGACGGAGCCTCCGGTCAGCAGCCACCAAAGCAGCATCAACCCTTCCATTCCGGCACTTCCGCCTCCTGCGTTCTTGATCACAGTGAGTAAACCCAAAATGACTCGCCTTTGTCTCTCGACGAGCACCGTGACCGGTTGAGAACCACGCTGGCGGCTAAAGTGAGAGTTCTCCTTCAACGGGACTTACTAGAATGGGGAGAGAGCTTTAGGCGGTTTTTAATGCTACGAACGCTTCTTCTCACATTTTTCGTCCTGACTCGAAAGGCTTTCTTCGTAATCCTGGAAGAAAGGCCGGCATTTATCACCTGCCCGATACGAAACCCGCTAAAGCCGCAACCTTCCCCGTCACCAGCCGGACTTTCTTTATTCCCACTACGACGGCATGTCGAGCAATGCTTTTATTTTATCTGGATTCGCTTAACTTCGGGTTAATCAAAGAGAGCCGAATTCGACTGAGACGAAGGGTATGACGTTTAATATGTTATAATCGCAGATCGAATGCTCAGAGATGAGTGATAGCGGAGAGATTCCGACTGCGGATCTACCACGTCGCCTACGGCCACTCCCATTTACCGCACCTATCCGCCTCGAAACCGGTCAATTTGTCCAACACTCGTTCAGCCTATAACGATACCCATAACAGGTTCCTTTGTGCCGTGAATTCCACGAAGTCTTTTCGTCCCCTCGGAACCATGGCCGACCGATTGTAGCCGAAAATGCATCCATGAAACTAAGGATTTCGTGTCTTCGCAAAGGGCATCCACGATGAGGTCGATCTCGGCAGAGTCATTCCTTCGGGCATGCTTTGTCGGCGGTCGTTGAAGTCGATGCAGAGTCGCCATCGCAATAGCTTTCGACGAAAATAACGTTAGCTAGCCACTCAGTATTCTGACCTCCTCTTGTCAAGCCCCGTCGGAGGAGCTTGCCAACCTCCCTATCGATGGCTCATTCTTTGAGCTAAACCCCCGCGCTATTGACCGGTTTAGTTGAGGGGCTGTGTTCAACTGTGAGGATCATTAGGTCAGATTCTCCCATGTCCTGATCGCTTCCATGCAAAAACATCTCTATTTTTTGTCTAAATCGGGAGCGAGGAGGCTTGAGTCTCCTCCGCAGCGATCCATGTAAGCGATGTTCCGGCCGTCATCCGATATTGGTTCCACTCCTTCCGAGGGTTCTGCCGGTGAGTACTGTCCCGCATGTTAAGCTCGTCTAAACTCACTGCCCAATCGCTTCTTTGTTTCATGAGGGCCAGCATTCCCCGCCACCGCTGATCTCCCTGGACCGTCCTTCACCCCATTCACCGTCGAATTTACTATCATGTGGTATGCCGAGGGATACTTTATGGCGTTGAGGAGGGTCTTCCAGGCAAAGATAATATAGTCGACATGCCCACTACAAGGAACCCATCGACGCCGTTGTCTCGGCGTGGGGTTCCCTGGCGTCGCACCACTGAATCGAGCCCAACGGTAATATACCCTCTCGTAACTCGCTAGATGTGCGCCATGGTCTACGTTTTTCTTCCAATACCCATTCTATCGAAGGCCGACGCCAAGATGATGCCACTAACTGATATCAATTAAAACCCGATGAACAATGGGACAATACACCGCGCCGAACTACTGGGCTGGTCACAGCGGTGCCGCACCCTTCCAACCCGAAATGAGAACGGATTGCAGTGTCTATCCGTGCAATTTAGATAATCGCTGTATTCGCACACCAGACCTTATGCCACGTAGGCGGGCCTTTCGAGTCAACTAGATTCTCCTCCAGCAATCCTCTCAAGATCACATGGATTTCTCCCTCTCAAGATCATGGATTTCTGTGGGTCACGTGTCGAACAATGTTCACGAGGTGGCGGTCATTGAGCGGTTGGGTTATGGTTTCAGTCCGACTTTCTGGCTTGATTCCTGAGCTTCGTTCCCTGAGATACAGGAATAAGATATCTTAAGGCCGTATCAAATATTCTATTTTTCTTCTTAGTTGTATACAATTGTCCGTGCGATGCCCATAGTCCCTGTGGAACTCGCAATACTTGGTGTTATCCCTTGTCGGATCTCGATTTCCTTATCTCGAAATCGCCATCTCAGAATTGCTCGTTTTCGCACCTCATGTGACTTTGCGGATATCGAGGCCGTTACGGAGGAAGTGTTGTGACGGGGTGATGTCAGTTGCCCCCGGTTTGCCGTGGGCCCAAACGGTCTCCGAGACTTCCTCTCCTTTTAGGAAATCTCCCGCCTGGCCCGATTTCTCCGGTCGCCTCATTCGCCCAGCCTCGTCGTTTTCTATCGCCCTTTTTCTTTTGGCGGGCGAGGAGCTCTCCTTCTTTGATATGAGGGCCTCCTCGCCGTTTATGTACTTTTCTGCTTTGGCGAGGACCTCGGCCATGCTAGCTTGAGGGTTCTTCGAGATAGAGAACATCAGGTCCTTTGATTGTACGCCTAACCCCGCGATGAAAGCCGGGATAGCCAATTCTTCGGCTTCTGCACGTCTATCTTCGGGACTCGAAGGTCAATCTTTGTACATATGATTCAAAACTTTCCCCAAGCGATCCTTGCTTGATGGTCAAGAGATGGTAGCTCCTGGGCTTCTCAGACGCCCTAGTTCGACATGAAGTAGATAACGCAATGTCGGTCTCCTGAATGCTTACCCAGATAGATGAAGGTGTGCACCTGGCCGGAACGTTAGGCCAAAGCCGGCCTCTTGAAAGGTGAGTGGCGAAAGCCCCAGATCGCACAAAATCCTCGGGTAACGGCGCACCCATCCGATTTTTGTGGGCAGTATTAAGGTGATCGACGGATCTTTGACTCCACTGTAACGTTTCTACCGAGGCATTCGACTTCGCTGGCGGGGAAAGTGTAGCACCTCGGGCCGGGCGGAAGGAGATTCCGCTTACCGCACCAAGGTATCCGCTAGTATCCGGGCCCGTCCCTTCACCACTTCCTTCACGCCAGCGATGAGCTCTTTGCTGAAGGTTTTTTGAACCTCCGCCCCAAGGACTGCTCCTCGCTTCTAGTTGATGGTGATTTGACGCCCGCTCACGAACCGCCTCCCAGAGCGCCTTCGCTTTCCTTCCGCCGCGGCCAACTAAGTGGTCCCCGCCCTCGGCCCGACCGGACTCGCTTCGCTTCATGCCTCGTAGTCGTCTCGACTAAGTTCCGCTGGAGTGGTGCTGCGGCCTTCCCCTACCATCGCGGTCTCCCGTTGATGTTGTATCACTGCAAGTCGCCTCCACCCTTCGACTGCACGCCGGGTTGACGAGGCGGCGCCCACTCGCTTGTATCGCTTCAGATCGCTTCCACCGTCCCAGGGTCCGCTGCTCATATCGCCTCTCGCGGATCCCGTGATCCCGTTGGATTAGTGTTACTCCTCGCCAGGTCTCTTGTTGATACCATCGCGAATCGAGGAATCGCTTATGTTTATGGAGGGAACCCGCCGCCCTACGCATCGCGCCAAATCGATGATGCCTTTTCAACGGAACTGGCCGGAGCGTGTCGGGTCGCTGGGTCGATCTGGCACGCCGAGGGGCCGAATCAAGGATGCCTGACCGCCACGCAGATTACCGCAATGCCGGGTTTATAGATCCGGTGCGCAATTTCCCGCAAGAAGAACCGTATGAAGAAGGGCCGCGGGCTTCACCTGCACGTCTGATGCCTAAGTCGCATTCTTTCCGAGAAAAGAGAGATGCTTAGATTGCTTAGAATTAGCCGCATCTTCTTCAAAGTGGTGGAGTGGCCTCGTATTTAGAAAGTGACATTGATCCACTTCATGTATGACTGGTCTTTTCCCATTGTGGTATGTTTCACATAGTCACCCCAAATTTAGCAATGGATTAACTGGCTGAGTTCATTTGGGTATAATCCTCCTACTGGAGAATGTCCAACTCGATGATCTTTATTGATTTTTCTTCCCTTTTATAATAGGATCGAATGGACGAGTAGGATATCTTTTTTGGGCGAATATTCTATCTTCTCAAGTATTGGAAGGATATGGGTTGATCGGGCCGTGGAAGAGCTTCCCTATTTTTCCAAACCTAAGCTTTGGGCTTTAATGAACCGGGCCTCTGCTGGGCCGCACAAGAGCGATGGGCTGGCAAGGACCCCATTGCTCTATCGGGCCGCGAATGGGATACTTGGTCCAATTCTCAATCCCTACCGGGCCCCCATCTCCCATGTCAATAGATGACTGGAATAATATGCCTCCAATCGTCGCATGCAAAGCACAAAAAATAATAGGTAGGGAGAGATTGCACGCTCGACGGATGCCTCGAGGGCTCAACCATTCTAATTTTTTCCATTCCATATCACCACTAGTCTAGATGTCTCTATGCAGTGCATGATGTTTCTGATCCACCAGGGGGGGAGGTTTAGAGGGCTCAAGGTGTCTCTGATGAACTGCCAAGAGAGCTTGTCATAGGCTTTTTCTAGATCTATTTTTATCATCATAAAGCTTTCCATCATACGCTTCTTTCTCATAGGAAAGGAGAATTTCCTGATAGCTATAGATATTGTCCGTGATATGCCTACCCGGAACAAAACTGCATTGATTTAATTTGGACCTATGATGCTCCCCATAATGCCTTTCAGTCTATTGGTTAAGGTCTTGGTGATGACCTTATAGCTGACATTGCAAAGATTGATTGGCCTTAATTGGGCTAGGGTTCCGGATGCTGAACTTTGAGGACTAGGGCCAGGAGAGTATCATTGATTCCTTTCGGGAGGATACCAGATTCAAAGAATTCCCGAGCGAAATTGCAGACTGATTCACCCACCACACTCCAGAGGTTTTGATAAAACCCCGCATGAAGTCCATCGACTCCCGAGGATTTAAATGGTGCCATATTAAACATTGCTTGCTGAATTTCTTCATTAGTAACTGGCTTGCTAAGCATGGACAATTCCTCTTCAATAAGGGTTGGGAACCCCCCTGGGATATCCCTATCTGGCAGATCGCTTCCCTCTTCTATAAACAGCTTTTTGTAGTAGTCTATTACCAAGTTTTCTAGGGTAGTGGGATCAGATACCCATTCCCTTGAGGGGAGTCTGGGGAGTCAATCCTGTTTCTGTTCCTTTTCGCCAAGGTGGAGGCATGATAATGCCTGCATAATCTTACAAGTCGATTAAGGAGTACTGGTGTAGAGACCACGACTGGAATTGGGAAGTGCTGGAGAAGCTCCTTCCACGCTATGTCTTGCTCCAATTGGCCCCGATTTTGCTAGGCGAAGAGAATGAGGAAGATAATAGTTGGATGTGGAAGCCTTCACAAACTGGAACTCTGCTGCTGGGACAGCCATAACCAGTTTCACCTGCCTCGCACGACACTTCCCAACTTGTGGGAAGGTGAAACCGGCGCTTCCAATAACGGGTTGTAACCACATCATGGCTCGCCTCCATGGGAAACCTTGAAGCCAAACGCAGAGAGATGCAAAAGAGGCAGCAGCTCGGACCCCACTGTGGCCATTGCTCTTGACATGCTAAAGACTTTAAACATCTTTCTAGAACCTACCCAAGGTTACCCCCATCTGGCAAAGCACTCTAATAAACCCACAAAAGGGAATAATCACTGGAGCTTCCTTTTTTAACCAGTGGATCAAGGAAAACTTGAAGGAGAAATACTTGACGCATTACGAGGAAGATTGGCAGGCAACCTTCTGATGAGCCACGGAGGCCTGCAGCAGAGCAGGTCAAGATGAACCCAGCCATTATGGATTCAAACGCATGACCTTACGACCACTACGAGCGTAACCGAAGTCTGAGGGAACGACTATAATATTGTTAAGCTAACTTGTAGGATTTAAGTTGTTATTCAGTTATTTTATTTATCGTGAGAAAACACAGTTATAAGATCAGTTGGCCAAACTGAGGCTATTTAAATAAAGATTTGGTATGTGAATGTGAGGTGATATAGACACTTTATTTACAATACTCTTGTGGTTTTCTCTTGCCCAGAATTGAGAACTCTTATAAGCTCTGATTGGGACCATCACCTTCGCTGTAAGTATCTGGTGGGTTTGGAAGTGGAAAAATGAAGTGGTCTTTCGAAACATTGAGGGGGACCCCTCGTCAAAACTGGCCATGATAAGGAGCTACAACCAATAGATTCAGTCGACATTCTCCAACGGAAATATAGTACAAACAGGGAGGGTGACTTCCTCCATTATTTGGGTCAATTGGAACATGTCGATCAAGGGATGGTGCAAGCTAAATATGGACGGATGTCGAAATCTCACGACTAACCTAGCAGGAGGGGGAGGTGTCATGCGGGACCACAGAGAAAGCTGGTTGGGTGGTTTCTCGATCTTATTAGGTGATTGCAATGAGGTGGAGGCTGAGTTGTGGCCAGCCATCCATGGGCTGAGGCTTGCATGGAACATGGGACACATGCTTATCATGCTAGAAGTGGATTCCTTACTGCTCTATAACTGGTTGAAGGAGGCAGCCGAAGGAACCCATCGTTATAGAAACCTCCTGGAGGAATGCAGGAGATGGGTCTCGGCCGACTGGCAAGTCCAAATCCAACACACATTTCGAGGCAATATGGTGGCCGACAAGCTTGCTGCCTTGGCTCTCAAGCTTCCAAATGGCAACCTCCACAAGTGGACCCTCCCACCCAAGGAGGCGACTGAAGCTCTGACGAATGACAAGAATGGCCGAGAAGAACGTGTTGTGTTTAGTGGTTTTTGTGGGGGTAGCCCCCTCCCTTGCATAAATATATAGCATATATATATATATATATATATATATATATATATATATATATATTAATCTTATAATATAATAATACTACTTTAAAACTCCTATGCTAGTCAGAGAAATAGGTAAAATATCAATATAAATATTTGAAAATCTTAATTACTAAGTTAATTCCTTTAAAAAATTAAATTAAATTTTCAAGTCAATTGCTAACTCGATCATCCCACACGGCCCATGCCGGGGCCAAAACGAAATGAGCCTAAATCGACCTGCTAACTCTTTCTGCGCCTTAAATTGTCCTCAAAAATATTCCTGACTAAAACAGCGCTGAACAGATCGCCAACTTTAATGCTCGATTACATTTTTCAAAACCGTTCGTTTTAAAAGATAAAAAGAAAAAGGAAAACAGAAAAAGCTATTTGATACTTTTTTTTTTCTAAAAAACTTGGGAAATATATGCAAGTTTGTTTCCAAGCAATTGGCAAAATTTCCTTTTCTTTCTCTTATGTGATATAGCAATTGAAAAACCTAGCTAATTCCGTATTTGTTTATCGATTTTTAAAACTGGTATTTTGAAAAAAATAAATCCTGTTTTTTGAAAAGTTGTTTTAAAAAACTTGGAAAACATAAACACTGAATTCAGCTAACAATTATCAAATAATACTAAAACAATTAGCGTAGTTATTGTTTTTAAAAACCTTTTTTTTCTAAAAAAGCTCCAAGAATAAGGAAAAACATGTTATATATATATATATATATAATTCTGAAAAACACATAAAATAATAAATTTAAAAAACAAAAACAGATTTTAAAGAACACCGATACTATACTTTCTATATTTTAAAAAACAGTTCTTAAAAACAATTTTAAAAAATAACAAGCAAACAACCTTTTGGCACTTTTAATCCTTCCACCACCCTGAATGCGTGTAACGTTGGCACTCAACATTTCTGCGTGTAACGTGCTTAAGAATATATGTTCCATCTCTCTCTGCCTCTGCCTCCAAGAAGGTTCCTAAACCAATCAATTACCTTTTGCCTTCTCCTTATGGTCGTCTTTATCGAATATTTCCTTTTTATAGAGAACGACAAAGCGGGGATAATCATATATTCCTTAAAGACATATTTTGATTTTTAAAATGATAATATTGGTATTGAAAGTTTTTTATGGGTTAGAATTAGATTTCTTGAATTGGGTTTTCAAAAAACCCTCGTAATCAGATAACTATTTATATGAAAATTAATTTAAATGAGAGTGTTTTCTGTTTCAAACACCATCTTAACACAAACACCACATATAAATATAATGGACTAATGAGGATGTAAGCAGGGTTGATGACTTGATGCAGAGTAGTAACATATAAAAGAACAAGCAGTAGGCGAGGGATCCGGTATTCGGTTAATGGACTAACAATGGAGAAAGAAAACAGTTCAAATCTCCACCCAAAAATTGCGTGATCCAAGGACAGCTTCACAGGATCGATTTTGGCTTCTGACCTGGTTCACTACCGAATCGCGCTCTTACTTTCCACTTTCTCTCGCCCAGACAAAATATTCTCTGTGGTTTGCTGCTTCTGGATCTCGCTCTTCGCCTCCCGCTGAGATCCATCTCTGATCAGGTAACTCTCTTGTGCCCTCTTTCTGTTTCTTCCTCCATCGTTTTCCTCTGGTTCCCCGGATAATTTTGGAATTTTCATTGAATCTTAGTTTTTCCATTCTTGGAGATCTAACGAATGTTTCCGCTCAATTAAGCGTAGTTTCCTGGACTTGAGCAACATGAAAAGCTGAATTTTTATGATTTTTTTGTTAAAAAAAAAATTATTTCCTTTGAGTTTATCGGGAACCAAACGGAGATTTTTATGCTTCTTGTTTAATGCTCTGGTAGAAGATTAATTGCGGATTGGTTAATTGTAGAATCGGTAATTGTTTAGCTAATAATTGATTAATTCTAATAATATTTTTAGGCATTGGGCGTTCGTGAAATGAAGATAATGTGATTAGAATATTTTGATTTTTCTCTGACCCGTAAACAGGTCTAGGAAGACAAAAATCTGGAGCTCTAGGCTGTATTGATATATCTTTGACACCGTTTCTTTCCATCTTCATTTAATATCTTGATTGGATTTCAAAGGTCTGTATGGAATTGATTTGCCTAGTAGGATTGGTGTACCTTGCACCTAGTAATGGGGAGAAAGGTTTCATTGAGTTGAATAATTGATAATCTATTCTTGTAATCTATACTTGATATTTATACCAATTTTCCTTCCGCTTGATAATTTTTCCATAAGCTCATTATGGAAATGATTTTTAGCATCTTTTTTATTCTTTGGTTGCAACAAAAGTCACTAATTTATGAACGACTGAAGAAGCAATCAAATGTACAGGGAAATATGTAGGTGAAATGGTTGGGTCTCTCATAGCTTAACCAATGGTCTGTGCCTGGCACTTTAACGTAATCATACAAGGTAGAGCTTTACCGCTTCTGAGGGTCCTTCAATTTGTATGAGGATTAGTCCTGTCAGCAGATGGTACTTTAAAGCGCGCCTCTCACAGGTAATGGTCCGCTTAAGACACCTCATGGTCTGACCCAATTTTTTTTTAAAGTTATTTTCAATAAAAAAATGTCTTAAACGGAGCTTTTATAAAGCCCTTGTGATATAAAACATTTTTTTTCTTAAACAAATTAATGTTTTGGGAGACGGTATGTGTGTGTTTTGTTAACAAAAAATTTATGCATAAGAAATGGATCATTATTAAGAAAGAAATTCATCAGAATTCTGAGCATGCTTCCAAGGATTTAAAAAGAAAAAGAAAATGCCAAAAAACACATATCAAGGGGGATTCAGATATGCATCCATCTTTTTATCTTTAGATGCATGGAATTAGATTCTTACTTCGGCTGAATATGTGACGACTACTGTCCTATTTTTCTTTCTTTTCTCAGAGTATCTAGTGTTACTTGATTATTTCTTTGAATTATTTAGTTGTATTCATAAATTAAAATTTCCATGTCTAAGTTTTTTGCATGCTTGATTCATTGTCTTCCTCTACTGTCATCTCAAAAAAATTGACCTGAATACTGTGGTTATTATTTTGTGGTTCTCAGTGAATTGGATCCTAGTTATGATGGAGAAGGCTGATTCTGGGCAAAAGCTCTATACAATGATGCGGCTGTGGGAATTTCCAGACCGGTACATTGTTGAGCCCACTGATGGCTCTTCTGGTTCCTGTTTGGCAATCAGTAGAGAGGATGGGTCTATGACACTGATTGGTTGGATGCTTTGTTAACTATTTCTTTGACATTCTTTTGTCTTATATTTTTGCTGGTATCTATTTCACCGCTTTTCTTTTGTTAACATGGTAAATTTTTTATCTAATTGGTGCATTTTTTCTTCTTATAGATGAACTTCCACAATCCAACTCTGTTCGGGTTCCTAAAATTAGAACAATTTTTGGTGTAATTGGGATGATAAAGCTCTTGGCAGGCAAGATTGTCTCTTGCTAAACACCTGAAACTTTGTTACACTTTTGTTATATTTATAAATCGCAGCTGCTATGTCAATGCCTCATTCTCTATACTTTTATGGTGTCATGAAGTCATGTTTTATATTCAAGACAAATTGTAAACATCTTTTAAGAAAACTTTTGTGCTTGGAGTCAGTATTTCCACAACATTTATTTGTCGTACTTTATTAGTTTACTAGTAATTACATGTTATATGAGCATTTTTTTCCTAGGCTGAATTACAGTTCTGCAATTCTTTTCATCACTGGCTTTGTAGTTCATCCATTTACATGAATTGATTTCTTCATATTCTTGTATGCTTTTAGGATCATATTTATTAGTTATAACAGAACGTGAATGTGTTGGGTCTTACTTGGGGCATCCTATCTTCAAAGTTTCGTCCCTGAAGATTCTTCCATGCGATCATTCTCTAAAACATTCGACTGCAGAGGAGGTAAACCACCTGTGGGTGCATTTTTGTTTGTTAATTGTAGGAGTTCTTGCTGTTTTGAACCTTTTATTTTCTTTTACCAATTTGGCAGAAAAAGATGCAGAGTGAGTTTTCTGGCCTTATAAATGTAGCAGAGAGGACATCTGGTCTGTTTTTTTCGTATGACACAAATTTAACTCTGAGGTGATTTGTTTAACCATCTTAATAGCATTTTCTTCATTGTAGGTGTGTGTTTGTGTGGCCTGCTTACATGCATGTATGTGTGTTGTCAGCATACTTCCTGAGTTTTGACCAAGGTGACCGGTAGCTGGTTGCCTAGGTCTAGCACTTTTGTGATTCACTGATCTTAAAGGGTCTACATTGTTCTTTTGTACATATGGCTCACTAAAGCTTTAGGTAGTGTAAGCCTTGAAATTGACCAAAACCAGAACTAGAGCCTGAAAGCCTTATCCCAGTGCTTTAGAGTCTGGTTTACAGATCAAATTGTGATTCATCAAGGTTTGAGTTTGAAAAACCAATGTCCTAGTAGGGTAATACCCAAAGGGGGAGGAGTGAATGTGTGTATTTCTAAGTTTTAATATAAGAATTGAAAATTTCAATCTGATGAAACCTTTGGGAATAACTTAATCCTTTTTAACACAATTAAACCCTATAAGAAATTAGGAATGATCAATGATAATCCACCACACAAGAGTAAGAGATTTTTATGTGGAAAATCCCTACATTGACTATGGAGATAAGAAACCATAGGGCTAAAACAATCTATCATATGAGATCATTTTTTTTACATATAGTTTTGCGCACCTTTAATGCTCTAATGGATTTCCCTCAGCCTCTTAGGGGATATATAGGTCTCTTAAACAACCTAGAGTTTTTTCAAAGAATGTTTGAAAGCCGAATGGTAGAAATAGCTTTGAATGAGAGCTTCCAACCCTAAAACACATTTGAGTAGTCTATATATAGGTCTAAGAGTCTATAATGTTGGAAACAGAAATTTCTTCAAAAGAAAAATCTCTACTTTCGAAAATTAATTCAAACATTTTAGCTCAATACTAAAACTTCCATCCAACCCTATCTTACAAAAAACTAACTTGCCTTTACAAACATTTTCAGACTTATCTTGTTGGTTGATTAAATGATAACCTTAAATCTTCAATGAAGAGTAAGTTACTGTCTAAAAAGATTCTATGAAGAGTCAGTTACTGTATCCATCAAAAAAAAGAGTCAGTTACTGTCTAAAAAGATTCTATGCTAGAATGAAACAAAAACAGAGCTCATTAACAACATAAATAAAACAATAGTAATCCTAACAAAGCTTATTAGCAGCCACTACCACTCCCGGGTTATCCTTATGACTTTTAGATGCCAGTTGGTGTCAAGGGAGGAGCTTGACCATTCTGAATGCTAATAAAAGGGGAGCAGGAGCTTTCAAAGGACTATTTGCAAGATAGGAAAACCCATTGTGATTGAGATTATAAAGTCTGGAAACACAATTGAGACTCATCCTTTTGAAAGTGGTAGAGCATTTGAACTGTTGAGAATAATTCCTGGAAAGCAGTGTGTAAAATTTTAATATTGCTTTTTAAAGTAGCAAGTAATCACTTGATCGCTTGGCTACGTATTTGGTATCTACTCACTTATTGTATAGTGATTGCCTGTAATGCAGAGCTAACCTAACTCATTTTGTTGGAGGTTGGCCGTAACTTGTGTGTAATCCATGTTCAGGGTTGTATTCTCATTGTATTAAAAGCTTAAGTATATAAAATGGATCAATCCAAGCGAGATATTGGTTGGTAATAATCATATTGAAAATGCAAACCTACAAAAAAAAATGTTTAATAATTAGTATTAACAAATTCGTTAGAAAATCCAACTTCAATTGAATGATCTTTACTTTTCTTTCCTATATTTTCTTGTATTCAAAATAACATGTTTCAAGCATTTTTAAGAGCCATAGAATTTCCTTGATTTTAAGTTATCATCTAGATACAGTTGAAATATGAGAAAAAGGAAAACTATGCATTTTCTTTTTGAATAAACATTGTTTAAACATTTTCTGGAACAATGAAAAAGCTTTTCTCCTTTTTACTATTTAATCATTTATAAATAAATAACTTTGATCTTATCTTGGTAACCAAACATGGATAGAAAAGAGACATCATAATTGATTTGGGAATAAGTTTTTGTTTTCTATTTTTAGCATTTTTACATTCAAGAACAACCAAAAACTATTTCAATGCAAGTTATTTTCCTTTTTCTTGGTGATTTCACTTATAATATTCTTTTCATTTGAATAAAAAATAATATTGTTGAAGTGCCAAAAAGGGCAAACCAAAGTACACATGACATACACAATGATCTCTAGAAGGCATAAATATAAGAAGACAAGGGAAAATGAAAAACTACT
Source organism: Tetrastigma voinierianum (assembly GCA_016808115.1). Classification (NCBI taxonomy): domain Eukaryota; kingdom Viridiplantae; phylum Streptophyta; class Magnoliopsida; order Vitales; family Vitaceae; genus Tetrastigma; species Tetrastigma voinierianum. Next base: position 74,659 of record JAEQBH010003333.1, on the reverse strand, counting down.
CCATTCCTCAACAGTACCCAACTTCATTAATCAACAATGTGAATTTAAATAGCACTTTAGTCCTTAACTATATACAGCTTGGTCCATCACAACAAGTAATAAGAAATAAGGTTTTGAGCCTTTGGTTAGGAAACTCCTTGCTATCAAAGAATCTTACCCGCTTCTTCCAAATTGTCTAAAAGAGGCAGAAAGGAGTTGCTTCCCACACTTTTTTTTTTTTTTTTTCCTTTCAACAAAGGGGTCATGTGACCCTAAAACTGGTCAGCTTAGAAATCTCTTGCGGTGTCACAATGTAACAAATTGTGGTTAACCGACCTATCTTGGATAAGGAGAAAGGGCATGATTAAAATAATTCCTAACTTCCTCCATTAATCTTACGATCAAAGCTTTTCCTCGAGACACTGAAAAGCAAAAGATCGCCCAAACCTCTTATTAGTGCACTAATCCCCAGTCAGAAAATTTAAGACACTCTGACAAAAAAGTTCCGACTTTTTATCTCCTCGAATTAAACTCACATCCCTCTCCCTTTCCGCTCACTACTTAACTTGTAGACTTAACAAGAAAAAACACTCTACAACCTCAATCTTCTAATCATTTAGATTCTTAGAGAATTTAGGAATCCAAACATCTCTTCCACTTGATTGAATCCATAGATCCGCCTAATTACACTCGGCTTTTGAGCTATACTCACATAAGGCAAAGAAACTCCCCAAAGGCTCACGCTGCCACTATATACTATAATGAGAAAAGGAGTTCGTATTTCATTGATAACAATATACGAGTACACTTATATATGCATGATAGAAGATATTAAGAAAAGAAACCCATTAAGGCAGACATAAAAAACCAAATAAGACTAGGATAAGGAAAAAAAAGGAAAAGAATATAAAATAATAATTATATGATATCTAACACCCTCGTCAAGTTGGAGCACATGTGTCATACACACCAAGCTTGTCACAGATGCACTCAATCCCAGACCTGAGACGGAGCTTACATGCTTGCTAGTCAGTCAGTTTGAAATCACGAACTAGTAGCTGCCTTAATCTCTGATGCAATCTCATCTCTAACAAAGAGAATGCTTGGTCCTCTTATGGAAAACTGGTCTGGGCTACAATATGGCAACCTGGATTTTATCACAAATGAGCTCTCAACTGTTCATCCTTCCCAAATCTTAACCTATGGAGAAAAATGTTTTAATCCATATGAGTTCGCCATGTTGCCAGCAATGCAGCTCTATAATTAATTTCAGCACTGGTGACTTCACATTACATTCGACTTCTTACTTTTCCTAGATATTAGGTTACCTCCAATAAACACATGATACTCCCGCGGAGCGTTTGTTCGCGAGCGGGTTAGATCCCGCCCGCCCGTATCACTACAGCCATAAATCTAGGTATTTAATTTATTTCATGCACACAAACAACACCTCCCTGCTGCTCTTTAACATACAATGTATAACATGCAGATCATTAATGTCCCAAATAATGTATACATCACAGAGTGATCAGGGGAAGAACCCAATACCATACCTCATGCTAGAAGGAAATGTTTGGTTGGATGATGATGAGACATTTTCTCTCACCCCCATCATAATTTCGTTTACGATCTCTCGATCTGCAGTGAAGCTCCACCCTGCCTTAGTATGGTTTCGATGATTCGATCCAGAGTGTCCATGTGCTTGCAAATTCAACATACCCTACTTCCAAGATATCTAAGGTATACTCCTCCTCCGAGAAATAACCACATTGGAATTAAATTGAGCCATCTTAATGTATTAGAAAGGCTCGGAGTTTCAAGTCTTTGTCCGAAGTGCCAAAGAGGTGCTGTCTAGCTCTCAACGCCATACCTAATTACATTCGTAATAACAATGTCATCCATAAACAACTAAGTAAATACTTTGGCCTCAAGAGGTATGATGATAGAAAATTAGCGGCCCATTGTGCTTTAGATCATGCCAAACTCTCAACAACTAAACTAAAACCAATCCAACCAAGCTCGGCAGATTGTTTCAACCATACGCTGAACGCGGACCGGCACATCAACTAGACTCCTGCATGATTATATACCTTTTCAAAACTTCCCCTTCTATTTGCCCTTAGAGGCGTGACTCAATTATTGAATTTTACCTCCCAATCTCCTGTCTTTGATAGGCCCAACCTTGTACAGACATCTCTACTTCCCTTACAAGACTACTCCCTTTAAATTTGTATTGAATACAAACAAAACAACCTACTTTTGGTAAACCTCCAAGCAATCAATTCTATTTTTAAAGTAAAAATTCTCGAGACGGTAAGAGATGCTTAACTCCTCATTCCCTCTTTCTTTATCAAAACTAACTCAGAAAGTAATAATTTCAGCAATGCAACCTCTTTCTTCCTAAAGACTCATTGCCTATAAGAAGCCATGAACTGGTTTCCACTTTAAACTTTCTTGCACCTTCATAACTATGATATGAAGTATATGGGCAAGCTTATTAAATTACTAAAATTAGAGTGGTGCCCCTCCTTTCTAAAATGAATGTCTTTTCTATGTTGCCAATCTTTTACTAAGCCTTTCTTCGATCCATACTAAGCTGCCAAAGAGTTATTAAGAGGCAAGACTTAATAAGTGGTCAGTTTCACCACCTTTAAGTAATCTAATTAAAAAGCTAACTCATCCAAGTGTTTTGTCCTGCCCACTTTATTTTCTCAGATAACAAACATATTGTCTTTTGGAAATATATATATTTTTTTGATTGATAAACAATTGAATTAATACCAACAAAAGATCCCTTATAAAAAGGCTGTATGATACAACGAGGAAACCAAAAACCAACCACAAAACGAACAAAAATAAAACCAAAAACAACGTTGAAATTTTGACAAAGCTGGGCTAGTGGAATATTTTGAAGATATCTCTAACAAAAGGGTGTTCTACATCAAACATCAAGCTAGCCCAAGAAGAGAAAGAAAATAAAAAGCAGGATTTCAATCTGGACTTGGAAAAAGCTTCATCATCAAACACAACCCTATTTCTCTCTTTCCAAATAGCCCAAAACAAGCAAAGAGGGACCGCTCTCCATAACTTCGCATCCTTTTTCCGCATGGGAAGGTGCAGCCAACCCGCAATGTCTTTCACCGTAAAAGGACAAACCCAATCCCGCCGCACAAAGCTGAAATTGCAAATTCATGCACCACACCTTACAGCAATGGATAAATGTGTGTTCGTAAAGATTCTTCATCCTTTCCACAAAAACACACTCGCCATCGAAGCCTCTTTAAGCCGATCCATATCAAAATCTTGCCCCACCACATTCTAAGCAAAGAATCCCACCTTAGCGTGGAACTAGTAGGTTCCCCACAAAGATTTTATAGGCACCGACTGCTGACTACCGCCCTCTAATAGTTCAAAGCATGTTTTAACAGAGAAACAACCATTTTTTTCCTTTTTCCACCAAAATCTATCGGTAAGATTAGGGTTGATACTCTGAGAGTTGACCATGGCAAGGAATCCTTGCACCTCCTCCAATTCCCAATCACGAAATAGCCCCAACCTGGTTTCTGTACTCTTCCCCGACCTAAGCCACCCAAAAACTCAAAGAACCTTAAATTTTGTGAGTTAGCCAAACGACACAGAGGGAAAAGAAGAGCATAATGGAGCTTCACCACACCACGCCTTCCTGCACCTTGCCTTAGAACCATCCCCAATCTTCAATCGAATGCTGATTTCTAAGGAACAAAGCTTCTTTTGCAAATTTCTTCCAAAGACCAACCCCATGGCATCCTTAGAATAGTAGGAAAATGTACTCTTCCTCCAAGCCATATTTCAAAATAATGACACTCCTCCACATGTAGTTATCTTCCACGAGAACCCCAACACCATTTTCCGAGCAAAGCCCTATTAAAGCAGATTGCGACACTCCAAACCACCTTTTCTCTTTACTCCGCACCGAGTCCCACTTATCAAATGGATTTTCCTCTCTCAAGAGCTCCCACCCAAAGGAAGTCACGCTGAATTTTTTTCAGTCTAAACTTGACTTTCTTGTGGATCCCAAGAGAGACAATAGGTAGGTGGGCATGTTGGATAGTACACTTCTAATGAGAGCGAGTCTTCCACCCTTAAAGATATATTGTCTTTTCCAAAGAGCCAACCTATTACGAAACCTTTCTTCCACTCCATCCCACACTCTAGCCTCCTTATGTTTTACACCTAGAGGCAGCCCGAGATACTCAGTAGGCAACGAGCCTATTTTGCACCCTAGCTCAAAAGCAAGCCCATCCACATCTTCAACCCTACCCACAGGCAATAAGGAGCTTTTCTCTAGATTGATCTTTAACCCCGAAAGCGCTTCAAACCAAGCTAAAATCCAAAGATAAGTCATCCGATCCGCATCCTGGCGTAAGACAAGAGTATCATCCGCAAAAAGCAAATGTGTGATTTGCTTTACTGTGTTATCTCTCCCCTTAAACATATACCCAGAGATAAAGCCTCCTTCAGCTGCTTTGTCAATCATTAACGAAAGAGCTTCCATGCCCAAAACAAAAAGATACTGCTGAGCAATGTCCCCTCTCTCGCCTTAACCCCTCTGAGCTCCCAAAAAGCCGCACCGGGCTACCATTAACCAGAACGGAAAAAGTTGCAGTAGAGATGCACCACTCAATCCAACTCACCCATTTATCCCCAAAACCCATCCTTTTTAGCACCTTCAAGATGAAGGTTCCGGGGCTTATCTCGGTCATATGCTTTCAATATCGAAGTTTGCAAAGGATCCCCTTCTTCCTCTCTCGCATCAGTTTCACAACCTCATTGGCAATCAAGGATGCATCCAGATTTGTCTACCCTCCACAAAAGTATTTTCGGTACGGATTAAACTGCCAAAACCATTCATACCTTAAGCCTCATAGCGCGACCTAGCAATCAATTTATATATACTTCCAATCAGGCTGATTGGTCTAAAATCCTTCAAGTCCTCTGCCCCCCTTATCTTTGGAATCAAGACAAGGAAGGTAGAATTTAGGCCTTTCCCAAATCTTCCCCTCTCATGAAAATCCTTGAAAAGATCCAAAATGTCCATCTTAACTAAGTCCCAACTAAGCTGCCAAAATGCCAAGCAGCCGGCTTATCAGACCCGGCTTTGTCCCCATTGAGATTTAACAACGCTGCATGGATTTCGGCTTCAGTAAAAGGTTCCTCAAGCTTGAGGTAAATTAAACTTAACCCGGAAAAATCCAGTTCCTGCCTTGCTCTCCAAGAGCCCGGATCGGACAGTAAACCTTTGAAAGCATTCACAATGCCTGTTCTAACCTCCCCATCCCCTTCAAGCCATTCCCCACCAAAACGAATCCTTTCTATAGTATTGCTTTTTTTGTGAGAATTGGCCATTCTGTGGAAAAAACCCGCATTCCCGTCTCCTTTCACCCATATCTCCCTAGATTTTGCCCAAGATGTTTCCTCCAAAGAAAGACCATATTTCTTGAATTCCTCCAACGTCACATTCTTGTACCAAGTTCTTCGGGAGAAAGGGGTCTTTTCACTTTCTAAATCATCCCAAGTCAGCTTTCACTTTTGCCGTGGCCGACTCTCTATTTTCTTCAACCCTCCCAAAAACCTCTTTGTTCCAATTTTTTAGAAAATTTTTTATGGCTTTCATCTTTTCCATTAGAACATAACTGCTTGTCCCCCTGAACTCTAACCGCTGCCACCAGACCTTGATTAGATCTTTGAACCCCTCCTCTTTAATCCACATATTCTCGAATCTAAAAGGGGAAGGTCTCTTTGGCAAGATTCTACCCCCCTTGAGTAGGATAGGAAAATGATCAGAGGTAGGCCTAGGGAGAATACTCTGTCTCGTCCCGCCAAAAAGACAGTCCCACTCCTTAGAGACTAAGAATCAGTCTACTCGCTTTATCCTACAATTATTCGACTCCCTTCCAAGGTATCGACCACCCCGAACTCGGAAAGTCTCTCAACCCAAGTCATCTATGACCCGGGGAGTAAGCGCCCTCATCAACCTCCGTAATTCTACCTTCCTACCCGCTCATTCGGGAAATCTAGTGATGTTGAAGTCCTCACCAATGCACCATACTGATCATTCCATAACCCTTAATAGCTCCCGCCCGTCTCTAGAAGATCCTCTTAAACATAGGACCGTGGGGCCATATAAACCCCCAGAAAACCCAAGTACACCTTCATAATGCACTCTGAATCTACAAGACACCGGGCGGAACCCACCTTCCTCTTCGCAAGAAGTTTAACACACGAGAATCCCGCAAATAACAATGCCCCCAGGAGGCCCCTCAAATTTTAAAGCCGCCCAATCTAGAATCTACCCACCCCAAATTGATCGAATTCAATAGACACTTCCTTGAATTTTGTTTCAGACAAACAACCTCCACTGCGATTCTCTGATGAAGCTGGCCTTAATCACTTTCCTTTTATTCACATCATTCGCCCCCCTTACATTCCAAGATAAAATTTTTATCTTCATCAACGACTATAATAATAAGCCCTGACCTCCTTCCCTAGGCCTCCATTCTTTTTCCTTGTCTTTTGGAAATATATTGTCTTTTCTAATTAGAGTGAGGCTCTCCCTTTTGGAAATATATTGTCTTTTCTATGTTGCCAATCTTTTACTAAGCCTTTCTTCGATCCATACTAAGCTGCCAAAGAGTTATGAGGTACACTTAATAAGTGGTTGGAAGCTCACCCACCTTGCGACCTAATTAAAAAGCTAACTCATCCAAGTGTTTTGTCCTGCCCACTTTATTTTCTCAGATAACAAACAAAATAAAATTAAAATTAAAAACAAAGTTCATAGCTTCAAAATTGTGATTCTAAATCATAAATTCCTGAAGATTCCGTGTGTGTGTCTATATATATATATATATATATAGAGAGAGAGAGAGAGAGAGAGAGAGAGAGAGAGAGAGAGAGAGAGAGAGAGAGAGTTTTCAGTTTCCTGTATTGACTTTTAGGTTATCAATTTCCTCTAGTTCTTTTGTCATCATTCATGGTGAAATACCTCCATTGATGCCTTGTGATGCTTCTGCTTTCCAGTGCACAACGATTGCATGATTTGGGTGATGAGTCCAAGCTACTTCCTCTTTGGAGACAGGTAAGGCCCTTTTAATGATGAAGCAGCAGATAGTTTTCTAATTTTGTCTATTAAACCAATAAAAATGGGTTCTGAAGTGGAGCCAACTTGTTTCTGTTGCTGACTTAATATATGTGCAACTGATGGTTTCAACTTTATGTTCTTATTACTCATTCTCATAGATGTTCCCTATTGTTATGATTTCAAGTTGGGTTTTTCTGCTTCTATTATTTATTTACTTTGACTTATGTCATCATACATTTGAAATGTTCTTTCACAGGCAGACCCTAGATTTCTCTCTGGAACAATTATATGTTGGAAGTTCTTACTGATAGCTTCAAGGTTTTTTTTCATTGCTAGCATTGTTCTATGTTAGTGTGCTCTGTTTTATCTGCTGTTTTTGGTTTGCAACTTATTGACTTCTGGAATGTCTATATCATCTCCTATCTGCAGCTTGATCCATACTTGCTTCCTGTGTCATCCAAGGGAATATCTCTATCTCAGTTAAAAAAGTTTGTGATTTAGTTGTATGGTACTTGGGATGTTGCTTTCTGTCATTCTGTTTTGAGTTAACTCTTAACTGATCTCAGGTTTTCAGTACTTTCACAGCCATTGAAAGATATTATTGATATCACCTTGATTGGGCGCGAAGATGCACTAGAGAACTGGTATCCAAAACTTCTTATAATTTTAAATATAATTTTATATTTAATAATATATGAATTATATATTTATGACATCATTGGTTCGATAGTGGTTCGACCACTGAATTGTGAACCGGTAACTTTTCCGGTTCAGTTTTTAAAACATTGGTTTTTTTGCTTGGGAATTGTCATCGGGAAAAGTGTTAACTATGGATCAATTAAAAAGGAGGGGTTATGCCTTAGCCAACAGGTGCTCCATTTGTGAAGAAGTGAAAGAAACAATTGATCATCTCCAACTACATTGCTCAAAGGCTAGAATGTTGTGGGACATAATTTTTTCCCTTGTTAGGGTTAGGTTTTTCCTTGAAAAGTTAGAGAAGCGCTTCTTTGTTGGGATGGTTATTTTGTGGGCAAGAAGTGGAAAAAGACTTGGATGGCAGCCCCTCTATGCATTTGTTAGACTATTTGGCTTTAAAGGAACAAAGTTGCATTTGAAAAATGAAGTGATTTGTCACAGGATGAAAACCCTCCTTTCATTGTAATTCTTTTGACTAATAAATTTATGTATAGTGGACAGACCTAGTTCCTTACTTGATTTTTTGGTTTGGATGGGCTGTAGATGCGGGTTGGTTGGTTGTAGATGAGGGTTGGTGTTTTGGTTTTTCTATATTTCTTTTTTGTTTCCCCTTTGTTTGGGCTACTTTATACTTCCCAGATGCTAGGTTGCTCTTTTGGGACAGCTTTTCTTGTTTCTAATACAATTTGTGCTACTTATCAAAAAAAAATAAAAAAATTGAATGATAGTTTTTTAATTGTCTTTTCGTGTTTGTATTATTAATAATAAAGTTGTATTTTGGAAGGCACTGATGTGGAGGAGGAGCTGATTCTGATGGTATGTTGCAATTTGTGGAAAGTGAGCAAATTGTACAGTTGAATGGATATACAGCATCATTTGTACAGGTATAAGCCCTTTTGCATTTATGTGATGATGCTATGGGACAGTATTGTTCTCTTTTTCATTTTTTAATGGGAAACACCGAAGCTGACACAGTCTAAATATTCAAAAAGGCACTTTAAGTTTAGAATGTGTCACTGACCTGAGATACTTTTGATAGAGGTGCCATGGAAAAAATTAGTGTTATGATTGCATGAGTGTCTTTGCTCACCAACTGATGGACAGATAAGAGGAATGTCTTTGTTTTACGGATCAATCTTAGTTAATTTCACTCACCTTCCTTGGAGTTTGAACTATATATACTTAGTTACCAGTAGTTTGAATTTTGGTTGAATAACTGCCCTAACCTTTCGTTTTTTTTTTTAAATTTCATTCACCCCCACTTTGAGTTAGGGAAATATTTGATTAAATTTTAAACTAATGGTGGGTAATGGCCCAAACATCATGGGAGGTAAATGAAATTAACTTTGCTGTTTATTTGTTGATATAAGGTATTCTAATGTGTTGAACAAGTACATACGATAAAGTATATGAAAAAGAATAGTGAGTCTTCAATAAAAAGGGAGTGGCTGAATTTCTGTATATATAATATGTTAAGGATTTTCATATATATACATTTATACTGCTTTTTACCGATCAAAAAAAAAAAAAAAAAAAATAATATGTTAAGGATTTCCTAATAGGACTTGGATTCTTTTCCTTTTTCTATCCCTCTTTAGTTTCTTATTCTATTCTAATAATATTTCTATTTTTTGTTGTTTTTCTCATCCTTTTTTGTTGTGTATACATATGTGTAATCCTCGTATTCCTCATTAATGAAATTCGAGAATTCCTTTTCTCTTAACATAATAATATATCTAAAATTTGCCTATCAAGAGGGGACTCCATGATAAAGTGATTTGAAATGAAGGGAATGAGAATCTCTTTATTTCAAATAGTGCAAAATTTCTCTTTTTAGATGGGTATAGTAAGTTTCAATGAGTTTTTGGGAGTAAGGGTGGGGACAATGGATAAAAAAAATATTAATGTAAATATAAATATAACTAAATAAATAAATAATAGAAACTCTCTCTGGATTGCTAACAAAATAGTGTCTCAAGCATTGTTTGGGCTTCATAATGTTTTCTTGATACCCAAAGCAGGTATTTATAAACGCCACCCCACGTCCCAACGAAAATGAAAAAAGGAAAAAGGGAAAATCTCTCCTTCAATTTCTCATCTGAATCCAACCTAAGGTTTTTCTTCTTCTTCTAAACCTGCTGGAATTTTCAAATTTGTGGTAAAATAAACATGACACATTTAAAATATGATTGTAAAAGGTTACATCCTGTTTGATAGACCAAAATGTGATATGAAAACTTTTCTTGTTGCATCCTCGGATGATTCACTTTTTTGCAGCAATATTGTAGACTGTATCATACCTTCTATATCTGCAACCCAAATTCCAAGAGTAGTCTTATTGATCAATGTGAAAGGGACAAAGTTTTATAATATTTTAGAAAGATTATAAATTTAATGCCAGTGGCAGCATATTTAGATAACTGATATAGCTTCTGTGGATAACTGATATGGACTTACATTTTGAAGGTTCGAGGGTCAATTCCATTACTCTGGGAGCAAATTGTTGATTTGACATATAAACCTAAGTTTGAGATTGTGAGACTTGAGGAAGCAGTGAGTGTTTTAATCTTCTCTTCTTCTCATGGGATTGGTTTGTTGCTCACTTAAAGTTCCCTATGTTTTAATTAGCTACTGCAATGAACACTTTCTGCAGCCTCGAGTAGCTGAACGACATTTTTTGGATCTGAGAAAAAGATATGGGAGTGTTTTGGCTGTAGATCTTGTCAATGGGGTACACATCCTTTTTTTTTTCTCATGCCTTCTGCTTTTATAGTATAACACATCTAATTTTGTTATCTTGAAGGCTATGTGTACATGGTCACTTGATGAACTCTTATGTGTGTCATATTTCTTGCTATGAGCACAAAGACATCTATGGTAGAAAAACCATTATCACTGGATATGATTTGGATTCAGTAATAGTACAATGCTTTGATAAACTCTGGGGCCATTGGAAAGTAAAAGTCATGCAAGATTGTAAAAGTTGAGATGACACGAAAATTGCACGGATGATTTTTGTGGCTGCCAGATAGTGCAAAAATATCAAGGAGAGTATTACTAGGTCACTCTCAACATTCTGGAGTTTTGACAGAACCAAGGAATCTTTGATATGATTGCGCTTATTAGCCAAAAATTTTATGATCTTATAATCTCAGTTAGTGTTTATGTTTTTGCTGTGGGTTTGTTCATGCCATGTGGAACATCCTACACTTACTAGTGACCTACACCTAAAAAGTTATAGTCGTGACTTGTGAGCTATTCACTGTTAAGCTACCTTTATCTTGTAACAGGATGGAGGTGAGGGACGTGTAAGTGAAAAGTTCGCCAATGCAATGCAGCACATTGTGAGTGATGATGTAAGGTACAATGTCCCCTCCTGTACTTTGATATTAATTTTTCTCTAATTTTTCATTCACCACTAAGAACTACTGTTTGATGTAGATATCTGCACTTTGATTTTCATCGAATTTGTGGGCATGTTCATTTTGAGCGCCTCTCCATCCTTTATGATCAGATTGTCGATTTTCTCACCAAAAACAGGTATTTTCTCTTTTGAAATAGCTAAAAGTATTTAAGCTAGGCTTGATAAATGTATTTGGAGATTCTTTGCTCGAACTGTTCATATCAGATAATTTTAGATATTGAATACTGACTTCGCTTTATCTCTTGACTTTCTGCTTTATGTATTGAAGGATATGCTACTTTTTGGAAGAGAGGATATAAAACATGGGTCGCAAACATTGTAAGAGTTTGTTAGGAAAGATCTTGTGCATTGGTATACTTTGTTACTAGGGAGGATGCAGACATTTTGGTGTCTCATATGGACCCAGCATGGATGCGTGAAGGTTTTCTGACGACCTCCAAGATATTTTGTGCTGAACTATGGACATAACATGGGTGTTGAGAAATGGATAAACAACCTATTTTATGACCAAAATTTCTTAAGTAGGAGTGCCATCTTTACTTTCAGTTGGGTTTCAAACATAAATAGTTTGTGGTTGCTGACTTTTCTCTCCTACAAATGGTTTCTAGTCGAGTGATTTTTCTTTCTCACATCATTAAGTTTGCAAAGCACTACAAATTCCTTACAAGAGATTTGAACAATGACATTTGGCACATTGAAAGCTTGTTTTACAAGAGATGTGATGAACTCTCAACAACTAGCAATTGTTCTATGATTTTCAATCCTAACTATTGTGTTTTTCGTTACTGAAACTCGAGGAAGATGATTGGCAGTGCTATAGAGAAGAATTAACTTTACTACCTAGAATTTTGAGAAAAAGGAGATAGCTTAATCCAATCCAAGGAAAGGAGTTTTGAAAGAAGGGAGCCTCAGAAGACTACTGAATCTGGCATGAAAGATTAGAGCATCCTGATTTCCATTACATGAGGAATTGATAATAATTCAGAGTATAGATTATAGACCAACAACTCTTTTGTAATTTTTGGTCTTAACTACTATGTTTTTAACAATCGAATTCAAGGGAGATGATTAACCATGCTAAATTGAAGAATGAACTTTACTGCTGAGATACCAAGGAGATCCCTCAAGCTTAACAAATAAAGGGAGTTTAGAAAAGAGTGTTATTCATCAATTAAATTGTGCATGTACTCCCTAATAAAATGTAGTAGAAAAACATAAAAATAAATATCTTCTGAGGTAGCCTAAGCCTTGATGTTTGATGGAAATTCCAAAACATTTTCAGGGAGATGTGGTCTTGATGGCAACATGCCTTATTAATAAGATGCCTTCAGAGGTTCTTAACTTTCGAACTCCTGTTGGAACATTGAAAAAATGTTATCTTCACCTATTTGTATTTAGTTTTTCACCATTGAAAGTCTTTAGAAATAGTGTCTTTGTTCATGTCCCTTGCAAAGACAAATTTAATTTTAACTGTTGAAAGGGATTGTCCTTAGATATTCCCTAAGCCAAAAAGGGCACAAGAGTTACCATCTAGTAATTGGTAGAAATTATTATAATGGGTGTGAGATTTTTTGAATTGCATCCGCATTATACCAAGACTAGCCTTCAAAAGGAGCAAATAGAAGTAGAAGATTAGCCACATACTTGGCCAATCCGATTAATAATACAACTTTGGACTATTCCAAAAAGGGGTAGAACTTGAAGAAGTCCTTGGTGATGACTCACAATGATAAGAAGTGGAGATACAAGTGTATATAGGAAGACCTTGTTGGTGGATGCCTTAATTCTTGAAGACAAAACCAATCAACAACTTTTAAATGAAGCTATGGTTTCTATACCCCTTGAATCTAGTAGTAATCCTTCCAATCCTTTTCCAAATTCTACTCCTCCCTTGACTATTTATCTTGATATTCATATTGCAACTTGTAAGGGTCTTAAGTGTTGCATCAAACACCTTTTGTGAAACAATTAGATGTTTTTGGGGGGACTTGTAAGGTGTTTACCTCTATATAATGCTAGTTTGGGTTTGAAGAATGTTGAAGAAGCTCTTGCTAATCCGAAGTGGAAGAAAGCTATAGATGAACAACTGAACGCTCCAAAGAAGAATGGGAGAGTTGGTATATCATGGATTTACCCAAGGGAGAACACCTAGTGAATGCAAATGGATTTTTTCAATTAGATATGAGGTGGATGGTTCTGTGGAGAGATATAAGCTGCAGCTTGTGGCAAAGGGTACACACAACCAATGTATAGATTTCTGAGATGAATTTATTCTCTCTTGTGGATAATTACAATTGGCCATTACAAGAATTAGATGTTAAGAGCACCTTCTTAATTGGAAATTTAGAAGAGAGATCTATGTGGACCTTCCATTAGGGTTAGAGTGAATAACAGAAAGAAATGCAAGCTGAAAAATCCCTACATGACTTTAAAAAAATCATTGAGAACTTTGTTGGAAGATTTGCTCAACAACTCTTGAAGTTTGGTTTAATCAAAGTCAAGTAAATCAAATTCGTTTTTATAGAAGATCATCCACAAGGAAGTGACTATACATGATATCATTATAGCGGTTGATGATAGTGAGGAAATTTAAAAATTGAAAGTAAAGTTGGTTAAAGATTTCAAAATTAAGGATCTAAGTATTTTTTGTTCTTTTTTCTGAGAATTGCGCTGGCCGAGTCAAAAGAAAGGATTTTTTATATTGTAAAGGACCTATGTCTTTGATCTTCTCATGGAAACTAGAATGCTTGGATCCAAACCTATAAAAATTCCTATTAATTTGAACCACAAACTCAATGTAGTTATAGATGGTGCTCGATGCTCCAATGGATAAAGAAAGGGTCTAAAGATGTGTTGGAAGATTAACTTGTGGGAAGATTCATCTATTTTTCCCCATATTAGACTTGATATTGTACTTTGCTGGCGTGGTTACTGCACTTTCCTTAAGAACCTTACATGGAAGTAGTTCATAGAATATTGTAATACCTAAAAGTTACTCTTGCAAGAGGATTAATATTTTTTTTTCAAAATGGTCATATGGATGTGAAAGTATATACAAACTTTGATAGGGGTGGATCTATAGTAGATGAAAATCCCACCTTTGGCTATTGTACTCTTATTGGAGGTAACTTAGTAACTCGTAGGAGTAAGATGCAACCTATGGTTGCCCTTAGGGGCACACCAAAACTCAGCAGCTGTGTGGGATGAGGTATGTTGAGAGAAAATGAATTTTGTATTCTCATTAATTTACAAAGGAGGAAACATACATATTTACACCCAAGAATAGGGTAAAAATAAACAAAGCTGTAGCCTAATTGCAGACTAAAGAGAGAAGGAAAAGAACTTTAAAACAGATACTAGGAAGATTAAACCTTAACACTTCCCCTCAAGATGGAGCATATAGGTCAAAAACACCAAGCTTGTCACATATATACTTTATCCTAGTACCTCTAAGAGACTTAGTGAAGATATCTCGCTACGGTCATTGAGTCGACAAACTAGCACCATGCATTCCTTTCGATGCAATGTTCTCTCTCGATGAAGTAATCCGCTTGGCCAAGGCTTTGGCCCTTTCATAAAACGGTTAGGATGAAATGCAAAGGCAACTTGATTATTACATATAAGCTTCATCCGCTCATCCTTCCTAAATCTTAGCTCTAGAGGAGATGTCCAACCATAAGGAGTTCACATGTTGCTAAGTTATAGCTCGATACTCCCATTAGCACTAGATCTGCTACTACATTTTGTTTCTTTACTCTCCAGATATTGCTACTCTCTACGAACACAATGCCTTGATGTAGAACGTCTATCTGTGGGTTAGCCTCGCTCTGGGCCGCAGACATCAGAAAGCCATGACCTCTGCTTCATACAACACCTCGACCTAGTGTACTGACATAACTGAGAATACGAACCGCGCAAAGATCCCAATGGCTATCATAAGGTGATTGGGTAGGAACCGACTCAACTATGCCTGGCAGAAAGAAATGCTAGCGGAGTTGGATAGTGAGATAGTTCCATTTTACCTACAGTCTGATTTCTACTGATCCTGCAGACTCCCCCGACTTGGCATAAGCCGACATTCTGATCCACAGGAGTGCTCCATGCTTATAGTCCAACATACTAGTGTCTGCCAATATATCAAAGGTATACTTCCTCTGAGAAATAACTACTTCTGGAATTAGACCTGAAGCACTTCAATGCCTAGAAAAGCTTGAGCTTCCCAAGTCTTTTGTCTGAAAGTGGCTGAAGAAGTGTTGCTCGAGTTTCGAATACCATCCCGGTCATCGTCAGGACTGGACAATGTCATCCACATAAACAATCAAGTAAATACATCATTCCAAGCAGGCGCGCCGATAAAAACGGAATGGTCTGTTATGCTTCGAATCATGCCAAACTCCTGAACCACTGAGCTAAATTGACTAAACCAAGCTCGAGGAGATTGTTTCAGACCATATAAGGAACGACGTAATTTGCATACCAAACCAGACTCCCCCTGAGCAACAAAACCATGCGGTTGCTCCATATAAACCTCCTTGGTGAGATCACCATGAAGGAAGACATTTCGATATCCAATCGCAAAGGCTATAAGCGCATAGTAGCTATAGAAAGAAGCTAAATAATAGAGGCACTCCTGCCATCGGAGAAAAGTGGCATAATCAAATTCCTGAGCCATATTGCCAGTGTACTCCCGCAACCAAACGGGCCTTAAGTCGATCAACTTGGCCATCAGGTCCTACCTTCACTGTATAAACTCAACAACAACCAACGGGAGACTTGCCAGGAGGAAGAGCGACAAGCTCCTATGTGCCATTGGAGTAAAGAGCATTCATTTCCTCAGGCATTGCCTGTTTCCAGCTCGGATGAGAGAGAGCCTCACTAGTGCTTTTAGGGGTAGAGACAGAAGACAAGGTGGAAATAAAGGCAAAGTAAGGTAAAGATAAATGATGAAAGCTGAGAAATTATAAACAAGATGTGGGTTAGAAGTAGAGCGGATACCTTTCTGAATGGCAATAGGTAGATCATCGACGGTTGCGGAACCGGAGCAGGAGATGACTGTGGCATAGAAGATGCTTCAATAAGAGGCCTTATAGGAGGACGAGGACGGGGAGTATAAACCTGAAGTGGTTGAGTCATGGCATTTGTAGGTGGAGAAGGGAAATTTGGAGATGGTAAGATAAGAGGAATAGATAAGACATCCTGAACAAAAGGACGCGCGTAGAAGAGAAGAAGGAGGAATCCTCAAAGAAGGTGACATCAACAGAGATAAAGTAACGATTAATGTCGAGAGAATAACAACAATAACCCCTCTGAAGGCGAGAATAACCCAAGAAGACACACTTCGTGGCTTTGGCTGAGAGTTTGTGTTGCCTTGGAGTGAGAATATGAACAAAACATTCACAACCAAAGATACGAGGAGGGAGGCAAAATAGATGTTGAATAGGTAGTAAGACAGAATGAGGAATCTGATTATGCAAAACAGAGGATGACATACAATTAATTAAAAAACATGCAGCTAAGATAACATCCCAAAACGTTATTTAACCTTATGACGGCGGAGGAGAGTGTGAGTCGTCAACTAAATAATCTGCTGACGCTTAGTCACCCATTCTCGCTGAGAGTGGCAAAGACGATTGGTGAAGAATCTCATGGAAGACATAAAAGAAGAGAATGGTATGAGAAATATTCCTTTGCATTATCACTTCTAAAATTAAATAAGTATTGAATTGAGGCGAATTTTAG
This sequence comes from Tetrastigma voinierianum, assembly GCA_016808115.1. Classification (NCBI taxonomy): domain Eukaryota; kingdom Viridiplantae; phylum Streptophyta; class Magnoliopsida; order Vitales; family Vitaceae; genus Tetrastigma; species Tetrastigma voinierianum. The sequence continues at coordinate 57,701 of JAEQBH010003333.1, read as the reverse complement.
CATGAAATTTTTGAAAGATAGAAAATAACTCAGCTCAAGTTTCATTAAAAATAACCAAGTACATTCGAGAATAATCATCTATAAAAGCAACAAAGCAACTAAATCTGCAGATCGTTGCACTCCAGAAGGACCCCAAACACGCAGGGACAAGCTCAAAAGGAGACTTTGTCCGAGGATCTAAACGCTTTGGGAACGAGACACGAGTATGTTTCCCAAGCTGACATGACTCACACTCAAAGCAAAGATAAACTAGAAAAATGAGGAATCGGCTTCCGAAACTTAGAGAGGCTTGGATGACTAAGACGACTATGGAGGAGGAGAGGAGCTTCCCGTGGGAGGAAACAGTAGAGGCGAGCTGGCGAAAGAGGCTTGATTCAGTGTCCTATGCCAATCGTTCTCCTGCACCCAGCCTTGCAAGGTTACAAACAGGTGAAAAAGTAAGTACACAATGAAGGTCATGAGTAAACTTACTAATAAAAATAAGATTAAAAGGAAAATTAGGAACATAAAGTACAGAGTTAAGGGCAAGTGGGGGTGGAGGGAGCCGAATAATGCCTTAGCTATGGTTTGAGAACCATTAGCTAAGGTAATAAGTAAGTAAAATAATGGTACAAGAGAAGAAAAAGGTCTTATTATCATAGATATGATCAGCTGGCCCAATATCAAGGATCCAAGGTGCAAGATGAATGTAAGACAAGTGTAGTTATCGTCCGGGCAATGTATACAGAGGAAGATTTGACCTCAGGAGACAAAGAACAGAGATTCACGGTAAGAATGACCTCAAGGTGGACGAAGCTCCTTGAAATAGAACTCGCTAAATGATCAAAAGACTGAGCCAAATGAGCAGTATGGGGAGGTTGGCCATATAACTGATAGCATCGATCACGGGTGTGTCCAAGCCTATGACAATATGCATCGAGACGCTTGTCCTCTACCCTATTGTTATCAAGGCCCACCTCCTGAATCACTTCGAGAATGAGACTGGGAAACCATCACAGAAGTGTCCAGTGTAATTTTAGATCACATAGACTGGGTGGCAGTGGAGGTATGACGAAGTAACTAAGCAAGAGCCTCATCAACGTTTGGAATAATAACTCTAGTGAATATCTGTTCCCGGATGTTCTCAAAATCTGTTCCGAGGTTAAGTAGAAGAATGATCATAAAGACTCGATCCATCTTTGACAGTGAAGTCTCAGTATTAGTAGACTTAGGCAAGATAGATACAAGTTCATCCTTAAGGGTAGACATTCGTCTACCATAAGAAGATATATCCATATCGGGAAATGCTTCAAATTAGCAACAGATATTACTCCTGGCAGGCACACTCAAATATCATTATCAGATAGTTTCTTCACTGATTCAGAGTGTGGTAGGTTTTATAGGCCCCAATATTATATAGAGTCTTGGCATTAATAGATTGCTAGAGAATATTGCATAGTAAAGCATTAGTTTTATGCCACTGAAGACGTTGATCTTCGGAGATACTTTTGCCCACTATAGTAAGATGATCCTCACAACCATTACCCATAAACCATAGGTCCACAAAATCTGCCCATGATTGATAATTTTCGCTTCTCGTGAGTTTATCCAAGGTAATCATAGGAGTTCCAAATACAAAGGAATTAAAAGTCCACCTTTCACGCCATAAGAGAGGATCTTTCTACTACAAAGACGTATTCTTCAGCCATAGAGATGAGAAATCAGAGTCACAAACAACGAATCGCATTTTCGAAGGAACAAACAACCCGATGGTGAGAGCTTTGTGAGGTGCTCGGGCTTAGAAGAAAAATCAAGAAGAAGCTGAAAATATATGCCATGGGAGAGAAAAATGGACAAAAGAGGATGATGCAAGTGTTGGATCAGAAAACTAGGTACATAGACTTGTAGATCGATGATAGGCGACTCCGGTGATGAAGTCTAGTGATCGGAGAATAAGCCACACGCCCTCACGTGTCGGCGTGTGAGGAATCACAGTGATGGCGGCGCGTGTGGAGCTGCCAGCGAGTGGAGTCGCCTTTTTCTGGTCTTCCGCGCAGAGCGGGAAGCATGTCGCGATCCTGGTGGAGTGTCCACATGTCGGAGTTGGGGTCTTCGGAAAAAGTTTTTGACGGCGGGTTGTTCCAACAGTGGTGATGGCTCCTGAGAGGCTTTGCGACGACTGTAATACAATTGAAGTGAGACACAGTCGTTGGATAGGTCATCGGAATTGACCACACAGCGAAACCCTAACCCTAATATTCCCAAACTCTTCTATGGCTTTATACCATATTGAGAGAAAATGAATTTTTATTCTCATTAATTTACAAAGGAGGAAATATACATATTTATACTCTAGTGTTAGGGCAAAAAAGGAAACAAAGTTAGAGCCCAATTAGGAGACTAAAGAGAGAAGGAAAAGAATCTTAAGTAGATTAGGAGACTAAACCTTAATAAGGTAGAAGAAAAATTCTGGAAAAAATTAGCCCTTTGGAAGAAATTTGTATTTGTCAGGCGACAAGCTCTTTCTCATAAAAGTACTACATCAAATGCGCCCCATTTATCTCATGTCCCTCTTACACTTTGCACAGGGTGTCAAGGCGGATCTTTAAAGGAATTAGCAACTTTGAAAGGAAGATCCATCTGGTTAAATGGAGGTTGGTTTGTGACCTTGAACAAGGAGGATTGGGGATTAGAACCCCTTTCTGATGAATAGAGCCTTGCTCGGCGAAAATGGGCTTGGAAGTTTGCTATAGAGGATAATTCAGCTTGGAAAAGAATAATTAGTCTAAAGTATGTCATCTAAGAAGGGGATTGTTCACAAGCGTTCCAAGAGGCAATTATGGAGTTGGTCTTTGGAAAGCCATAAGTAAAGAAGCGATGCATTTGAAACAGGATTGTGTCTTTGATTTAGGAGATGGCCATAGAGTCAAATTCTGGGAGGATGCTTGGTGTGGAGATCTTCCTCTATGTGAGGTTTTCTGAAATTTGTATAACTTGGTAGGGTCTAAAGGTGCTAAGGTGGCAGAGGTCTAGGTGACTTCAGGAGGCTTTGGAACTTGGAACCCTAGGTTCTTAAGGCCTTTTAATGCTTGGGAGATGGAGGCAGTTCGGAATTTTATGAGCACGACTTTCCAACGAGAAAAAGTATCAGTGAATGGTAACTTCCACGGTGAAAGCTTATTTAAGCACGGGGATGATTCAGTCTTTAACCACATTAAAGTTATAAGGTTTGTATGTTCGCACTAAAGTGGGTTTTTTGTGTGGGAAGCTTGGTGGGAGTAGGTTTAACAAGCGAGACAATTGAAAAGAGGTTTCAAGCTTTCAGTGAAATTGCCCTTTTGTGGGAAGATGAGAAAGATTAGAGCATCTTAATCCTTTGCCCTATGGTTTGGAATTTTTGAGATGTGCTACGCTTTTGGTGCCATTGGAGCGTGTACTTTTTTGGTGAAGGGGCTATTGAGCAGCTAGGGGCACTTCCCAGTAAGGAGTAACCTCAGATTCTTGTGGCGAGCAATCCCACTTTGCCTTTGTTGGGCTACATGGAAAGAAAGGAACAAAGTTATTTTTGAGGATACCCCTTTTTCCCAGAATAGACTAAGGGTGTCTTTTTATAGCTCCTTATTTTCCTGGTTTGGTTTCATTTCAAATGTAGATCCTTCTTTTGTCGGGGATTACATTGTGTATTATCTCTAATTTTCTAGGATCTAGCTTTTGGGGTGGGTAAGTTTTTGTAAAGCCCTTCCCTTTTGTACAAGCCTTGGTCTTCCCTTGTATACCCCTTGCCACTCCACGTTGGGTTTGTACTTTTGGCATTTTTTGGTTTAATGAATCTTTTTTTTTATCTACCAAAAAAAAAAAAAAAATGCAAACTATGGTGGCTAAGTCAAGTGTGGTAGCTGAATGTGAGGCCACGAAACTTGGAATATATGAGTTGATATGGATGAAAAACTTACTGAGGGAGTTTCAAATAAAAGTAAAGGGTCCTCTGAAGTTATATTGTGATAACAAGGTAGCTATGACCATTCCACATAATATGGCGTAGCATGATAGAACAAAACATATCAAGACAGACAGACTTCTCTAAAGAGAAAACTGAGGGTGGAATGATTTGTACTTTGTTCCTTCTTCCAGGTTGCAGCTGGGGATGTCTTCATGAAGGAGTTCTTCATCTAAGGTTTGACTTTATGATCAATGAGTTAAGAATGAAGAATATTTCAAACCAGTTTGAGGGGGAGTGTTGGAAATCAACTACTAATCTCAACCTTGATTCTAGTGGTTAATTAGCTGCCTTTGACTAGTCTAAGACTAATTTTGGAAGTTCTTGAGTTTAGTCAACTTCCTAGCAAATATTTCTAGCATTGATTTAGGAAATTTATTTTTTCCATTCTTAGATCATTTCTTCAAAGTCAAGATGTATACTCTATTGTGAATAATGTAATATTTTTTATATTGAATTCTAAATTGATAGCATATAAATTTCCTCTAAACATTCACATATCAAGAAATAGAAAAATTTATTCTTTGATGATCGAGTGAACCAAGATCCTTTATTTGTTGTAAGGTTTTTTTTTTGATAATCTTCTTTGTTGTAAGTTCTTTATTTCTTTTCTTATTTACTATATATTTATTTATTTATTACTTTGTTTGATATTGGTAGGTACCTTTTGTTGAATGAAAAAGGTGAGAAAGTTGAGGAACAACTTGGAGTTGTAAGGACCAACTGTATTGATTGCTTAGACCGAACAAATGTTACCCAGGTATGTTATTTATCAATCTATTTTGTATTCTTCAGTCCTGGTTCTTGCTAACACTTATGGAATATATGGTGACAAATAGTTTTTGTTTTTTTCATGCCTATATGGGGTTATGAGAAATCAATTTAAATTTTCTTGTAATGAATTATCTTTTTTGCAGTTGAGAAATATTTGTAAAGCATTGGAAATGCTTAGTGTCATAAATTTGGTCAACCTTCTGAAAATAATCCATTTTGTTCTTTTTCCTATTTTGTTTGTTTGATGTCAACAGATATTATTTTCATTTGTAAGCATGTATCATAGGCAAGGCATATGCTTTTATTGCTCTTGTTACTTAGTGCAAATATGGTAGTTTCATTTTCTGCAAATTGATGAAATCAATATGAAAAAGTCTACTTTGTCACTTTTTGTTGTGAGGTGTCTTGTATTCTTGTTTTTATAAAACCTAGTAAGTCTAAGAGAGAAAAGCTTGGAGTTCATCTCAAAGAAGCAGTATATAATGCATAATATGTCCTAGCCTATCCAAAGGAGCTCCAGAAAAGAGTATCTCAAAGTAATATCTATCCTTATCTTCAAGGTTCTTCAAACCCCTCAAATAACCCAAAACACGTAGAGGATCAACTCTCTTGATTCCTTTTCTTTTCTTTCAATTAAGAGACCTCCTCCCATTTAACAGCACCCTCACCAAGATGCATCAGCCCCTTACACATTAAACAAGAGTCAGGACCAACTGCCATAACATCAAGCTTTGAACAATTCAAAAGAAGATTATCCCCCATCTCCTTTGCACAATTGCACATAAAACACGTATTTGGCAAACTCTAGCCCCTCCTTTTAAGCTGATTTTGAGTTAAAGTCCTAGTCCATGTTGCCTTCCAAGTAAAAAAGTTGACTCTTACAAGCAGTACAGGATTCTACACTATCTTGCAAGGAAATGGGAGAAGGGCCAACCCTCGAGTCAGGATGAGTAGAAGAGCACACTGAAACATTCTATTCTTGAAGTACTGACAAACCACTATATCTTATAGATGAATTCTTACAGAGGCTATCTTATATAGTTGCATCTTGTTTTACTTTATATGATGTTTTTTATGCCTACTGGAGTGTGCCCTCCTTTTATTATCTGCTATTTAATATCCTTTGTTTGACCATGAAAAAACTGTAGAAGATAAAGGAACAAAAACTAAAATGATTAAGAAGTACTAGGAAAACTAAAGAGAGCTCATTATGTCTGCTTGTATCAGCTTTTAAGAAGCTAAAACTTTTCTTTTTTTAAATCTCAATTAGAGTTTTTATGTCTGCTTGGTTAATTTTAGTCATAGTGTTTGTGACTTCAAAAAGAGCTCATTATGGAAGTCCTTGCTTCCTGTAAAAGCTCTACTTTTTCTACAATTAGTACTTTTTTGTTTAATAAAACTTTTATAGTATCAACATTATCCTTTAAATATTGTGACTTCAGTTTTAGTCCATCTAAGACTAAACATTGGAGTCTATCCCAAATGGACTCTTAACTCTTCCAGTGGTCCATCTGATGATGAAAACTGTTAGATATTGTACAGTATTTTCCTTTATTGTCTTACTGTATTGTGGGTCCTATGAGTGTGTATATATATAAGTCCAATATGTAATGTAAGCAAGATTTCTTTTAGTGAAATAATAAAAATTAGGGATTCCTTCTTTTCTCTCTTAACATGGTATCGAGCGAAACCTAATTTACTTTACGATGATCGTGTTTCATTAGATCACTTTCTTATCTCCGGAACCCACGCCCGTAGGATCCTCCTCCGTGCGGCCCGCCGTGATCTCGCGTGGTGAATTTCCGTGACTCTTCTCGGCCGGAAATCCACGGTCAGGCGCCTGAGGCGATCTACACTCCGTGTAGCCCGCCGAAGTGACGGCTACGCCGCGCCGTCAAGCCTCCATTCCGGCTGACTTGCGAGTCAGCAGCCGGCGACGTGGGTGCACGTGTGGCGCGTGGGACGCTCTCCGGTGACGGGACTCCACGGTCGAGTCGTCGGCGAGATCTTCTTTGCTCCATCCCTCCGGTCACCCCGAGCCCCACAGTATCCACTTTTTGCCCATTTGCCTCCAGCCTCAGTCGATCATCTTCTCCACGGTTTGGGTCACTTGTTTTCTTCCTCACAGTTTATAAGCGTGTTCAAGTTCCCTGACCATGATTTCAAGCTCGCGTAGTGGTCGCCCTCTTATTAGGGCTCTCTTAATCCAGCGATGATTCGATCTCGGTTTAGTGGATATAGTACTAAAAATCTATTTTTACTTACATTCACGGATCTCCTACTTATCGCGTCGAGAAAAATTGATTGGTAGTGAGAATTATCTTTCTGGTCGGCTACGTGGAATACGGTTTATGGGACAAGGTTAACGAGGATCATCTTATTACACGAGGAGGATGCTATACAGTGTTGACAAGTTTGCTTCAGAGAAAATAGATGCTGACTATGTAACATATTATAGCGGTGGTTGATCCAAATTTTGCCGTCTTCGAGCTTAGGAACATGTTAAAGTTTTGGAGATCGAGGCGAAAGTTCTCTACGAATGATATCCAGCCTTTATAAAGGTGGCCTGCTGTGTTAATCTCCGCTTGATAGGACATGGATTTATCTAATTATATTGGCAGTTGCCCTCTCTTAGGAGGTTCGACACCGTCACTGTACTAGTGACGTTTAGGACTCGACAAAGCGTAGGTTGTAGTTCTTCATGGTCGCCTACTTTCTCATTGGCCTCGTGGGATCTTGAGACCCTAGAGATCGATTCTTGACGATCCTTGGTCCCGTCCTTGGATGATGTGTTTGCTCGCCTCCTCGTATCTCCTCCGCTGTGGACCAGGACTTTGCCATCGATAGCCCTTTAGATTCATACTGTGTTGGTTCTCCACGCTAACCTTCGGGAGGGACCGGTGGTAGCAGGAGTGAGGGACAACGTCCTCATTACTGTGCAATAAGCTTGGCCACACTCGTGATCGTTGTTGCTCGGGTTGCATGGACGGCCTCCTCTCATGCCTTGCGTGTGATCTTCGATTACGATTCTGGCCAGCCTGGACCCCCAGGCTCTCACGTGCCTGGGGTGTCCCAAATGACGGTGAAGTATGATCCTATCTTGGCCTCAGCGACCAAGTCGGCTCACATTTGCATACATTTGCCAGGCCAGAATTAATGCCTCTGCTGCGCCTCATACATCTTCTCTTGGACCACGGATTCTGAAGAAGCTAAATTGCTTAAGATCACATTTAAGTAATAAAGATCTTTTCTCGCTACTCTTACTACTACCCCTACTTTACCCTCACTTTGTTATAACTAATGGTTCTCAGTGCTTGGCTAAGGTATTGGTTTAACCCATCACTCTCCCTTCCACACCTCTCACTTCATCCTTTGTACTCTGGTGTCCCTTTAATCTTATTTCCATGTTAAAATCCTTTCAGTGCTCTTCTTTGTTGTTATTTTTACGATAAATTTGTGGCCTTGGGGCCAGATCTGAGAGGCGATTGTGTGGACGTGAGTCTCAGGGCCTCTATCACCTCACCTCGCCATCATCTCCTGCAGTTTGCGTTTCCACTGATGCTCCACTCCTCATCCACAGTCGTCTAGGCCACCTAGTACATCTAAGTTCAGAGAAAGATGGTCCCGTTTTCCACTTTGTAGGTCACTTGCGTGTGAGTCCTGGCCGCAGGAGCATGTGTCGTTCCCGCCGGCGTTTGAATAATCCCGGGTGGCACTCTCATGCAGACTTGTCCCTGATGTTTGGGGTCCTTGTCGGGCTAACGTCTGCCCTACTATGAAGCTTTCGGTATTTTGTCACTTTCATTGATGACTATTCTCGATGTACTTGGATATTTTTAATGAAAATCGAGAAGTGAGTTATATTACATTTTCGAAATTTGCATGCGAAATTCTAGCTTGATTGATATTTCGTCGTGTGTTACTTAGTGATAATGCTTTCGAGAATATTTTTCTGCACCCTTTATTCGTTTAATATTACGACATGGGGATTAACCATTGATTTTCTTGTCCTCATACTCCTCGACAAAATGGAATTGGGTGAGCGTAAGAATCGATCATCTCATTTAGGCGAAACTGTACTCTCTCACTATCAATATTCGCGCCGTTTTTGGGGTAACAATTAACGAAACATTGCCCCAATTAATCATATGCCCTAAATGTATTACATTGTTTCGTTCCCTCATTCCACTTCTTTTCCTGACCAACCTCTTTATTTCCCTTAACTCGTGTCTTTGGGTGTACTTGCTTTGTTCATGTCTCACTCCGGGGCCAGACAAGCTTTCACGACGAGCCCGCGAAATACATCTTCTTTGGCTACTCCAGGCTTCCACGAGGGTTATCGTTTGTTATTCCCCTCGGACTCATCGATACTTTCTCTCCGTGATGTCACCTTCTTGAGGACTCCCCTTCTTCTCTGCTCCAGGTCTCTTTCCGGGTCCGAAATCTTACCCTTCACATCATCTCCTGCTTTAGATTTGGTAATTAGCAGCTTCGTCCTTAGGTTTATCCTTCGCCGTCCCCGTGCAGCATTCTGGCATCCCTTACTGCGAGCCTGTGACTCGCTTCCTCTCCCTTAACTCTCCCACCCAGGCTACTTTTTGTTCTTGATAACTTGCCCATTGCTCTTCGGAAAGGTACTCGCTCTACTAGCAATCCTTATCCTATTTACAATTTTTTGAGTTACCATCGATTATCTTCCCGCACTACGCATTTGTTTCACTATTTCCTGCGGCACCTCTTCAGACCACCAATGAGGCACTTTCCCATCGGGTTAGCGACGACTGATAATGGTAGATGAAATGGGCTGCTCACGCACTATCACGGCACTTAGGATCTTGTTGTTTCTTGGGTTTGGTAAGTTTCAGGTTGGTTGTCGTTAGATTACACACGAGTTAAGGTTGGTCGATGGTGATTGATCGCGCTTAAGGCCGGCTTAGTTGCTAAAGGATATACTCGGGTTTATGGTTCGATTATGGTGACATCTTACTCCCCAGATTGCAGATTGCTTCTGTCCGTCACCGCTTCTCTCCATAGCATTTGCTATGTGTTCTGGCCGCTTTTTCGGGTTGGATATTAAAAATGCTTTCCTTAAGTGGTGATCTCGCCCAGGGGAGTTTATATGGAGCAACCACACGGTTTGTTGCTCGGGATCTGAGTTTAGTGTCTGCAGGTTCTGCCATTTTCTATATGGGCAGAAAGCAATCTCCTCGAGCATGGTTTGGCCGTTTTAGTTCTGTTGTTCAAGAATTTGGCATGCTTAGCGTGCGTGGACCATTTAGTTTTATCATCACTTAACTCTTCGGGCGGTGTATTTATACGGTTGTTTATGTGGATAGCGTCGTCATTGCGGGCGTGTCGGGATGGTATTGAAACTAAAGCAACATCTTTTCACCCATTGTCAAACTAAAGACTTGGGGAAACTCAAGTACTTTATGGGAATTGAGATAGCTCAATCCGGTTGGTGTAGTCTCTCCCAATGAGTATGCTTTAGAAACATCTTGGAAAGAAAGCGGGGTATGTTAGGCGTAAGCCAGGTTGACACTTTCCTATGGATCCTAATGTCAAACTTGTACCGGGTCGGGGAGTCTTTAGGAGATCTGGGAGATATCGGCCGGCTTCGTGGGTAAACTAAACTATCTCGATTACTCGGCCGGGACATTTCCTTTCAGGTAAGTGTTGTTAGTCAATTTCTCACAGTCACCATGTGATATTAGCCATTGGGATCTTGTAATCCGCGTGCGATATATCAAAAGTGCAGTAAGGCGAGGTGTGTTGTCGAGAATAGAGAGGTGCTCGGGTTATTGGTTACACGAGGATCGCGATTAAGTACGGCTCACCCGGATAGGCGTTCCACTTGAGTGCGTGTTTTATTGGTGGTAACCTAATATCACAGGTAAACTGACATGTAGTGACTAGATCTAGCGTGAAGCCAGAGTGTCGAGCTATGGCTACTGACAGCATGTGAACTCATATGGCTTAAACACGCCACCAGGGAGTTGAGATTTGGAAAGGATGAGCAGGATGAAACTCGTGCGATAACATTTACTTTGCATATTACATCAATCAGTCTTCCATGAAAGGACTGAAACACATTGAAGTTGAAGCGCCACTTCATTAGAAGAAGATCGCATCAGGGATGTATGGCTACTAGTTTTGTCAGATCAAATGATCAACTAGCGAACACATCTTTACTAAATCAGGTCCCCAGAATTAAATACATTTGCTAACAAGCTTGGTGCATATGACATATATGCCCGACGAGGGAGGATGTTAGATATTGTACGAGTATTTTTCTTTTTGTCTTCTTGTATTGTGGGTCTTATGAGTGTGTATATATATAAGTCCAATATGTAATGTAAAAGCAAGATTTCTTTTCCGTGAAATAATAAAAATTAGGGATTCTCTCTTTTCTCTCTTAACAAAAACTACCCTTATCAATGGTGGCTCATGCATGATGCTTGCTTTGTGTACTAGTTCAAGAGTTAGGAGACACTCTCAAAACTGCTTGACTGGGTAAAGAAGAAGCCTTTTCCCTGGACAACTCTAAAACGAACTACTTCAGCCAATAATTCATTAACAACAGAATCAACAAAAGGAAGTGAGCTTTATTGCAGGATAAAGCCACAATGTCCTCTAGAATCATTGTTGAGAGTTATCAGGAACTCTACCAATCTTTGCTCCTCTCGATGAGAGCTACTTGACCCTAATGACTGGTCATATTTGAGTAAAATTCTTGTGTACAATCTTCCCTTTACGGAGTAATTTGAATTCAGACTGCCTTTGATACCTTATAGAAAATTTTTAGTGCATATACTTAGATGAATAATCCTAATTTCCCTTGGTTGTAGAGAACTTAACTAAGTGGACTGATGGGGGAAAGCCTTTCAAAATCTATTCAAGGAGGAAAGAGAAGGTACAAATACACTATAAATTAGAATTATTAATTAGAGTCATATTAGGATTATTAGTTGGAATCAAATTAGGATTGCTAGCTAAAATCAAATTAGGATTAGAGTTGTTGGAATCAGATTAAGATTGGAGTCATAATAGATCTATTAAAATTTTAGTAAATTCTGGATTTCTTGGAGAAACCTACAAAAAAAAAAAAAAAAAAAACTAATTGATGTAAAAAAAAAAATTTAATTGGTAATAATCTGCTCTCCACAAATCGATGTTAGTTGTGAAGTGTTTTGACACTGTGCAGATTAAAATATTTGATGGAATTGTGATGATAATTTCTAATTTCAACAGGTTCTTGAATTGACAAAAAGAGATTAATATCCTTAGGCTTGTTGGATGCTTTTGCTTGTTATTATTTGGAAAAGGTGGAGCCATGAAAATGACTAAGTAGGAGGCAAACTTACATTCTTGCAAAATCTACCATAGTCTTGTGATACATGTGCCTTTCTCATAAGTGAGCACAAGTTGATGGAACTCCATGAAAAGGATTTGCTGAACTTAGTACTATTGGAGAATGTATTGGAAAGACTTAATATGCTTGATGCTAAACCTATTAGTATTCTCATTTCAGATCATCTTCTATTGTGTATACATCATCTATTGTGTGTATACATTTTGTATTTAGTACAATTAGAATGTAAATGGAAGATCATAAAGTATTTTGTTTGATAGAGTTGGGTCTTGGGTTGACATTGTAGGCTATGTGGATGTTGATTATAGAAAGGATGTTGATTTTTTTGGGGGTCTACAAACATGTAAATGGAAGATCATGAAAGTATTTTGTTTGATCAACTTGGATCTTGGGTTGATGTTGTTAGGCTTTGGATGTTGGCTATAGAAGGGACCTTTATTTTTAGGGGGTTTACTTTAGGTTACATCTTTAGGAAGGCAGGTGGATTTGTTTGGTTGATATTAGTTTTATAGGATATATGCTCAACAAAGTATGGAATACAACAATGATAGACAAAAAAAGAAGTCAAATGATTGAAGGGACTCCTAGATGAACTGGGATTCTAGCAGGTTAGTATTCACTACATATGTTACCTATTTAGCCAATGATCATATGTCTTCTTGCTGAGACATACAGGAGACACAAAATGGTAATTTTGGGAGGTATTATCCCTGTATTAGGTTATAAAAATTGGAAATGCAAAACATTTTAGCAAACCATGTTTCAACTATAAGTTTAAAACATTATGCAAAACAAGAGTTCTGATTTACTACACTGGATAGGGGGAAAAGTTCTCAATGTTATATATGTATGAATTCCTATTAGCCTTGTAGACGTCTTTGAAAATTGGCCCTAGTGTGGGAGTTTGTTTAGCCTCATATGAGATGTCGGTCTATTTAGCCCTATAATTTTGTGGACATAATGAGGTGTTGTATTTGCACGTAGGCAATGAGGGAGTGGGTGGTAGTGATATCCCACAAAAGTTCTTGACGTTTTATATGTATGAACTCCTCTTAGCCTTGTAGATGCATGTTAAAGTCATAAAAGGACCCTTTTCATTTGGAACAAACAATATTTACATACATTGAAATAAGCCGCTACAAGTGCATCATCATTGCTCCAATTCTTGATAATGGTTGAATGCCCTAGATCACCAAGTGCTAGTTGTACCAAGCACAATTGACGCCTTGAGGTTCGAGTCCCCATGAAGAGTTCGAGGGCCTTGGCCATGGAAAGTTCCTTCTTATCAGAAAGAAAGAAAAAAAAAGTGGTGTCTTCTAAAAACTATTTTAAAAGGAAGCAAGCCAAGGTGGAGATGATTTTGAGGTGTCTTGTACTCTTCTTTTTCCTGACCTTTAAAAGAGAAGTTTCAAAGAGAGTGTTGGAAAAATACTGTGCTAATGAAGGTTCTTGTAAAAGGAATTCACAATAAAGTACTTTGTAGAGGTAGAATTCTAATCCAATTAAGATTGGAGATTAGAATCATCTTGACATTTAACCTTATACGGTGTGGAAACAAAGAGAAGTTTCAAAGAGAAAGTGTTGGAAAATACTGTGTTAATAAAGGTTCTCATAAAAGGAATTTACAATAAAGTACTTTGTAGAGGTAGAATTCTAATCCAATAAAGATAGGAGATTAGAATCCTCTTGACATTTAACTTTATACGGTGTGGAAACATATTCTGGATTGTTGATTTGAAAGGACTGGAAATAATTGAGAAGAGTGGTTTTGTAACTTCTCATGATGGTGCATAATTTTCTTCACCATGGTAAATTTTGCATCTTCTTTATGCATCTTTGATTTTTTTTCCTTTGCTTCTCTCTCTCTCTCTTCTAAACAAAAGCTATAATTGAAAAGTAATTTTTATGTCTCATATGCTTTTCAGTTGGGAATCTGATAACACTGAATCCCATTTAGGGGTTTTACATGGCCAAAAATAGCATGCCTTGTTGGTCATTGTCAAATTGGTATCACTGTCAGTTTAGGCCATCCAAGATTTTGAATGAAATAAAATAGAACTCCAGTGGAGATGCAAAATGTTTTTTCTGGTAATCTGTCTGCGTATTGAATACCCAGATTTGGAGTACATCTCTGAATATCTGCACTATGGAAATTGGCATGACCGTTTATACATGTTTATTGAGTTTCACACGCACAGGACTGAGTTCCACTTGTGTTATCTACATAGTGAAAATTTGGATGATTGTATGGGTTTATAATAGCAGACACTTTTTTTATCATTTGTGCAATTGCTTTTTCCTTATTTTTATGTCATGTGCTCCTTCTAACCTGGAGTCATGTTTGCAGTGATTAATTGAAATATGTTAAGTACCAACTTAGAAGACTTGGTGTTTTTGGTGGTGATGAAACTATTAACTCACATCCAAAATTTGATGATAACTTCAAAATTAGTGAGTACCTTTTTATGCAACTACTTTCCCACACTGGACTGATTGATTGAACACCATGCTATGTGTAGTCTTATTTGTGGATGACGGTAGGGGTTGGTGGAATGGAAAGAAAAATGCCTCTTGACCATGAGGTAGGCTGGGATCCTGGGAACCATATACGAGACATCCATAATTTCTTGATTTCTCAACTGACGAAGGCCTGAAGAGTGCTGATTCATTAAGAATATCAGTTTGAGGATGATAGACACATAAGGAGATTGAATTAAAGTTGGGGTTGAAAGAGCAATATCAAGCTAAACAAAGGAAAAATAACAACAATAATTGCTGAAAAAGAACATATTAACCTTTGATTTGTGAGAGGATGGACCAAGGAGGGAACTATAAGGCAAGGTGGGTGAAAGCGAGTGATTTGATGTTCTGGTGGGAATAGATTGTAAGCAGGCCGGTAACCCATTTTGAAATTTATTCGACTCTGGTCGGCTTGAGACAGGCTAATCTGACTAATTTCTATTCGGGTTAGTTTTCGACCAGCCCATGTGGGTTACGGGGTCAAAACGGGCTAAAACCTTAAAAAATGTTAAAAAAAATTAATTTTATAAATTCATCATTCTTCAAATAAAAATAAATAAGATACAAATATATAGTAATAATTAATATATAAAATGATTGAGTCTAAACAATATAATAATAATAAACAAACTTAAATAAATAAATAATGTTAGAACACTGTTATAACCAAAGTACCAAACTAACTAGCTAAATAGTATCAAAACAATAAAGTAACAACTTAATAACATATTTGAATAAAACAACTCCGAAGTATCAAATGAAATTTCATATACCTCTAATCTTCATCTTCATCCTCATTATATTCAATAATAACATGTGATTCCTCATTAGAAATGATTTCACATGAGAAAGATCACCATCATAATGTTGGTTGAGTTATCGTGCATTCTATTAATTTAATTTAGAATATTAGCAATAAATTTGTTTATGTTTGGAATAAAAAAATATTTTTCCAAAGCTGTCTATTCGTATAATAATGAAATATTCTATTTGTTTGAAAATTTATCTTGATAAGATATAATCATATTAGGAAAATTCAGTGTATAATTTTGTTCATTATTTTAAAAATAACATTATTTAATTATTTAACACTAGTTTAAGTAATAAAATTATTTAAAATATCTGCGATAATTTAGTTATTAAATATAATTTAATTTATAAACTAGTATAACTTCATTTTATCAAAAAAAATGATTGAATAAATTTACAAGATAAATAAAAAATGAAATTGAAAATATTTAAAAAGGATTAATGAGATAAATAAAAATATATTAATGTAAGCGTAATTTATTTAATTAGTCACGTTAAAGTAAATTTCATACGAGATTTTTTAAATATTAAATTATCATATAAATTATATTAAAAGATTCATTTAGAAATTGAAAATAAAGTAGTTAAAACAACAAAGTTTAATATATTAATCATGTATTATAATAATAATTATTTTTAAAACCCCTATGCTACAAAAAAGATACCCAAAATATCTTATTATATAGATGAATCCTTAAAAATCTCAATTACTAAGCTAGTTACTTAAAAAATTAAATAAAAATTTTGGGAAATTGTCCAGATAATCAGTACTTGGTCAATACGTGAGTATGAAATTAAATGGTCAGTAAATGGCAGTTTTTATTCGGACCTTAAATCTATAGCCTAACCTCCACGAAAATTAATTTAAAAGTAGGCTAGCCAGCCAGTTTCAATATATTACTGACTCTAGGTGAGAATTTGTGATATGAGTCCAAACCACTGATCTTTGAGTCTTCTCCTTCTTTAGAATTCTTTGAATCCAAATTTATTTTATCTACATATGAAAGGATCTTATTGGTGATCAAATGAGGGTGTATAGTCATGATAGGTCTCCCTTAAATCCTACCATATTTAGATAGATATATGACCACCCAAACTCATCCTGCAAGTGAGTGCCCCTACGAATATATTCAAAATTGGGTGTGATTAGATCATCATACCTAGTATTATGAATATGGTTTCCTTCCTTGTAAAGCATCTCTGGGTAATTTTGCATTGACTGGATTGTTTATCTTTTTTATTTATAGTGTGGGCTAATCATGGTGATGACATAAGTATCAGTACTCTGAGTACTCCTGCTTTGAAGGAGACTTTGTCGAATTACTTTTCCATGGATCTAGCTTCTTTGTGCTCATATGATCTTATTCTAGAAAATATAAACCTAATTTTGTACCATCATGTCACTTAAGGATTAACTGAGGTGGTGTTTGCTTTTACTTAAATTCTAAATGTAATTTATTTATAAATAACCTTAATAATATTAAAATTAAGTTGTTTGTTTTTAATCATTTATTTCTATTATATATTAAGAAGTAAAAGAAAAACCAACATGTTCCTTTTAGCATTTAGAGAAAGCCAAATATTTTGGCTTGTTCTATTCAATAAAAAAAAATTAAGAACTATGTAACTAGTCAATAAAGAGTAAAAAAACAAACAATCTAAAATTTGCAAGCAAGCTGCTTTCAGCAAAAAAATAGAAGAAAAACCACCACCTGAGTCTTAATATGAGCTACTTGGAGTTGTCTAAATGATTTGTTTTTCATATCCTGATGTACTTGCATTATTCCCCTTTTTTGTTAGGAGCTTTAACACATACATAGTATCATTGTTTCCATTTTTCTGTGGAAAGCTTTTGAGTATGAGTTACAGTTCCTTGCTTCTCTTTTCTACACTTTGCTATTATGCAGTTTCTTCTAACTTATGGTGGAAATTACTTTAAGAATGAAAATTGGAATCAAACTTATACTTGAGTTTTCAACTAGCCACGGAGGAGATGGCTACACAATGATGACATAATATCTCAGTATTTTGGGTGAAAACATATTCTTTAGGCCATCCAGAGTGGCAGACCCTGGGATCAATCCACTTTCATCAATGTTGGAGAAATTTATGGTATGGGATGGTGACCTCTTTGTGCAACCCAATTCCACCCTCTCCACTAAAAATAATAAATGATTTTTTAAAGAAATATGGTATGGGAACCTGTTTTTGTCCGTACAATAAGATTTCCTATTTGGTTGTATCTGTAGGTGTGGCCAGCGGACAGTTCAAGGAATTCTCAAAGATGGTTGGAATGCCCTCATGCGTTATTACCTGAATAATTTTTGTGATGGGACAAAACAGGTTGGTTCGCTTCACTTATTCATTTCTTAATATGTTCCCTAGAAATTTTGTTTCTCTCCTGATCAGTGGTTTTTCAGTAAGCAATCAAAGAGTTTATGGGACACTATTTACATGCACTCATGCAATTTGTTTAACAGCCAACCTAATGTTTTTTTGTATTTTTTTTGGGAAAAATCTTAATTTGCATAAATTTAATTGGAGTATTTGTTATACACCCCTCACATATTATTTTTACTTGCTACTTCAAACAAATTTTATTTATTTCAACATTAATATAAGATTAAATAATTTAGAATTTGTAAGTTTCTAAGTAATTTTATTTATATTTGATTTTCTTTAAAAATTTTCATTAGATAAACAAACATGAGAAAATCATTTTCCTCAGCATTTTTTTCTTTGCTTAGTACTTTTCGGGAACCAAACATATAACCATAAGGTTCTCTTTGGATATTTTTTACCTTGATATCACTTGTTTCTTCATTCTACAATTTCAGTCCTGATAATTGTGTTTTTCCCCTGTTTATACCCACATGAAGGATGCCATTGATCTCCACAAGGGCATTACATTATTCCATCAACCGGGATATGACCCCCCCATCTCAGAAAGGGGGTCTTGAAGCTATTGCTGTAGAGTGCCATCAGATGACAAATATTTTTGTTTTTCTGTAAAAGGGGTGGCAGCTTTTATGATCTCTGGTAGCTTGTTGGTGAGTCTCATAATGTAGTGTATGTATGTGAAGTTGAGATGCATTTACCGGTTCACTTGTCTAAATTTTTTAGTTTTCTTGGAGATGCAAAAAGAACCACCATCTTTTTTTACGATTGTTTCTCTTTTCTTAATATTTTATACAATTTAATTTTTAAGCAGTTATTTATCCTTCATTTTCATTTTATGCTGCCATACAAAGAACACTCATTTCTTGCCCTGCCAACAGCCCTAGAACCCTTAATGGTTTATTAATGATAAAGGTGCATTCATTGGGTTTTCCGGAAAATGATTATTCCACTTGGTTCTTAGTTGAGTATTAAGTTTAGAACTTCAAACTCCATATTTGATACAGTTTAGTTTGTTCATTCTGATCAAATTTTGGGTTTTCCTTTTTAGAACCCATTAGTAGATTGTGAACGAATTTTTGATGGAATGCAGCATTGTTGTTAGGCATAAAATGCTTCTTCATGCATGCATTAGAAAAACTTTACAACATTTAAAAATATCACAAATTGACAAGACCAATTCATGCATTATGCTTATGGTTGGTAATTGATATAACGTGTTGTTTAATAATCAGACAGTTGGATTTTTACAGATAAAATCATGTTCTTTCATATGTCCCACAATTGAAGTTATTATTGTTTTCCTGTTGTTATATTGTTACACTATTGTTTATTGGTAAATTAGCTTTTCCATTCTTTACCAGCCTAAAACAATAATTTTTTTTCATCATTCTATTTCTGCCAGTCGATTAATTTGGCACTATCACTACTCTTCACTGGCTTCTTTTTTTGCTACCATGTCACTGAGGCAAGGTGAGTTGTCTTTCTTCCATGTCTACGAAAATAGATAAACCAGCATTAGCCAAAGCGATTAATGCAAATCGTTTATCTGAATGTTTTGTTACACTTGGTCATCCAAAGGGGCTAGGGAGGGACCTTTTAAGGAGTTTAAGATCTTCAAAACTTGTGGTTGCCCTAGGCAATGCTCCTATCCTGTTAAGCCTTGGGACTCATTGATAAAAAGTCACTAGCGATCCTTTGAGACATTCCCTTCCTTTCTACTTCTAAATTTTATTTATTTCGTTTGTAAGACTATATATATTGGGGGTCAAAGCCATAAGCCTGAGATGTTACAAAAAAGGAAAAAGAAACTCTTGAGTACTGAAAGAAATCGAAGATGTTTTGAACTTCCTCATAGGTATTTCTTGCTGTGGTAAAGAAGAAAATTCATCTTTTAAGTGTGGAGAAACTAAAGGAAAATGAAGATATGACGTTTATACCTCCAGCAATTTGTAATCCACTTGCATGAGCCCTAAGATTGTTTTAAATGGAATAGAGGGTACTTTTTTTGAGGATATCTTCTAGTTTCTTTCCTTTTTTTTCTTCCATTACCAATAATAATAAAAGCATTTATCTTTAACAAAGCACAGTGGCTATAACAAGGGAAAAATCACCTCTTAATTTCTGGCACTAGGGTGATGGGGGACTTAGAGACTTAGAAGGACTTTCTAATACTTGGAAGCTCTAAGACCTTTAGTAAGTTTTAAAAATCTCTTTTAAATCTTTAGAATTATTTGAAACGATTCTGCCAAACATGACAGATGTTCTTCCAATTATTTGCCCTTTTTTTTGGAAGCATCTCTAATAGAAGTGCACAAGGTGCTACAAGATAAACACTTTTCAACTGGATTACTGCCAAACGGGACCCAACAAGTCTTTGACGAGCATTAATTAGATAGGGTTGATCATCTTTGGCATGCTTGGATCGTCTCCAGATTCCCTCACACGCATAGGGTTGCATATAACTTGAATTGGATTTTTAATACCAGCTATACAAGGACAAATTACTATTACATATTTTCCCCTACACCAAAATCTCCATTAACTTGAATTAGTAGGAGCAAAGAGGAAAAAGCAAACGTTTTTCAAGGCTTTTATGCAAATCTATGTTAACTGTTAATCAATGGTAAGAGCAACAATGTTAGATGTCTGCTCTTCTGTGGGTGTTGTTCTCAGTTGAACTGACCAGCCACTCTATTCGCCGCTGCGGGCGTGCAAGTGAGTTTGAAAGGCACATCAGGAGGCACACGCCGGATTTTCTAACGCCCGCCCGTAATAAGCCTCAGCGATTCAGCTCTTAAATGCATTGGCTGATTGAATAGAAAAACCCAAAGGTTCAGATTTATTCTTAAATTACTTTCTGTTGTTGATACAGTTTTGAATTGCTTGTGGGTTTCATCTAAATGATCGATGATGGCAATTTGTATCGGCACTGCCATCTCCCTTTGTAGTAATGGAATTCTTTCTCTCCTTGTTGATGAAAAACATTATGTATATTGACCTTTTAATCAAATACTTATAAGTAATGTTTTATTTGAAATTCAATGAACAATACACAATTTGGTGCTCTCCAACAGTAGTTGGTTGTGCCCTGCATTTCCCTGCACATGTTTTTACATCTTTCACTGTATTGCACCGCCAGTAGATTATTCCATGAAACCCAAACTCGATCCCTTCCCTATGTCCCACTTAATCTTTAATCACTAAGCAAGGCATGTCAACCAATAGTAGAGTTTGAGCTTTGCACCTAAGAATAGGTGTAGTAAAAAATGGAGATATTACAAAGTAAAAGAAGCTGGGAAGTGAAGGGAAAATCAGTTCAAGTAAAACGAAGAAGAGAAGTAAACTTATTATTACAGATATTATAGATCCAACAAATTATTTCTAGAAAACAAGAGAAGAAAGGACAAAATAAATAATAAAACACTCAAAACTGAACTGGGGAAAAAACCCTCAAAGAAAGCAGAGGCGGAACTTCAAAGTGGAAGGGGGAAAGGATTTGCCAAAGATGCAAGCTTCGTAAAAGCTAAAACCAAACCAAATCAAGATAACATCGAAAAGATAAGAAGCTCTATCTAAGAGGAAGGTTTCGTGACAGCATAGGGAGGCCAGTAAAGATGAAACTCGATCTTGTACGTAACAGTCAAGCCGTTGAGATCAACCGGAGAGGAGGTGACATATCCTTGCACAAACAAGAAAATCGGCAGTGTTCCAACAACAGGGATGATCAGAAGGTTTGCATTGGGTGCGTCGCTCCCACAATGGAAATCGACCTCCCACATGCTGCTTTATCCTTAAATTGGATTCTTGGCAACAGAAAGGCTCTGAAGCCCATCCAGACTAGACGTAATAGAAGTTCCTTGTGCTATTCCGGCAATTTTGGAGCAGACCGCCTGGCAATGGTCAAAGGATCCTAAGACAAACAAGGTCTGAACGGGGTTGTGGTCTGGGTGACTGGCCCTGCCACGTCGTTAACTATGATATAGTTTGGTTTTATTGATGGCTCTATGCTGAAAGAGTGAAGTGGAGGGACTTTTAGATTTTGACTATGGTGATGGGAAGCAGGAGGAGAGGAGCTGGCAGCATTAGATAGGAGCAGTAGGGAAGGGAAGAACGAGGCCACAATGCAATGGGGCGTGAGGAGAAATCCATTGCAATGTTGGTTCTCCTGAGGACCGATGAACAGATCATCAATTTTATACGCCAAATTCGGTTGACTCGTAAGGAATCTTGTGAGCTTAGAATTGACTAGGGGTGCTGGTAGGCACAGTATATGCCATAGTGGGAGTTGGAATGGTTTCTTCACACCTCCCAGCCAAGGGCATATTTGAAAACTGTTCTTCATATCAAGCTCTTTTGAAAACATAAATAATACTATTATTGCTCTCTCTAAAACTATTCTTATTATCTTAATTTAATATTTTTATGTTCTTCTTATTTTTCTCGTAACAAAATAAAAATTTAATCAAATATATTATCTCAAAGAAGTTCCTTTGATCTTATTGCTTTATAAAAGATACTTTTGAAAAAATAAATAAATATTTAACATTTTATCAATTTTTCACCCTTTATTTGATGAATACATTTTTATCTAAAATGAGTTATCTAAAGAAAAATATGAGAAATATTAGATTTATAATTCTTATTTATTTTAAATACATCTAATTACATAAAATGTGTAAGGTAAAGGTGTAAAATACATCAAGTAAGTTATTTTTCAAGAAAAATTTGAGAAGGATTAGGCTTTACAAATCCTTAAATTACTTAAGTTTTTTAACCATACTTTAATTTCAACCATTGACCCATCCTAGGGTTGTAGTATGAACGAGGAGTCTCCATTTTGAAAAAGACGACAGGTTTAGTGAAAGTTGATTTTGAAAGTCTACCCATCACCTCGTAATGACTGATTAATGGTGATGAAGACAGCATATTTATGAAGTCAAGGCCGTCTGTTCTCTCCATTATAATTTTGCTTTACAGGCAATAAAACCATAAAGAAATAGAGGAGAATGCATGTTCATTGCCCTCGAGTGTGTGTGAATAAAAGAATGGATTGGAAAAAGCCCAATGAAGTAGAGGCCCCTTAGTTGTGGTAATTCACATGGTTGTTTCTTGATTTTGACTGACCTCCTAACTACTATTGAAATGTAGGCATAAATGAGTTTAGACTAATGAAGAATACAGAACTATCTAAAGGGTAAATGTTGGTAAAATGGAAGGTTCCACTTGCCTGACTCTCAACAAGTGATTTGATATTAGAGGGACTGAATATTAATTCCACTCTCAACAAGTAAATGCAATAGAGGGATTGAATATTTATCTCTATCCATTGAAATTCTCTGCACAACAGGGTGGAAAGAGGTTACCGGATCTCCGAATCGAAATTTTTGTAAGAATGGAATGTTATAATGAAATATGTAAAGTGAATAAAAGTCGCGATTAAGACTTGACTCAAATGGTAAAGGAGTTAAAATAAGAAAGTAGAGGTTCCAGATTCTTTATTCCAAAACACAAAGCACTATAATGTAATATTCAAAGTGAATAAAAGTAAAAAAAAGTGAAAATAAAGATAAAATATTTGGCCATCTTTCTATATTTTCCTTCTTCCTTATCGGTGGTATAAAATTTGATTTAGTTATTTTATAAAGCATTATAAATTAGTTTTCTTTTTTGACAAAAAAATTGGTTTTGAAAATATATCCATGAATCATCCCTTCTATTGAAACATGAAATTCTTTTGAATTCAAGTATAATCTAAATTTAACCCTGTAACTACTAATTCCACAATGCACATGCAAATAGTTTCTGGTCGAGTGAGTTCTTCAAATAGATTTGCACCATGTCTCAAAATACGACCCTTAAGAAATCATGTCATTTTCCTATGTATATGCACCAATAATAAAAATATTGTGACATAAATATAAAAACAAAAATATATAATTATTAGAAATACTTATAAATAAATAAAAGGAAATTTCATTTGGTAGTGAAAAACTTATTACAAAATTACTTGCAAAATCAATATAAATCTTAATTTAATCAAGATAAGGCAACAAAACCAGCAAGGCCTACCAACTCTGGGCAAGATTGACCTGAGGGCTTTATAGGCCGTAGCCACATATGATTTGCATGTGCTAAAAAACCAGCACCGGAAACAATGTACTAGTATTTGGAAAACAACCTGCAATTTTCCTCGATCACTTTCTGTATTATACATGCAAGAAAGAATATATGGCAAATCACATCTACCTTTCAGAACCACTCCTCTGAGAAGATTTTGCTCAATCTTCTGTCACCAATACTCATCCAGCATCATCAGAAAGCTTCCTTTTACTATTATTAAAGCAACAACAACAATAATGCCCATCAATAAGACCTAACTCCAAATGAGTTAAGAGGGAGGGAATGGTCTAGGTTGAGTCGAGGTATTTATGGAGGAACAAAATACAACTGATACCCAAGTCAAAAATACTCAATCTTCTTCCATATGCCAAAAAGATTATGCAGAAGAAGAGTATCCAGAATCATACAATATCACCATGTTGTGGAATCATTTCGTAGACCTCCTTCATCCGACAATGGAACCTTTCTGTGGCAAAAAACTGATATCTTGTATTCTTCACTTCAATCCAGCCATGCTATTTTCCTCAAACTTTCTCCATCATGAGTCTCCTCACTTGACGAGCTTCATCCCACCTGCCAGCTGCTGCATAGATATTGTATAGCATAACATACCTTCCAGCATTTCCAGGTTCCAATTCTAACAGTACTTCAGCAGACTTCCTAGCTAAATCCATATTCCCATGGATTCGGAGCAAGCACCAAAAGCGCACCCCCACATCCCAACGATCTGATCCTTTAGGAAACTCTCTCTTGATTAAACACATAGCTTCCCTGTCTATTATTCCGGCCCAGAAGATCAATCATGATTGCATAGTGATCTGGATCTTTGGTCTAAGACCATAATCCTTCTCAACTCAAGTCAAGGATCCGAAGTCAGCTAGATACTAGACCAGTGTGACAACAAGCAGATAGCAAACCAAATGTGACATGATTCGGTTTATGCCTGTTTCTATCATCCTCTCAAAAAAAACTGTGAATTCCTCCCCATGCCATTTAGGCAAACCAGTAATCAACGAGTTCCAAGAGACAATATCCTTTTCATGCATCCCTTCAAACAACATTGTAGCAGATCTCATTTGACCACATTTGCAGTACATGTCAATTAGAGCATTCAGTATAAATATATTGCAAAAGTAATTTCTACTTGTGCTTCTAATGATATACCCATGAATCTGTTTCCCTCTAGCAATAAGGGCTAGATTAGCACAAGCACTTAGAACACAGGTAAACGTGAAAGCACTAGGTGGGATCCCCTCCTCCACCATCTGCTCGAAAAGATGCAAAGCTTCATTTCCGCGCCCATTTTGAGCAAACCCTGCAATCAAAGCAGTCCAAGAGACAGTATTCTTTTCTTGCATTTGACTAAATAGCCGATAAGCATCTTCCAATCTAGATGCCTGAGCATATGCAGCAACCATTGAAGTCCACGACACAACATCCCTTTCCGGCATTCTACTAAAAATAGAAAAAGATACATTAGCTTTACTGCATTTCCCATATGCATCAAGCAGAGCATTGTCGATTATAATGTTAGAGTTCAAACCCATTATGACGGCTGCTCCATGGACTTGGCGCAAAAGCTCTGGTGCACACAGGCGAGCACAACTGCCCGCTAAATAACCAGTGTAAACCGATTCAAATATCAAATTACCGCTGTTTCAGCATCGATTTGAATACATTTAATGATTCTTTGCAAAAGCCATGATGGCTAATCAGAAATCAAAGTATAGCTCACAAGGTTTGGTTCAGGCATTTATCAAGCAAGTGGTGAAGGCTTCATCCAGAAAGGCCAAATCTAGCGTAGGCAGGGATGATTATGTTCCATGGTGAGTGTTCTTAATGGGAATGTATGAAAAACTTTGTATGCACTTTGAATGGAGTCGCATTTGGAATTAGAATTCAATTAGACGGTTGGCGAGGAAGGTGGAGAAGGTGAGGGCAGTCTTGATGAAATGTGAGTGAGAGGAGTGGCCAGCTTGAGGTGTCTGGTTGTGATACATTTTGAAATGAGGGAGGAGTAGTATTCACTATTCATGTGAGGTCAGCAGCTGGACAAGGTCTCCTTCAAACCATACCACCTTCACCTTTGCCTTCTTCTGCCCTCCCTCCTCTTTCGCCCCACTACCATATTCATTTGTTTTTATTTATTTATTATTATTATTATTTTATTAATTATACAATAGTAAAAAAAAAATAAATAATATATTTTTTAATACATGACCCCCCTCCTATTCCCTAATTGCCACTTGGTCCTGTGGGATTAGTCTTAAAAAAATGTAACAATTAAGATATAGGAATACAAATAAAAATAAACTGGCTTGATTTTTATTTTAGTAATATGAGTTGAGTTCAAGGTAGGTTCGAGCTGAATTTTGTACCCAAGATTAAGTAAAGATTTATTTGAGATTAGTTTTTTCAAATATTGTTTTATAAAAATAAATTATAAATATTTATTCATTTATACATTATATTAATTTTTGCTATCATTTTAAAACATTAAGTAAAAAATGATAAACAAAAAAGGGAGAAAAAAAATTAAAAGAGGCCAATGTGAGAATTTCTACCTATCTTATCTGTCCAATTTGTTTTAAATTTGTGTTTTGAGCGTCTGTTAAATATAGGAAAAACTATGCTATAGGGTCTTAACTCGAGACTATTTGATAAATGAAGCCCAAAAAATTTTATTTGAGCCACAATCCATCGCTTTAAAGACTATTTGATAAAAAAGATATTTTATTTGATAAAGAAGTCCTCATGTGCAAGGCACATGCAGCAGCCATAAAGTATTCTCATAACACCTTTTTAATTCCCAAATCAAAAATGCCCCAATTAAAAATCAAAAGCCCTAAGAGAATGTTTTCTTCTTCCAAAGCAACCATTTGCATAAAAGAGCTCCATTCGACAAAGGAGGATTTTCGATCAGTAAGGAGGAGTTCAACCCACGAAGGATTACGATCGTCTGAAATATCTTGCGGTTAGTTTTATTGCAAGCATTAACCACTCTGTTTGTCTTTCTCTTTCTTTCTCCCCTTTGCTCTAAGAAAGAGTTTTCTCTCAACCTATTTGATGATTAGAAGCGGATTATAGTTTGATTTGTCTCAAATTAAATATTGAATCATTTGCTCTGGGTATATGGTGATTATGCAAAAAAAAATGATACTTAATGTTTGTATTTCTCATTTCTTACAAACCCCCTTTCTATAAATCAATTTTTTTCTTCTTAAGGAAAAACATTTTGGTGGAAAATTGATGTTTCATTTTACTAGAAAATTGAATCATCTTAATGGTTAGTTTTATTCCTTAAAACATCTCTCTCTCTCTCTCTCTCTCTCTTTCTCTTTCTCTCTTTCTCCCTCTTGCTCTAAGACAGTTTTCCTTCAACCTATTTGATGATTAGAAGTGTATTATAGTTTGATTTGCTTCCATTTTACTGTCTCAACTTAAATATTGAATCATTTGTTATGGGTATATGATGATTATGCAAAAAAATTTGTACCAGTGTTTGTGTTTTCTCACTTTATTACAAACCCCCCTTTCTAGAAATCGATTTTTTTTTGTTGGAAAAGCATTTTGCTAGAAAATTGATGTTTCATTTTGTTATATGCTCTGTTAAGTTTCTTTTTCTATTAACTATTAATCTTAAAACTTATGTATGATGTACAATATATGTAAACATTGAGTACAAGCATATTCGTACAACCCAAATGAACATAAGGTACAAATGGTTCAAACTGATTTGAACTTGTACTCACTATACCCATAGGTACAATTTATGTAATTAAACATCGAGTACAAAAATCTTGAATGTTGAGTACAACTCATATACACCTTAGGTACAAGAGCTCTGGAAAGTATTGAAATTTGTTTGCCCTTTCATTTTGTGTACAAATGTTTGAATATCCATGTCTATGTTTTAATTGTAACAATAATTTTGATTAGGTGTTGGGAAATTGAGGTGTTAGACAATTGTTATAACACTTAGGAAGAATATAGTCACATGTTGATGATGTGGTCACATGAATCATGAATCATATGGTTGCTTGTTGTGAAAGCAAAACTTGTATTCTACCGTATGGACGCATTATGACCAGAGTATTTAAAGCATTTGGTATTGAATTGACCCTTGAGGATGAAGTTGAGGAGCCATCACCTTATGACACATATAATGGGATGTCTATGGGACGGATGAAGTTTGAGAAAGTCGTTGATGGTTCATGGGTTCATCCCTTGGAGTTTGGAGCCGAAGATGGTCATTAGCATATTGATGATGATAGTGATCCAAAACGTGGTATGACTGATATTGAATTAAACATACCCCCGCTTCAAACAAATGATTCATAGACATATGTACCAACTTCTAGGCATGAGACAGGTTTGGCTTCCCAAATTAAGCAGTTACACTTGAGGATTGATCTGTTTGAGAATAAGGTATCCTCAGATATTGTACAATTATCCAATCATATCAATGAAATGTCAACTCAGCATTCGAAGTTAATTGCTTTGGTTCCCTCTGTTTATCCTCCACCATCGCCACGGGCTTTGAGTCTCTTGAGAAGAGTTTTCAAGCATGATGTTGACTTGTTAGTGTTATTCTGTTTATGACAATTTTGTGCAAAATGGTTGGAAATGGGCATTTTGTATTACGATTGCCCATTTGGACTTATTAATATACTAACTTGCATTATGTTTCTTGTGTATTTCTATATTTTGTGTAACAATTTGAGGTGTATACTAGAAGTATGCAAATTGTGTTTGGATTAGTAATGTGTTTCATTGACATATGGGGTCGACGGTTGAGTAATAGAGCTCGAACGATCTACTTGTAATATCTTGCAGATATAGAGCAGAGACAGGGAGTTAGCAGTTGAGTAGATACATATTCAGGCGATTATTTGTAAACACACTCTTCAACAAATAACATGGTAGGTTGGCTAGGTTGTAACCAAAATTTGCACTATTTGTATTTTTTTAGTTAGAACAACCTGATTTTACATGTCCAATTATGCATGAATGCAATGTCTATAAATGAACATTATATTAAAAAGTAATATATATTGAACGTAAAATTATCCCAACCATTCAACAATACACAAAAGTAAGAAAATTATCCCAACCATACACACAATCATTCCTTACTAATCAACCATCCAACAATATGCAAAAGTAAGAAAATTATCCCAACCATACACACAATCATTCATTACTAATCAACCATCCAACAATACATAATATTATCCCAAGTACAAAACACAACTTCATGAACATATTTGTTGCACGAACTTGTCCCTTTATATGTTCTGTGAATCCAATACAAGTTTGACTGAAAGTTGCAATTGTATAAGGGATTTTATCCTATTAACAAAAATATAACAAACAATAATCAGTACTGATATAGTATATCAGGATTACCCATATTAAACCTTATGACAAAAATTGTAGTTAGAGTATGATGGGGCTTACGGGAGCGATTGATTCTACAAGTGTCGTACCATTCCACATCTCCATGTACTTTATCGCGAAGACGTCATAGTCAGTACTAACTATTTGGCCGACAACCTTAGGAAACACATGGAGGAATAGTGAGTCAGTTAATACCTTATGTACTTTATGTTCATTTGTGTTGTACTCAGCATAGAACATGTTTGTACTCAATGTTTATATTGTACCCGCATTTAAGTTCTGGGATTTGTAGTTAATAGAAAAAATTTAACAGAGATATGTCAAATGAAACACATAAATTTTCCATCAAAATGCTTTTCCAACAAAAAAAAACATCGATTTTTAGAAAGGTGTTTGCAAGAAATGAGAAACACATACATTGAGTACAATTTTTTTTGGAATAATCACTATATAGCCACAACAAATAATTCAATATTTAAGTTGAGACAATGAACTAGAAGCAAATCAAATTGTAATTCACCTCTAATCATCAAATGGGTTGAGGGAAAACTCTTTCTTAGAGCAAGAGGGAGAAAGAGAGAGAGAGAGCGAGAGAGAGAGAGAGACATGTTTTAGAGAATGGTAAAACTAATCCATATGATAATCACAACTTTCAGTGTTTTATTACATCACCCTTTTCTAGCAAAAATTCATTTCTGTAAAGGAGGTTTGCAAACACAAACATTGAGTAATTTTTTTTTTTTTTTGCATAACCACAAACCCTATAACAAATGATTCAATATTTAAGCCGAGACAATGAAATTGGAAACAACCAAACTAGAACCGCTCTAATCATCAAATGGGTTGAGGGAAACCTTCTTAGAGCAAGAGGGAGAAAAAGAGAAAGAGAGAGAAAGAGACATGTTTTTTGGTAAATAAAACTAACTATAAAATGTTTTATGATCGGAACTCCCCATTGTCGGCCACTCTTGTTGACCAAAATCCTCCTTGCGTAGAACAAGCTTCCTTTGCAAATGGTTGCTGATAAGAAAGCAGATTTTGGCTTTTGATTTGAGAATTAAAAGGTTGTTTTGAGAATACTTTGTGGTTGTTGCATGTGCCTTGCACATGGGAACTTCTTTATCAAATAAAATATTTTCTTTATCAAATAGCTTCAAAAGTATGACTATGGCTCAAATAAAACTTTAGGCCTTATTTCTTAAATGGTCTCAAATTAAACCCTAGTTGCCCTCCTTTTCCACTGCATTTCTTAGCCTATTTTTCTAACTAAAGAGTTGCATTTTTTTACCATTCTTACATTCGACCACAGACATTTTCATCTTTTTCTTTCATTTTCTTATCACTTGACAGCTCCTACTTCTTCTTTAACGAAAATTTGAAGCTTGTCTGTTTTTTTTGGCTGCTTTATCGACATTTGGTTTATCATTTCCGCTTGTTACGACATAAGATTGCTCATCGCCTCATGGCATTTTATCTGTAGCAAAGTGATCAAAACAGCAAAACGACCGATCGCTTTTAAACTATCAAATTCATGATCGTTAGTATGTTATATAAAATTTGAAGCGCAAATATCTTGCTATATTAACTAATTTGTAGATCTTATATCGATTTATTATGTTATTAATTTGAATACTATTTCAACAATATGGTTATCATCCTTGACCCAACCTATTCTACGGTATCTTTAATAGATGTTGCTGTTATATAACCCTGCTCATTTAATTTATGTTTATCTTAATCATTTTCGAATCAGTAAAATCAATTCCCATGATTATCACCTGAAACAAATGCTAGCGAGATAATCACTAAAAGGAACAAATCAAATAATTACAAAAGATCTTTGAAAAGTATCTAAAATAGACAAATCATAATAGTTATAATGGAGGTGCTCATGAGAGATATAATTATTATGTTGAGGAATTTTTTTTTACATTTTAGATAATTTTATTAAAAGAGTAAACATTTTAAGTTATTTTCTCAAAAGGTAGTTATATTATCCCATTATTATTTATTTATTTATTATTATTATTATTTTTATTTGTAATCCAATTTTCACAGAAATTGGTACTGACTTTTCTCATCTCATTTTGCTTTATCAGATTGGCTATGATTAAATATTTTCATTCTGACAAAAAATAGATCACGGTAAGCTTAAAAGACAGGTTATTATTACCTGCCCTCTAGCCGTGAGAGAAGGAGAAACGGTAATTAGGAGTTTCGCCCAAATTATGGAAATTTTGTTTAATTCTATGGTGTTAGGAATGGCTGGTATTCCGTGGATTAGCAATAAAAATTTTATCTTCTGGCTTAAAGAGAGGGAGGGGAGTATTTCATTATTTCCCAAGGGATGGTGAGTAATGGAAACTTTTCAGGGAAATGTCTATTCTGATTTCTGAGAGAAGAAGAAAGTTAAGACTGTTTCTTCCTCTTCTCCAAATAAGAGTGGTTTCTCTGGAAATACAGAACTGCCCATATCAAGTGTCTCAACCCAATGTCAGGCCACAGCGCGGTCGGACAATACAACAAACAGTAGGTGGTCTGCCAAAGAAGGAAATTGCTCCAAACGGGCCCCAGTTCTTATCAAGATGTCATCAGGGTCTGGGTGCCAATCCCATACATGTTCTCTCAAGATCTACCAGTTTTATAAATAGAATAATCTTGAATCTTAATACTCTACACCACCCCATTTATCTTGCAGGATCTCTTTCAATGGAGGCGTACAATCTCATCAGATGGAAGTATAGGCCACAACAGAAGCATGGCATAGTGTTGTTGGCGGTAGCTGCCATAACTTCCTCAGCTGCAATCCTGATAGGCTCATCCAAGAGCCCCAGATTCCCAAAATAAAAAGAACTCTGATACTCAAAACTGATTCACAACGCTTTGTCTCCTTGAGCAACCCCCTTGATCTTCTCTCATGGATCAGCTGCATCACAAGTTGAACTTTGTGGTGTCTTCTGAAATTGTCAAATGCTGAAGTGCATATGGTTATGTATTTCACCCCCAATCTGCAACAGTACTTGATAATGGATAAGAGAGCCAAAACCCAGCCTTGTAGCCTCCTCCACCCTCTTCAAGTTTCCACTTCACATACCTTCGTTACCATCCATGATGAAGGCGATGTGATTAGGAAATAAATACCCACTGCCAATACGGAGTATCCATTTTCGCAGGAAGCTGTAGAAACTCCCGTAGAGCCTGCTTTCACTACCACTACCACCACCACCTCCTCTATCCATTTTGAAATGCAGATCACCTGTTTGACAAGAAAATAACTGCTTCAAACATGAAATTATATCTCAAATACAAAACTGTAGACTAATCAACTCCAGGCACCAACTGTGACGAACAAGCCAATTCTAGGTCGAAAACAAACTAGCAGGCCCTTTGGCTGCAGGGAAAATTCCGAGTCCTAAAGATTACATCACTTGAGGCAAAAGAAGCTGCGTAAAAGCCACGCACTGATCCTATTAAAAGAAAGAAGCAATAAAATTGAAATATATGCTCTTCTTTTACATCCATTTTTTCACATTACAAAAAGAAGACCAAAGTTTGAAATACAAAATATTTTCAACCAAAAAAACAATCACTAGCAGCAGATTTATCCATAGTTAGGGCTGCGGAAAATCATCATAAACTTACGTGTAAATCGAGATCACCGGGATTCAACGATATCAAAGGAATTCATTTCACAAAAAAAAAGAAGAAAAAAGTAAAATTAGAAGCACAGCAGAAGTTAAAAAACAGACGTTAGATGGGACGTTGGTGTGTAGAAGTAGAAGTAGAATGAGAGGAGCCTGATTATATATGGGAGGAGGAGGAGAATAGGGTTGTACCCATTACATGACGGTGCCTTAGCCTCCCATTTATAACGTCGGGATGCTTTGTGGCTAAATCCGCATCACGGCCGTGGAAATATGCAACTGGTAGGAGGTTCTTTATAGGCCTATTGAACCTCACTGGGCTGCCACCACCCGTTCCTGGGATTTGGGACGGAAGCTTGTCCATTCAAATATAATTGGGAAACTAGCAGGGGCTAGCATGAAATATTTGAAAAACTAGGTCCAAAACTTACCAACTCTAGCCCAAGTCCTGTTTGAACCAAATAATTGATAAATAACTCAAATATTTGATAAATAGTCCATGAGGTAGCAAAAGAAAATTTATCTCCCTAAAATACCCTTCATTTATCTTACCCACAAGCTCTAACCTAATTCAAACATCCCCTTCTCCTCTCTCAATCGGGGTTGACATTCAAACCTACGCCAAATATCCCCTTCCCCCTCTCTTTCTTTCCAACCCTACACCTCCCTTTCTTCGCTTTCCCCCAACCCTCCACACCGATCGAAAGAAACTGGCTGGTCGATCGAGTTATTCGACCAGGATTCCCATTTGAGTAATAGAATCTAGGTTTCTATTTTCTATCAAGAAGTTTTTCTTTCTCTTTCATTTCCCTTTCTCGCTTCCATCCACTCGCTGTTGTTGAGAAAATTTATTTAATACATGATTTCTATATATGGAGGTCGCCTGCTCTTTTATAAACTATTGATACTTTATTTTGTATGGCAATGTATGAAATTACGCCTATTAATCCATGATGCTCCTTAGACAAAAAATAAATTTTCAAAAAATGTTAGAAATATTTATTGTCTTTCTCAAAATCAATATTCCATAGATTTCAAATCACTAGGGAGCTTTTCAAATCCATTGTTGTCTTTAGAATGTCAACCGTCATCACAAAATTTACTGATCAAAATTCTTACCAAGAACAAATTCAATTGAGAAGGGTTTCTAGTAGATCGACATCAAACTCAACCAACATTCTAGATGATGGTTTGGTAAATTGGAAAAGTAAGGAAAGTGTCACGAAAAAATAATTGAGAAGTTGTTCAAGAGGAATTATCGATACTAATTTATTAATTGAAGTTATTCCAATTGTTTATTGTTGTGTAGAATTTCCTAAATTAGTTGTTATGAGAAAATTACAAATAAAACTTGTACTGGATGAATATTGAAATGATGGGTGTTTGTTTTGATTGAAATGTATTAAATATATTATTATAGGTAAATGAGACTAATATGACACAAAGATGAAGCATTTGTATAAGTGCCCGCCTGTGCAATCGACATCAAGGCAAAAACCAAGTCTCAAAATGACTTTAGGTTATTCAAATAGTAAATAAAGATTTTGATAAAGATTTCAATAAAATGACAATACTACCTCAATAAATATTGATCTCAATTTATGAGCAAATTTAATAGGAGCTGATATTCAATAGGATGGGCTTGGACTCCACTGCTTCTTCGCTGAACTGTATACATAACTAGTGTAGTGCTCTACCTAAAAGCTCATTTCACACATGGAGCTTTCATCGATTGTACACTGAGAGGAAAAGACATATGACTTACTCCGTAAAATATGTGAAATACTAGGTGTCCTATGGCGGCGCCTACTAGTGGATGACATGAAGACTTGGCCCACATTCCGTGGCCTGCACTCCATTTGAGCGCCATCGGTACTTATGAAGTACTCGGGTCATGGGCCTTCAGCCCAAAGCGCTCATTATTATTATCTTCTAATAAAT
This sequence comes from Tetrastigma voinierianum, assembly GCA_016808115.1. Classification (NCBI taxonomy): domain Eukaryota; kingdom Viridiplantae; phylum Streptophyta; class Magnoliopsida; order Vitales; family Vitaceae; genus Tetrastigma; species Tetrastigma voinierianum. The sequence goes on along the minus strand of JAEQBH010003333.1, from coordinate 22,744 downwards.
GCCGCTGCACTCCATCAAGATCATCACATTCTCCATCATACCAATGAGGAGGACATAGAGTAAGAGTTGTCTTATCTTGAAGCATTTTTTGCCGATTCCTTATCATGGGTCGAGTCAACCTCGCTATATTATGCTTAACTATATGATTGCCTGCTGTGAGAGCACGACTGAAAGTACCCCCTATGGATGCTTTTGATGAAAGTTTCGCAAATGGCTTAGACTTCATAAAAACAAAAGTGATAAGGTTTCGTGTTCGACACTTATACCGAATCAACTATGGTAAATGAATAGGAACAGAGGATGGTGAAATGGGAGACGATGGGACATGGAGGCTGATTCATATGAGGATGGAAGAGAATAAACGGCATGGAGGGAGGATCTCAATCTTCTAGTCACTGACATTCCTCCATTACAGATCGATACCCGCACCGCAGCTCTGTTGATATTCCTGCGCTAAGTGCCACCAGTTGTGAATGAATCACCTTTGTATGAGGTTAGGGCATAAATCAATTTGTTAGCTTCTCGCATAGAGGAGCTAGCTATTGTGGAGGATTCACATTTCTCTTCAATCGATGCTCATATTGATCTGTGAAACACTCGCTTACCTCCCAAAATGAGCAGCCATAAATAGCAAGACAATCAGCTTCGAGGAAGGGTTGGTGGATCCCTTTGAACTGCTTTTCCTCCAATTCACCCCACCATCTTGATACCGTTATACAAACTATGTTTTTAGTTTACTTTTTGGACTTATGATGCAAGAATTTATATGTTATTAGACCTTATGAACAATGAATTATATGTCACACTTGTCTCAGCGCTTAATCGGACTTTGTTGCTGTTTGCATTTAATGATGTAATATCGCTTACTTTATGACGAAGGCCCATTTTTCTTAGGAATTTCCTTTCCAAATTTAACATAACTTGTACCAATGAGGGTGGGAAGAGCTTGTAACATTATTATGTTTCATGATCGGTCACACTTAGATCAATTTATCTAGGCCCATCAAAAATTTTATGTACCTTCAATCATTAAATAATCAATGCAACCCATAAATAGATTTTGTAGTCTATCAAATTGCTCAGGAGTATGGCTCTAAGTAGTCTTAATCACCTAGAAACCGACTCTATTTGGAAGAAGAAAGTATCAATGGAAGCTAATGCATGTTGTGGACCTCAATCGGGGTTGAGGTCCCAAGCACCTCAAATCCTGGCTTGGAATGAACTTCTTTATGATATTCAAATACATTGCGCCTAATCGACCGGTCAAGATTGTTAAACTCAACCGGTTGAGGTAGCTCTATGTCATTTTATATTAGAGTGCTCCTTAGTCAATCGGCCGGCGTATCAATCTCAACCGCTGAATGACTCCTCGTGAGTTTCCACCACAATGCACCTTAGCCGATCTACGACATCCGACCGGTCGATCGAGTATTGAACGATCGACGGTCCAACCGCTTGTGGTCTAACTCAACCGCCAATAGACCTCCGGCCGCCACGTAAAAGTATACCTCAAATTAATCGGTCGAGTGTGTACCAACCTTAACTAATGGCCTATCGTGAGTTTAACTACAATGCACTTCGCGCTTGATCGGGCCATGTACCAATCACCCGCTGATCGAGGTGTACTTTTGTGAAACCGGAGTCCAATCGTCGAGGGAATCGACGACCGTGAGTTTCACCAACAATGCACCCTTCAATCGCACGGGCCGACCGCATTTGGGGTCTCGAGTAGGCTTCCATTGAGGCGCATTGTTCAAGAAACCGACCGAGATGTCATTCAACCTGTTGAGGTGCGGAACCTCGACTGGTTGAGCTCACGAGTATTCTAGGGCAATGAGTTGTATTGACAAAGTTATAACTCACGTGTGTATTGACAAGTTAAAATGAGATATACTAATAGTATATTAGTGTGTATTTCTTAGTGAGCAAATGCTTGAACAAAATAAAGGGTGTTACAAAATAGCATATTAGAGTAAAAGTTGTCATGTTACAATATATAATATAAAACAAAAAGTCCAAATTGACTCCAAATATAATTGTTTGATAAGCAAAAACAGTGAACACAACTTAATCTTCATCATTTCCTAATCAAATAACTGGGTAAATCCTTTCCCCAATGTTTGGTGAGCATCCAAGGCAAGATTGACTACTAGTTAAAGTCTAGTAATGACATTTTATCCTCGCTTCTGAAAAGCATACACAAATGATTAGTGGTATCCATCTATACTTAATATAAAATGATGTATTTGAAAAAGATTGATTTGCTCAAATTGATTACCGCATCAATTGCTTCAATTAATGTGGAACCGTCTGATTCCATAAACTAGTCACAAATTTACAATGTGACCTAAACAAAATATTGATGAAATTGGTTGGAAACATAAAACTAGATACATAAATTGCAAATGACCTATCAAAACAATAAGTTTCGATGAACGATAATTTTGCCTCTTTTTTTTTTTTTTTACTAAAACATTAGGGATAGACATGTGAATGCTCCAAATGTCCAAGCAGGATGTCAAGAAATAAGAACAAGTGGTACAGCCGTCGACAACCTAATTGATTTAATTGATGGTCATTTACTTGTTAATGAAATAGAGTGATAACACTCTCTACTTCTTGAGCGGCATGATTTACAACATGCAAGTGCCGTTTATTCTACATACAGGTAACAGAAACTGCTTAAACAAAATATCAAAACGCTTAGTTATCCAAAATAAAAAAAAAACATATAGTTGGGAGTTTGCAAGCAATGGGCGTTGATAGTTACTCTGCGTCACAACTCACTACAACCGCGACCAATGATGGTTGCATCAAGGAACGATTTACATTGTCGAACGTATTCTCGGGTTCCAAACACTCCATCGTAATGCTAGTCAAGATCATCTATAAGATTACGAATCCTAGATAGAAATCTATGAGAATATAATCATTATGGAAAATACAATACCTCAAATGATAATAAATAGTGTGTACGTCTAGTATTTACAACCATTGCTATAAACTCATGCTAAAATAAAGATATTAACGATTACGTCAAATGAAATGTACAACAAAACTAATTAAAATTAATGCATACCACATTGTTTATCAAGCAATTTCCATCGAGTGAAGACAACTCTCCTAGTGATAAACATCTCTATGCATCTCACATGACCCTCACTTGAAAATGGAAATGACGTTAACTGTGTGGCAAAAACGAAAGTATAATGATAAATAAACGAAGATAAAAGTGGAATTCATCTAAATTAAGTAATTCTCATCCATCCCATTTAAAACATAATTCGCCACCAATTGTTCTTTGCAGGTCAGTTTTTTAAACTGCTTTTAGCAATTATCAACAAAGGGCGATTTCAATATTACAGATGGCTTAACCATCCTTCCTGATCTTCGTTTATATATCAAAGTAGTATCTACTTTGTTGCATGAGTTCTTTCCATTCCATCAAATATCCATCCCGAGTATATCTCCACCTTCCTTTGTTGGAGAGAAAGGTATATCTCCAACATCCTCATCATAATGCATTGGTGAGTAGGTGTTGAAAACTGCATGTGTGGTAAAACTATGTGAAGATGGATGAAATGCACCTTGCAAGATCCGTGGTGAATAGTGGGTCAAGGCTCATGTGTGCCTCATCGGATCAAATTTCAAACATCAACAAATAAAATGATGCTGCCAATGCTATAAGCAGTCCGATTTTGCCAAAATGCCTCCAATAATTTAGAAACAAATATATTAGTCACAGTTACATACTGATTAACACTATTGAATTTTATCAGAACAAGTACCTTCGTGAATCAGATATGGGAAGAGGATGGATGTGGAAGGCATATAATAGGAGGTCAAAGGATACAAAGGTCTTAAAGATCTCGCTTTCTTGAGAAACATGATTGCTCAATTCCTTATATCTACATCCATATCTTCCAAAATATTTTATTTCATAAAGATGTCTCTCGATGAATGATCCGCTCCAAACATCACATAATGGGTGTGTCAACCTACGCATATTAATCGATGGAATAGTGGTGCAGGAGGTAGAATAGCTGGAAGAAAATGATTCATTCCCATAAGTATATCGATTTTCTTTCTTGGAACTCATGAACATTTTAGATATTGGAGCACAAATTTTGCCTTGTTTCTTTCATAGTAAAAATCGCTACATAATAAATCCCATAGATCCTGGGATTCCTCTTGCTTTGAATTAGGGCTAGGATTGTTCCGCAAGCAAAATCAAATGACTTACAAAATTCTTCTCCAACCGGTAGTGTTCCTAAGTTTGTTTCCACAACTTTCAATGATACGTCCTATTGGGTGGGAGTTGGTTATGGATAATGTATCGGCCATCACATGGTATTCCCACATCATGCTTATATGTTAAGGCCACAGGATTGTGATTGATCTTTGTTGTGACAAATGCAAACTAATGGTAAAACAACTTCATAATTTTCAAGTAGCCACCGCAAAGTCCACTTTGTAATTATGTGCAACCTAATTGCTTAATCCTCCAAACCCCAATCCAACTTGTTTTTCCTCATATAAAATTTGATAATCTTTATGACTTGCTGCGTAACACCATGAGTTAGACATTGTTACCTATATGAATATAATATTTGCATATAGGTACATGCAAGGACCATTAAAAATATCGCTAAGGAAAAAACAGATCTATTAAGAAGATAATAAAATATGTTCTTTGCTTAGTCTTGAATATCATTTTCTTTATGGCGATGAATGATGAACAAAGCTAACATTTTCCACATGAAAATGTCAAGCAACCAAAATAGTCAAGCAAATAAGATACTTCTCATTGTGCATATATTTAATAAAAATCCAACATTACCAAGGATACTTGATTTGTATAACATGACAATAATAAGATCATAGTTAAGAACATAGCCTTATTTGTCACTTAACAAAATAGTCGTGCGAATGGCGGAATTACAAATGATTTTTCGTTTATGGTAATGGATTCTTGCAAGTTACTCGATTGTGACCTACCAGATTACATTGAGAACAGTAAATAGTCATCTTTTCTTGAAATTGAGACTGCATTACTTCTGCTGATCACCGGAGCGGTCGCTTAGTATGTGGAGGGTTAAGTCCAAAAATAATAACATCACCTAAGACTCATACCAACCCATCATCACTAATAGTTGGCATGCCACATACGTCTCTATACCCTGAAAGTTGCGGAATATATAATCTCTTGCTTTGTGAAGTGAACCATTCATCGACAAAATCAGCTAAATTTTGTCCAATTGACTAGATGATGGCACAATCATGCTCACACGGTAATCCTGACATTTTCCATGTCATGCAGGTGCATGTTCTATTCACCAAGACAGTAATAACAAAAACCTTACTAATTGAAACACCAAACTTGGTATTTAGGTATGGATTGACCGCATACCCCTCCCCCTTTGTGATATTTAGCAAAATCTTCTCTTAAATTTTGGGACCAATGGACCCCTTCCATTTCAGTGACCCCTTCTTATGCTTCACTAGCATGCTACCTAGTTTAATCATGAGGTCCATCAAAAAAAGTGCATATAGAGTAATGACATTCATTTTTTAACCATGCATTAATGACTCGGCAAGATTTGTAGTCATTTTGTCCCATCTTTTTTTGGGAAATTTGGAGATTGCCCAATGCTCAGGTGAATTTTCTTCAACCCATTTAGCTAAAACTTCATTGTAGTATCATAGCTTAAACAAGTTTACATCATAATCATCACCCCCACACGCATATGCAATACTATTGAGCCATTGAAGTGCACATTCTTTACCCTTATTCCCTCTTGTGTTGTGATTTGTAGTGATTCATCTTGAAGTTCTCCTTCAAATGCCAATAGCAATAGAGGCATGATTTTTCGAGTTCTAAAGATCTCAAGGAACACTCCATGAAGCGGGATCACATGCGATATAATGACAACTTCCTCTAAAGCCAGTCGTCTTTAGCTTTTCACAAAACCATGATCAATCTTCATAATTCTCTGAACTCAATCCTGTACTAGGTGACATACAATCATTAGCATCATATGTGGTTGCGAATAATGCACCACCATATAGTCATCATATGGGAAGAGTCAATAGCTATGGTTGGTCGGCACCCCATTGCAAATCCTTGGATAGATACTCCATGTGTAATGAATAGTTGCTGAAAATTACCATCACTTGAATGCGTTAGCTCGACCACAGAACTAGGATTAGTTTCGGCAATTCTCTCACACATCCACAACAATAACTCAGAGTAATATTTGGGAATCCCATATATTTGTTCCTTCGCCTTCTCCTTCAAATGCCAAGCTTGATTATACGTCAATTTCAACCCATGTTGTCTAACAAAATCTTTGCATATTTGGCGAGGTTGATATTCAGGTGTTGAACGTATGACATCATTAATCACCATAGATGCAATTGGCTCACTTGTAGGTTAGAAGAGGCAACATCGTCCAAACTATGGTTGTATGTGTTCTCCAGAAGCGTATGAACTTAGACAATATTATTTGCACCTAGTGCACAACATGTGATTTTCCATGGACAATTGTCAATAGTGCATACTAGGCTCATCCGTTGTGGAGTATTCTTCTTGAATCTATATCGAAATATCCTAACTAATGACATCAAATGCATCCTAAAACTAGGAAGCATTTCTAAAATTTTGTCCACTACAGAGAATTGCATTTGAAAAACGCATCATTTGTAGTTCATTTGGATGTGACTCTGCACATCTATGTGGGAATCCTAATGACTCGATTCTCGAAGTGTTCCTAGGGCCCTATAAATCAGCGATCTAGTTGCCATCAGTGAGGGTATGACATGTGTGGAGAATTTGATTTAACTATTGGAGTAATAACACTGTAATTTACCAAAACAGATAATTGAGTAAGTAAATGCACAACATGACTTGAGTGTTTAACTTCAGAGGTTAATATGTGATTTGAGTTCGAATTAGATGATGTCGGAGATAAGCGTTCAATTGAGATTCATAAACCCAACAATACACATCATTAGTTTGAGCATACTCACGTAAGAGCATCGTCACATAACCACGATAAGTGAAGATGGATCAAATTTTATTTGTAAATTCAAATTTCACTAATTAAAGCACATGTTCAATGAACAAACTCTTGATCTAAAATCACCTTATGGCATATGTTACCGTCAATCTCAAGGCTAAAGGTGTGACCACCAATGTATTGAATGGTTCCATCATCAACCTTCACCAATCCCCCTCTCGTAAATAAAGCAAAACATGTCATCGTCCATTATTCAATTTCCTGTGTTTTGCATAGTTAAAAAATAAAATTATTATTTCACACGTTATGAAGTACACAACGTTTGTTTGCTTCAATCACGTCACCAAAAGTAGTGTAATTCTGGATCATATGCAAACTAATTCTAAGTATCCTCAATTGTACCCATAGTTCATTTATAGTTACAAATGGGTTGTAGTCACTTTATCTGATATGGTTGTACCCTAAAGGTTAACTTGTGTAGTACTTTCAAAATCCATAAGGTTGTACCCAAGGTTTAATCATATGGTACCACATTTACTTATAATAAAAATAATGAAACTAGTATTAGTTGTACCTCACGATCTTTTGGTTTGTACCCATATCACATGTAGATTGTACTTAAGGTTCAAAAATGGGTTTGTAATCCGGATCTGATGTTGGCCACCTAAGGTTAACTTGTGTAGTACCTAGAGTCCATAAAAAAGTTGTACAAAGATTTAATCATATGAGTACTTACAATTTACTAGTGCAAAAAAAAAAAAAAAAAAAAAAATTAATTATTAGTTTGTACCTAAAGATATCTGTGGTTTGTAACCACACTACATATAGATTGTACCTAGGGTTCTAGTGGGTTGTACCCTGGATACAATTTAGTAGTACCTAAGGTTAACTTGTATCACATTAGTTCCCAAAGTTCACTTAATGGTTTGTTGTGGCGCCTAGGCCTGCACTCTGTGTCAGGAAAGGGTGTCACAAATATGAGAACTATAAACCTGTTTAACTTATATAATTCTAAATAGTTATCTTGAAAATATAAACTTACAAAAAATTTCATATACATCCACTGTAGTGGTATTTATAATGTCACTTCATATTCTAAGTCTCATTTTGTAGGATCCACACCGGATTAACCTCATAGACAAGGGGACCTCCGCACTCCAGTGGATATAGAAACTTTTCCTCAAAGCAGTCGAGAATAAAATCCATTAAGAATGAACCCCTTTACAATCCTTAACATATCTTTAGAAAATAATGCAGTGAAGTGATAAATTTTTTTTTTTCTTTTTCTTTCTTTTTCTAAACACTTGAGCACCGAGAAAAAATTGGCGGGTTTCCTACATTTTGGACTTTCCCAAATTTACGAAACACACTGAAAACATTTAAAACACTTCTAATCTTTCAATCTCGACTTCTCGACTAGTTTTAGGATCTCGTCCTGACCCGCAAGCATGATATATACGCATATACATTTATTCACTTCAAATCATCAAAACATTCAAACTTTCTTAAATTCCATGCACATTTTATCGAGAAGATTTGGGCTTGGCCAGGACTTAAGCCGTGCGCCTCGTAATTCCTTTTAAAATATATACATATATGCATATATACATGACAAAATATTCAACATATAAAATATGCAAAATATTTCTACAATCGGGTTCATGGGCGTCGTCTCCCTCGATGGCTCGACTCCTTTGCGCGAGGAGATACTCTACCGGCCTTTTGTCTCGGTTCTGAAAGGTTCTTGAAACATGGAAAGAGTGAGCTAAAGGAGCTCGATTAGTGTACATTTCATTAAGATAACATTTTCGAGTATATATCAAAGTAATAAATCTTATATAGTGAAAATCACTTTATGCATTAACTTTCTTTCTTTCTTTCTTTCTTTCTGAAATCTTTATAACATTTTCAATATATATCAAAGTAATAAATACTTATATAATTCAAAATCACTTTATGCATTAACTTTCTTTCTTTCTTTCTTTCTGATGGAACCCAGGGGATAAACACAGAACGGTTTCGAATGCGCGGTGAGGGCAGTCATTCAGTCATAACCACTACATTCTTGGAGAAACTCATAGCTTTACATAGGAGTTCAGTCCTGCCTATATCACGTGAGATATTACTCCTAGCGCTGTTCCACCACTCGGTTAAGTAGCGCTATAGCACCTCTAAATCCTTACGGCTTGCAGAGTACATCGGCCGTCTCGATCCTTACTTGATCATATGGGATTAGGGTAACCATCGGTAAAACATTTCTTCCGACATTTATAAATCCATTAAAACCTTTACTTTATCATTTATACATTTATGCATTCTTCTTTACACGTTTTAAGCTTCCATAATCTTATTAACGTATACGTATATAAACATTTACATTAAACTTTTCATTTTAAACATTAAAAATCATTCACTCCTTTCTTAAGAAATACATTTATAAATCATTTAAATCTTTTACGTTATTAAAACACATATATGCAAATATACATATGCATTCTTTACATTTTTAACTCCATAATGCCTTAACATATGAATACATATATAATTTAATATAAATATATATATTGATGCAAGATAAACATGTACATTAAACTTTCATTTACATCAAAACTTTTCATTTAGGCAATATAAACATTTACATTAAACTTTCATTTTAACATCAAAATGGTTCTTTAAAACTTAATTTGCAAAACATCATTTTTACACTCACGGTTCATCAATCTGCTTGCTTCTGTAAATTCCTGTTTCAATCAGATAGTCCTTTTCACCTTTTCAAGAAAACCACAGCTACACATTAATCTGCTTTACATTTTAATCCACCATACACATTCATTTAAAGCCAAATGAACAAATTACCCTTAAGCACTAAAAAACCCACTCATTTTGGCCAACCTTTTCCAACAATACTCAAATGACTTTACTTATTTAAAGTATTCAAAAGGTCTTCAAAAATTATGTGACTCTCCATATCAGTCCTTTATATATCCAATGACATCTCTTTAAATTTTCAATTTAAAAATTCCTTCTCTAAAGCCCTCAACCACATAATACAAGTTACAACATGTTTTGGTACCAACGGTTAACCAGATCACCTACTGTTATCCTTGATTTATGGGATCTTAACTCCATAAATTTGAAATGGTTTCTTCACTCATTTGAAGCTATGTAGTTTATAAGGTTTCTTCTCAATTAAAGTCACCACAAATCGAACACTTAGGAACTCGAGTTATGCTCTAAACAACTCGGATTACTCTATGATCAAACTGATGCAGGAATTTGCTTGCACATAGCCCCACTTTGAGTGAATTTATGGGCCACTTAGAGTCAGAATTTGACGATGCCTATTTCTTTATGTTTGGTTCTACTTGAAGTCTATTTTAATTAGCCACTTGAATCACTCAAATCGGATAATAAATTAGCAAGTTATGGCTGAAATACAGCGGTCAGGGTGGAAAGCAGGCATTACATGTACCGATTACATGTGCTCAATTTTAACCCAAAATGTGGGCTTTTAAACTTTTATGTTTTCTACCCAATTCAAACTCACATACTTAATATACACCTCAAAACCTGCATTTACTACTCATCTTGTAATCTCAATTTTACTCAATTCATCTTTCATTACATGTGTATCTTCAAAACCTTTCTTGAATTATTTCAAACAACTCTATGAGTTATAACCATGCCCAGCCAAACACAGATTTGTTAGGGTTTGTTCTAAACCCCAACTCAATTACTTGCAATTTAAACCATGAATCCATACAAAACTATAAAATCCCATCTAGTTCCATACCTTTTTTGCTTTTCCTCCTTCTTTTCTTCTTCTTCTTCTCCTCTTCTTCTCTTCTTCTTCTTCTTCTCTCTTTTCCTCTCCCCTCTCTCTCTCTACGGTTTGGTCTTCCTCCAAATGAGACCAATTTTTGATCTTAAATCCCATGTTTTGTTAAGGCCATGTTTGGCCAAGACAAAAAACCCATTACCTTTTAACTTTTCATTTTTGCATTTGGCCCCATTTCTCTTTTATTTCTATTCCATCTTTTCTCTGTTGCCTTTAATCTCATAACTCCTTTATTTACATTCATTTTCAAGCATTTTAGATATTAACCCCTAGTCTTTCTCATTTATGACCACTAGGTCCTCAAGTGGTAAATGACCACTTTACCCTTGTCTCTAATATTCATTTCGGGTCTCTTATTTTATTTTCGAAAAATTCCATTTAGCTATTAATATACCCTAAACAAGTCCAGCTATTTAGGGTATATTTTGAAGTGTCCCTATTTGTACACCTATCTCGGGACCGGGACGTTACACATTTACTTGTACTTTTACATTTACACTGCCTCCAAAATCTTACATTTACATTCACAAAATCGACTCAAACCTACCTGTGATGGACTCCTACAGTTGTATTGGTCCCTACGTATGTGAATATCACCTGACGTCCTCACTAGTACCTACGGATGAAGTAAACACCCGTGCTAAGCTTTATAGCTTAGTGGGAATCATAAATATGAATTTTATAACGTCAAATCACAATACTTTATGAAATTTTATTCATATTACATATTATACTCATATCATTGTAGTTCAATTACATATTTCATTTCATATCATTTTTCATGTTTCATAGCACATAACATTCCAAAATTTCATCTCATCTTATGTCATGCTGCATATTAAAAGTGGATATAGGAAAGAGCTGTATGTACACGAGTCTTATCATTGTCTGAGCAGGTGATCTCTATCTATACTATACTATATATGACTCAAGCGGGGTCGCTATAATTACCTAAACGGGGCCCGATTATATATGTAGGTTGCGTGTCGTATGCACAATGGCGTGCCTCTCTTATCATTACACCCCGAACATAGCGGGCAATCCATGCTTATTAATTTTTATCAGAGTTAGAGATCTCCCGGACTTTTCATATCTTACTTATAGATAATTGCAATCATGTATTCATATGAGATACTTACAAACCATTATTCTTTTATACTTTGTGTGAGATGAGCGCACATTTATCACGATTGGTATCTTTACATGTCTCTCCAAAGTTTAATTTACTTGTCTTACATGGATTCATATATCAAACATGTTTGTATTTACATTCATATGGTCGATTTTATATCATAATATCATAATCATGTCATTTTTAATTCATAACAGTCCTCTTATAATTATATGAATTTGTTTACTTACTTCAATTCCACTATACGAAATATTCTCATTCAAAACCATCTCGAAGATACGAAAATATATAGAGACATTAGGATATTTTAAAGTTCTATAGTAGAAGACATGAAAATCATCTCCCAAAGCGGGGTCCAACTTCCCTTGTTTTGATTTGTGTGGATTGGAAATCTCAACATATTTCCTTCATGTACCTTTGTTCCTCTATGATCCATTTTACTCATAAATTAGAATCACTCCAGATAGTTTCAAACTCAAGTTATGGCATTTTAATGCCTAAGCGAATCAGTTTAACTGGATTTACCACGGGTAACCGACTGTAAAACCGTATTTCAGGAGTCTTAACTCCATAATTTGACACAGTTCCTTCTACTTATTTGAAACTAAGGTACTAAGGGTTCTTCTCAATTGGAATCATCAATTTGGGCATAAACTCAAGATATCTCCTAACGTGGAATTACTCTATTTTCAAACATACATTGAAATTTCCTGCAAACAGAGCTCCACTTTAACGAATTTCTGGGTACAATGGGGTCAAAATTTGAATCTTTGTATTGAAAGGTTTTATCACAAGTATAGTTTGCAAATTTGGATACTGATTTGGTTGATTGGCTTCGATTTACGACCTCAAACACCAAAGCGTATCAAAGCGGAGGATAACCGTGACTTACGTATTTTTCACTTTAGTCTCAAAAAAAGGGGACTTAGGTTCAGGTTTGCTTCTTGGTACCTTCTATACTTTTGTTGGAATCACTCAATTTGGATGACTAATGGCCAAGTTATGGCCAAAACAAAAACATGGGTTTTTTTTTTGGAAAAAAATTGGCCAAACATCTCCTAAAACCACAACATTTCTTTATCCAAAAATTATTACATTAGGACCGTAACCAATCAATCCAAAACCAACTTTAAACTGACTCAAACCAACAAAAACAACAAAACAAGAGGGAAAATTATGGTAGTTTCCTAAGCAATTTTCTTGGAAACCTTCTCTGCTCTCTTTCTCATATATTCTTTCTTCTTATTCTCTTCTTCTCTTCTCTCTTTCTCTCTTTGCTTGAAGGTAAGTAGAGACAAAGGAGGAAAATGATTGCAATTTACGGTTCTTCCCCACCGTAAGCCTTAGCTCTCATTTGCCAATGAAAATATCTCATTCGAGACCCGAATGTCGTCTTATCCTCTTTTCATGTACAAGGCCTTGTTTAGCTTTTCTCATTTTTGTTAACTTTTCTCTTTTGCATTTTAGTCCCTCTTCCATCTTCTAATTTACCTGACAACTTATTACAATTTCTAACTAAGCATATACTCTTTACTGATTTATGACCTTTGGCTCCTTAATGTGACATTTCCTTATTTTACCCATAACTCTTAGATTAATTCTTGGTTTTATCATTTTTCTCACTTAGCATTAATCCGAGAAAATACACATTTACTTTTATTATACTAAACTTGTTATAAAACCTAAAGTATAATTTGAGAGTGTTAAGTTGTACCCAAGGTTTAATCATAAAGACATACATTTACTTATAATAAAAACAATGGAGTCTTCATTAGTTGTACTACCCAGTGCTGGCGGTTTTGTGCAAATTATTACGTATAGATTGTCACGCAAGGTTCGGAATGGGTTTGTAATCCGGATACAATCTAGTTGTACTGGATTAACTTGTGTAGTACCAGTCCATAATTATTGAGACAGGGTTTAATCATATGGTACTTATGGTTACTAATTACAAAAAAAAAAAAAAAAAAAAACAAGTGGTATTAGTTATTTTGGGTATCGTATATGTACGAAATATCTCTGCAGTTGTTTTTTGTATGTTTAAGGGTGTTGTCTTCTCATTGAATTTTAAAGTAAATTTAATTAGAAAATATGGAAAGTTAGAAACCGAAAATTCTATACAACTAAGGACAAAATTGTAAATTGTCCAAAAAATTATCAAAAACATGAATTAATAAGTTAAGGGCCAAAAGTATAAATAATAAAGTATATGTAATTAATGTGGAAATTGGAGGACTAAAAAGCTAAATAATAAGAAGCCTTCATTATAAATAGGAGGAGACCAAAAATGGATTATTTTTGGTCTCCAAACAAACTACGGGAAGAAGAGGAGGGAGGAAGGAGAAGAAGAGGAAGAAGGAGAAGTCAAAGAAGTAAGGTATGGATTCTTGCATGGATTCTTGTATGGATGCATGACTTTGGCATGATTTTGTGCATGAATTACATGGGGTGAGTGCTAGGGTTTTCCTTGAAAGATAAATTGTTTCCCTTTTCTAGGGTTTGTTAGGAAAACATCCTAACTCTAGAATTAGGGAAGTTTGGTTGAAAATCCTAATTGATCATAAAATTAAATATGGAATCCTTCACAATTCCAAGGTTTGGGTGACTTGGGTATGAATCATGGATTAACTTTGACTAATTAAAGTAATTGTAAGGTTGTTTGGAGGGATTTCATGTGGATTTTTTTATGAGATGATGAAGTAGATTACATGGAAGAAAGTGCATGGCGTGACAAATCACATTCAGACATTGGAGGCCTGGCATGCTAGAGTACACCTTTGAACTGTCTTAGGTGCGGGTGAGCTGATGTGGCTGTGCGGGTGATCATCTAATACCGATGCAACCTTCGATGATTTGTCGGTATAGGTGGTCCTACTTGACCCCCCATTTTGTTATTTTGCGTATTTAAGCTAAAATTCGCATACCGGAAGTATAAGAAAGGATGAAATTAAATGAAAAATGTACCGTACCTCGCCGCCTCGGCGAAGCGTCGATGGGAGCAAAGTTCATGCCCCAATAATAAGATCGGAAGTTTCTGAACACATAAAATTGTAGGAATGCCTAAGACTAAGTATTAAATGACCGGCCATCTGTCTGATTGTTGCCAGTAGCTCGATTAGTACCCGGTACTCACGATTAGTGCTCGGCACTCTGAGTGAAATGCCGGTACTCCTATTGGCCTCGACACTCCTGTCTTTATTAGTGCTGAAACACTCTCATCTGATTGAGTGCTGCTGGCACTCTATTCATCACTAACGATCTGCTTTAATATTTAAGGCACTTATGTCTTATATAGTATCTTCGGATACTTGTGTCTTGTGTGCTACGCTTTTATTACTTATTTAATTACAATTCTGTTTATATGATAATAACACGAATAATGAATAAGAGGAAAGCGAAGGTGTATCGTTACGATCTATCAATATATTGGTATTTGAATCTGAATAAACTGCGTAATACAGGAGTTCGAGATAAATATAGTGATTCTCAACATAATTACTTGTATAAGTCCATGATGCGAATGCATGAAATTTCTGATATCTGTTATTGTTATAGACTTGTATAAATGTGTATATGCATATTACCTATGTTTCCCACTAGCGTAAGCCCAGCACGGGTTTAATTCGTGTGGTCCTGAGAAGAAAGAGCAATGATATTCGCAGTGCGCCGGGCGACCTACGAGTAGGGGTTCATCACTTTGCTAGGTTCCCGCACTCGATCCAACAAATGTAAATGTATAGTTTTGAATGCCATAAGCGAGACTTCGATCTTTTGTATTTATGAAGCTATGTAAACACCAACTACGATTAGTAGTTTCATTTTGGACTTTTGTATATGATATGTTGATATATTATAAGACTTGGATATACCAATGTCTAATTATGCAGGTAAAGAGTCCCATTACATATTCTCGTACCCCGAACTCGGTTCGGATCCGCCAATCGGGTCGGACCGGGAATCGGGGTGTGACAATACATGGTTTGTACCCACACTACATATAGATCGTACCTAAGGTTCCTAGGTTATGCAGTAAGATTTGTTTGGTTGCACCTAAGGTTAACACAATGTGAATGCGCAGAGTTCATGATGGTTATACCCAGAAAGGTTTTAATTATATGGTACTTATATTTTACTTATAATAAAAACAATGAAGTGTTATTAGTTGTACCTACAGTCTTCTAGGTTTGTACCCATATTACATGTAAATTATACCTAAGGTTCAAATGGATTGTACCTTAGATACAATCTGGATATACCTAAAGTTAACTTGTGTAGTACCTAGAGTTCATAAAATTTATATCCAATGTTTGATCATATTACAGTTCACGTATCGCAAAATAAAATAACGATTGTATCATTGTTCTTAAACAATGTTTGGAACCACGACAAATCAAGACTTTAAACTAATAAATCACCTAGAGCATAGAGATTCAAAAGAAGACACACATAACTATATTTTTATAAAAAAATATCCCATATCATTGCTTTTAAACATTGCTTCAAAAAAAACGAGTATGGAACAAATGCTTAATTTATCATTTATTCTTATGATATTTGGAACTGGTAGTAGAGATTCAAAGAACACATACAAGGAGAAAGAGACAAACGAAAGAGACAAAGAGGAAGAGAAAGAAACATGTTGATGAAGAAAGAAGCGTGTTGATGAAGAGAAAGAAGCCTAGATTACATGACTCGGGTAATTCTATTCGGCCAGCCAGTTTCTCTTTAGTGCACCCATTTTGTGCTTTGGGGAGGAAGCTTCTCAGCGGCCAGGATGAGTTTATGGGGTTTTCGGGTTAGGGCTTTGAGTCAAATGAGAAGCCAATCTTAAAGAAACGAGACAGAGCTTGAGAGGAAGGGGGGGTGGGGATGCAAAATGGGTTGAGGAGAAGAAGAAACGAAGAAAGGGAGGTGTGGGGTTGAAGAAAAAAAGGGAAGAGGATGTTTGGCATAGGTTTTGGATGTCAACCCGGTTGAGAAAGGAGAGAGGGATATTTGGATTAGGTTAGGGCTTGTAGGTAATATAAATGAAGGGTATTTTAAGAAGACAAATTTTCTTTTGCCATCTCATGGACTCTTTATCAAATATTTGGGTTTTTTATCAATTATTTTGTTCAAATAAGACTTGAAGCCCAGGTTTGATAAGTTTTGAAGTAAATTTTCAAAATATTTCGATGTTAAGGCTCTCATAAGTCGTAACATGGTTTCCCAATATAATTTGAACCCATAGTTTGTATGTGTGTATGTATATATATATATATATATATATATATATACCATATATATATATACTCTCTTCTCTCTCTCTCTATTACTTTTTAATATTATCCTATTATTTTGAAAGCCCACTTCTATTTTGTCTGCCTTTGAGTTTTTAATTACTTGGTTATTTGATTAAAAAGGTTTTTAAAAAATCAATATCAATTTCGGACATCTAACTCTCCTTTTAACTTAATTTTGATAAAAGTATGGGCATCTACCCATCATGTCTAACTAAATTGGCACAACATTCACCGTTAAAAAAGACAAAAGACATAAAAAAAAAAAAGGGTTTTAGGTTCGAGTTTTAGTAGAGAGTGTTTACTACCTTGAAACTATAATATATTAAAAAAAAGTATAGGACATATTTTTTATAAAAATAACATTTTTTTTAAATATGTATATAAATATTTGTAATGACAAAGAACATTTATGTCCAAAAACAAGTTATTTTTAAGAAAAAAACTTTAAGGGTTTTAATGTTATTTTACATAAATATTTCTAATTACTATTGTGCGAAATGAGCTGGAAGGAGGTCAAGCGTGGAGAGCACGTTTGACTACTTCTCATCTCTCCTCTCTTCCCCTTCCTTCGGGATGCAAACAAGATAAGGTAGATGATAGTCAATTTGAAAATAAATAACAAATGTAAATTAGACTATGGTTGAGATTTAGTTGGACTCGATTTTATTTATTTTTTAAATAAAGCTAACTATTATAATGTTAGTCAAGTCAACATTTGGACTTAATTGGAACAGGCTATTTAGGTTACACTCAAGAAGGAAAAAATAGAAGAGACAAAAGTATATATCATAGAGAAAAAATGGTTTGCTCCCTGCAAGTCTACATTTCACTATTTACTCGTTGTCATGTATCTAGTCATTTTCCAATCAATAGCTAAATAATACAATATAAAATTTATATATATATATATATATATATATATATATATATATATATATATATATATATTCAATTCAAATTCAAGTTCTCTTCATGTTGCTCCAATTCAAATTCAAGTTCTCTTCATGTTACTCCATGTTTCCACCCAAGTCAACTTAAATTTTATTCAAGTTAGATTTTTTTTTTAAGTTTAACCCAAATTATTATGATACGGTTGTTCAAGCCAGTCCAAACTCAGGTTGATTGCAAATTAGATTACCTTCAACAGTAGCATCAATGATATAAAAATGTGTTCCATGCTCATATATATAAATAGTTATTGAATGAAATCTTTAAAAATAATTTAAGTTTCATACACCCATTGATATCTAATAATGTAAAGGTATACTTATGTCAAGTAAAGATAATTCCTCGATAATCAAAGGGGTTATGCTCAAATTAATAAGACTAATCATGCATTAAGCGAATGATTTGGCTAAAGTAATATCATTACAACACACATAGTTAATGACTAAACAAAGTGGCTGTTCCTCTTTTCAGAGCAGGATCAGAAAAATTACAGATTCCCACCTTGTAAACCACAACTTCCTCATATGAGCACAAATAATATTGACCCCAACAGCAAAACTTGCTCTGGAAACCAAATGGATTGTAAAAAATGGTGATAGTTTGACAACAAAAGAAGGAAAAAAAAAAAGGTGTACTTGGGTGTCAAAATAATACCATTTGATTGATCCAGTATTTTTACCGGTCTATTTTGATTTTGCTGTCCCAATCTAGGGCTTGATGTCTTTGATGGCGGGGAGAAGGAAGAGGAACAGGTTGATGATGGGCAACGTGATGACCGCCAGCAGAATGTTTGGTTTTGGATTCCTTTGGTTTCTCAATCATTGCCTCAATCTTTTCCAAGACATCGACTACTTCTTTCATGAGGTCGGCTTTAGGATCTGATCCTAGGCATTTCAGAGTGACTGAGCTGCATCCAAATGCTGCCTTGGATGAATATTGACCTTCCAGTGGAGTCCATAATGGTTTTGAGCTTTCTCTTTGAGGACAGGGATGAAACTTGCCCAATCAGCCAAATTCTGCTGTCCTGAAGGCCGTTTTTGTGTCAAATGCCCGTAACCCCGTCAGCATCTCAAGCAGCACAACACTGACCATACACATCACTCTTCACGTATAAATGACCTGTGGAGCAATCATGTACATACCGTGAAGCTAATTTATTTCAACCACCTTCCTTCTAGTGTATGTCAAGCTGAAGGCTTACATTTCTTTTCATATCTTTCATATGTTGTAATATCCATAAGGAAAATAAGGTATCATCACCTGTTGCAATATATTCTGGAGCAGCATAACCATATGTGCCCATCACTTCAGGTTGTCACATGTGACTCTCCCCAGAAGGTCCATTTGCCAAGCCAAGTCTGATATTTTCGCATTGTAATCCTATTAAAACCAAAAAAGAAGGGGGACAATGTTGTGGATACCATCACATACCGTCATTGTTGTGATGTTGGTATGCCCATGTGATGTATTTATATAATATATGATGAAGGTCAACATCAGGTGTTTCCTCTTTCATCCCACCATTGCATTTTAATGTTTCCAGTTTTTGGCACTATTCTTTTGTCTTCATTAATCCTCTGTTTGATTTGGAAGAAAGCATTTTAAGGTTTGCAGTTTTTGGTTCCTTCCTTTTTTTCTTGTTATAATAAGTCAAAACTGCCAATAATGCTTCATTTGGTTGCTAAAGATAGAAAAAAAATGAAAACACAACTACTCACATTAAAGAATTCCTATATAATCCAACCTGGTGTTTATTTTTCTTTCTAGAACTAGCAGGAGCAGGACGTTATGACCCTAGAAAATGAGATATGGATTAAATTCAAGAATTCTCACCCCATCAAGCAGTATATTTGAAGCCTTGAAATCTCTGTAAATGACTTGTTTATCCGAGGTATGCAAGAAAGCCAGCCCCCTAGCGGCACCTATTGCTATCTTGACCCGTAGTTGCCAAGAAAGTGGTTCAATGTTAGGATTTCCTACAGAGAAAAGAGAGAATTCAGATAGTCAGTATTGCTTGTCTCCATGCAAGAAACCATCTTTCTTGCTCAAAGTTTCTTACTTCTGAAAAGATGGTTCTCCAAGCTTCCCTTCTGCATAAATTCATATACAAGAAGCAGCTCTTTATCATCCCAACAGTATCCCAACAGCTTAACCAGGTTGGGATGAGAAAGCCTTCCAAGGAAATTCACCTCGGACTGCATTACAAAATGAATTATGTAAACAAACCATCTGCATCAATACAAAGGAATTTACTAAAAATATGCAAACCAAATAACCATTGAATACAACCCAGTTCATTAAATCAGTTCTTTGAACCATAAACTTGGGCTAGCCAATCAAAATTCAATGTCTTTTAATATAGAATTTGAAAACAATATGCATTCTGTGGTTCTCTGATCACAAGTAAACCCTTAGAATTCAATTCCATATAAGTTGGCGGAATAACCAATGCATCTGAGGAGTCAACAACATTTTTTTTCTTTTTTGGATTACTTGCCCCACAACAAGAAGCGTAGTAGAATAAATTCAGGATATTATCAGTGGTAGGATTCAAACCCGGGACCATATGCCTCTTAATAGCTTCCCATCATTTGCACTAATCAACTATGCTACTTTGGTGGGTTAAGGGGTCAACAACTTAAAACTAAATTCAGAGAAAAGGATGAAGGAAAATCCTCCCCAAGCTGCAGAAAAATGGATTTAAAACTCGTCTCGAATGCCACGGAAAAAAAAAACATTAAATTTCACCTAGAAATCCAAATGCCGTGGAATGAACAACTTATGAAGATCCTACAGGCATTAGCCCTTTTAGTAAAAAAGGGCACTCTAGGGCTTTAAGAGGGCAACATTATGGCACCAGTTACTCAGTAACAATTGCATTTAGAATGAAGTAGCGATTCAAAAACAATAGAAAGACTCATGCAAATCAGTGATCTAAAAGGGAACATCCGATGCAGAAAGACAGATAGTAGTTCCATGGACAACTAAGAAAGCTCCTGTTGCTCTTTTAATATCCTTATCTTCTTACTAATCCAAAAGAAAAAGAAAAGAAACTGTGAGCAATAACTCATGCCACACAAGCTTTAAAAACACCAAAAGGGTTCTTTGGCTTGCTATTAGTGAGTAAATTAACTATTGCCAGACCCGTGATCCCTGATCTTCATTTTCTAATTTAGGAAGGCATGACCATTATGATCACAGTTCTTCTTTAATAATACCAGATCGAATCAAACCACAAGGAGAATGGCAGACAAGGTCGCACTTGAAAAAGACCCCGTTTTCCCCAACTTCTGCAATTATCCAGGGTAGACAATAAAGTTCACCATTGCCAGCTGCTACAACCTGGTACAGTTATAACTGTACATCCACAGAATAAATTAACTGTCACTACAAAACAAAGAACAGATAACTCTCAATTTTTAGCAAATAAATTGTTAGAGAAATGAATTTGTTACCTGCCATTCTTGGAACCCTTGCATACTTTCTGGATTCAATTTCTTGATAGCAACTACCATTCCGGTGCCGGCCTTACATGGGGCTAAGGTCTTCTCATCAACCCTGCCCACGAAACGTTCCAGAAACCCCCTATTCCAAAGCACATTATCAGACTTAAAATTCCAGTGGCAGCCTTCAAATCGGAAAAGCTGAAAATCTTCAAATTCGGTGTTGCTTAAGATTTGCCCATCCGGAAAAACTTCCTCCAGGCTTTCCCTAATGGCGCCGCCGATAGCCGGCTGTTTCCAGCGCTGCTGCTCGAAAATCCCCGTCGTTGCTTGTATTCGACGTCCCTGAGACAAATTACCAGGAAATTATGCAAACTGAGGACGAACATAGGGGAATCGTCAGGAATTCGGAGTCAAATAAAGAAACTTATTACTGAAAATTTGAAGACAGGCCTTCACCTGAAAATTTAGAAGACGGGCCTTCGGTACCTGGGAGGAAAAATTAAAAAAAAAAAAAAAAAAAAAGAAGAAGAATAAGAAGAAGAACCAAAATCAGAAAGAATCAGAAGAGAAAATTCGGAAAGGCGGATATGGGTTACCTTGGATGGAAATTCTGGTGGAGTTCTGGGTGGGCTCGGTGGAAGCAGATCCACAGAAATTACCCATTTAAGCCTGTAAACTGCACCACTACCCACTACCCCTGGAGCTTAGAGCTTGTTAAGGCAACGGCATGGACAAACAGCAGAGAGGCGTCTCTTCCTTTTGAGAGCGAAAACAAAGAGGAAAGGAAAATGGAGAAGACTTTTACTTGTATGACTTTTTATCTTTTTTAATTTCTTTCCAGCTACAGAATCATCTCTGCTGTTTCATGCTTCATCGTCTCAGTTCCCAATTTATAGCGATTTAACACAGTTCACTGACAAATCTGCATGACGGAAGAACCGATTGTGGGCGGTCAGCGGATTGGTGATGGAGAATAGGTCACCACCGCAACAAATGGGAAAAATGAAAATAAAAAAAGAGAGAGGGCCGTGTCAAGATAATCATTTAAAAAGTGTTTAACTTCCTCTTCCTCCATCCCT